>CM077078.1:71214674-71641524 GCA_039513925.1 Platanthera zijinensis | reverse complement strand
AGCTTTTTGCCATCACTTCCGAGGAAAGCCAGGACTTTCTACCAATTGCCGGCGAGCTCGATCTACATTTTGAGGACTTGCGCCAGGGGTTTTCTATTGAGGTTCTCCGACTTCGAAAGAAGCGAAAGAAGGAGGCTGAGTGCTGTTTGCGGTAAGGCAGAAGCCGGAGGAAACGTTGGGTCATTACGTTGACCGGTTCCAAGAGGAGATTCTCCTAGTCCAGGAGGTACCGGGGTATGCACTGATGCTTGCCTTCACCCTGGGGCTGAGGCCGGGATTTTTCAGCATGGAGCTGAAGAGAGTGCCCCCTCTCTCCTTTGAGGAGCTCATGGAGAGGGCGGCAAAGGAGATAGACTTCGAGAGGGCGAACCCTGCGTTTGCGAGGAAGCTGGCCAGGTTGGCGGAGGTGATGTGAAGGAGCCGACAACAGGGAGGTAGAGAGAAGTGAGAGAGCAAAAGGAGCCAAGGGATGACAGGAGAAGGGAAGAACCCCGTGGGCAGGGACAGCAGCATGGGGGGCCAGGGAGCTGAACAACCGATTGGGTTGGAGGCCTCAGGAAGGTCGCCCCCAGGCCAAGGGGTTTTCAAGGAAGAGACAACCTCCGGGTGCCGAGGAGACTCGAGCAGGGAGGATGGAGGCAGGGACCGAGAGGTCACCCCCCACCACCGCAGGAGGCCATGGAGGTGGGAAGAGGAAGAGGAAGAAGAATTCAGGAGCAGGGAGAAGAGGAGGATGAGAAGGAAGAGGGGGCAGGTAGCGTTGCCTTATTGTGACTTCATCAGGAGAAGGTCACGCAACGGCCACCTGCCCGAATTTCTAGAGGTAAGGGAGGCCAGAGGACTGGAAGGCAGGATCCGCCTGCAAGGATTGTCGAGGTGTAGCACAGAGAGGCTGAGGATAGATGTGAAGACAGGGTCGATGTGGGGACCCGAGGGGGGATCGGAGTGATCCATGGGGGAGTAGGGATCGAGGCAACCCGCAAGGGGAGCCCTCAAACCATGTTCCGCAGAGGGGTCGCCTCGACCTCCCTAGCTCCCCCCCAGAAGAAAAGATCACCTTCTCATCCACAGATATGCCAGACTACGAAGACCCGTTCTGCGACGCGCTAGTGATCCAGACAATGGTGGAAAACTTCACAGTCTCACGGATACTGGTGGATAACGGGAGCTCCGTGAACGTGATCTTCAAGAAGGCCTTCGATGAAATGAGGGTGGAAGGAAAAAGGGTCCTGGCTTCCGATGGACCGCTTTTTGGTTTTTCTAGAGAGAGGAAGGAGGTAGAAGGGGGAGTGGGTCTGCATGTGAAGCTTGGGGGCGTCTTGCGGAATTGTAGGTTCGTGATTGTAGACGCCACAAGTAGCTACAACGCCATCTTTGGGCGTCCTCTCATCAGCGCCTTTCGCTGTGTCCCCTCCTCATTTCATCAATGCCTCAAGTTCAGCAATGGAGGGGTACAGGTTAGGATCAGGGGAGACCCAAAGGTGGCGAGGCAGTGTTATGTGACGGCGGTAAACACCGTGCCATGGATGGCTGAGGCGGAGGAGCTGGAGAAAGAGATGGCAGGTCAGGAAGGAGGTATAGAAGTAGAGGAGGCGAGCCCGCAGGAGGCGGGGGGCTTGATGATGGAGGAAGTGGCAGAGATGGGAGAGATGAGCCTTGGAGAGGCAGGGGAAGGAGAGCAGAGGCAAGAAGAAGGCCTGGTGGAAGCAATGGGGGTCGAAGAGGTCGGAGGAGAGGAAGTTAAGCAGGAGGTGGCAAGGGCAGGATGGGAGCGGTCGAGGCTGGAGCCGGCCAAGGAAGTGGTGGAGATGGAGGTACTCACCAGAGCGGGGCAAGTGTAGAAGGTGCGAGTCAGCGGAGGCTTAAGCCTCGAGGACCAGGCACGGATGCTAGGCTGCATCCAGAGCAACATCGACATCTTCGCGTGGAGCGCGGCAGACATGCCAGGTATCGATGCGGACGTAGCGTGTCATCGCCTGAACCTGGACCCGAGGGCTCGCCCCATGCGCCAGAAGATGAGGGCCATCGCCACCAAGCTGGAGGAGTCCATCCGAGAGGAGGTCAGAAAGCTTCTGGAGGCAGGCTTCATCTCGGAGATCCAGTATCCAGGCTGGATCTCCAATGTGGTAATGGTAAAGAAGGAGGAGGAAAGTGGCGTATGTGTATCGATTTTTCCCTGTTAAATAAATCATGCCCCAAGGATTGCTATCCCCTGCCTCGAATCGACGCACTGGTTGATTCAGCCGTCAGTTTTTCTGTTATGAGTTTTTTGGATGCTTTTTCAGGTTACCACCAGATCCGGATGCACCCTCCCGATGTCAAGGATGTCTCCTTCATCACGAGAGAGGGATGCTTCAGCTATAAGATGATGCCCTTTGGATTGAAAAACGCAGGGGCAACATACCAACGCATGATGGATCGGGTCTTTCGAGACCAAAGGGGAAGAACCTAGAGGTCTACGTCGATGACCTACTGGTCAAAAGCAAATGCGCGGATTCCCATTTGCGGGACTTGGAAGAAACGTTTGCCACCCTGCGGAGGTTCAAGATGAGGTTGAACCCCTTGAAGTGTGTCTTCGGGGCCAGTCGCGGGAAGTTTCTCGGACACCTCTTGACTCCGGCGGGGGTAGAACCTAACCCGGATAAGGTGAAGGCCTGGCTAAGCAGGTTCCTCTCCCGGTCCGGGGATAGGTGTTCTTTTTTCTTCAAAGTGCTCCGTAGTAATCAGGTGTTCGATTGGACGAATGAATGCGAAGAGGCCTTTCAGGGGCTGAAGAGACAACTCTCCCAGGCTCCGCTGCTCCAAAGCCCCAAAGAAGGGGAATACCTGGCCTTGTATCTCAAGGTGGGGGTGGAAGCTGTGAGCTCCGTCTTGGTTAGGGAAGAGGGGAAGAAGCAGCTGCCCGTCTATTACGTAAGCCGAATCCTAAAAAAGGCGGAACTCTGCTACCCCATCCTGGCAGAAGCTAGCTTATTGCCTTGTTGTTTCGTTCGTCAAGGAAGCTCCGTCCATACTTTCAAGCACACTCCATTAGGGTGGTCACCGACCATCCTCTTCGCAAGATCTTCGAGGGGGTAGAGCACTCGGGAAGGCTGGCAAAGTGGTCTATCGAACAAAGCGAGTTCGAAATATCGTTCGTCCCAAGGCTCTCCATCAAGGCTCAGGCCGTGGCGGACTTTCTGGCAGACTATGTCACTGAGGCTGAGAATGAGGAGCCGAAGTCCCACGAAGCATGGAAGATGATGGTCGATGGGGCCTCGGGAAGGCACTCCCTGGGAGGGGGCGTAGTATTAGTGAGTCCTCAAGGGGTTACCATAGAACATGCGGTGGTTTTCCACTTCCCTGTCACCAATAATCAGGCGGAGTATGAGGCTGTGATAGCCGGCCTTCGATTGGCAAGGGAATTGGAAATCCAGGATGTGGAGACCTTCACTGACTCGATGGTGGTAGCGTCACAGATCAGAGGGGAGTTTGAGGCTCGGGAGCCCACCCTCGTGAGGTATCTATCCAGGGTAAGGGCAATCATCGGAGGGTTACGTTCCTTCTCCATTCAACACGTTCCCAGGGAAGAAAGCGCAACAGCTGATCGATTGGCAAATTTTGGGCCTCGGGGAGGAGGGACAGTAACTGAACTTTTCCGACTAGCAATTGAAGAGGGGGAATCAATGGAGGTGGGTCGGCGATCCTCATGGGTGGACCCATTGGTGACCTTCCTTACCACAGCAAGCTGTCAGAGGGGGTTAAGGAGGCGAAAAGCTTTAGGCGAAAGGCAGCCCACTACCTGATGTTGGAAGGGGGCTTGCACCGAAAAATGTTATCAGGGCTCCTCGCGAGATGTGTGACCGAGGAGGAGGTCCCGAGAATCCTAGAAGAGGTGCATTCGGGAAGTGCGGCGGGCAGCCACTCGGAGGAAGAACGTTGGAGGCAAGGGTGATAAGACAAGGGTACTTCTGGCAGACCTTGAGGAAGGATACAGTCGAGTTTGCAAAGAGATGTCTGAAATGTCAAGTACACGCCCCCCTCCAGCTCTTACCCGCACAAAGGCTTCGGAGCATCATCCCCATGGCCCTTCGCCATTTGGGGAATGGATCTGGTTGGACCCTTTCCTCCAGCTAGCGGGCAGAGGAGGTTTCTCCTAGTCATGATCGACTACTTCTCAAGTGGCTGGAAATCAAGGCCCTAGCCAAGGTTACCTCCCAGGTCATCAGGAACTTCGTTTGGGGGGAAATCATATGCAGGCATGGGCTGCCCCAAGTGATAGTGACGGATAACGGTCCTCAGTTTGCCAGTGAAGAGTTCATCAGCTTCTGCGCCCAACTGGGGATTGACCTCAGGTTTGCCTCTGTCCATCACCCCCGGAGCAACGGCCAGGTGGAAGCGGTGAAACAAGATCATCGTGAACTTGCTCAAGAAGAAGGTGAGAACCTGAAGGGAAACTGGGTGGAGCAGCTCCCTTCCGTCCTGTGGGCCTTGTGAACAACTCCGAACACGGCCACAGGAGAGACCCCCTTCAAGCTCTCTCATGGGTGTGAGGCTATATCCCAGTGGAGTTCGAGGTTCGGTCTCCACGGGTCGTAGCCGCGGTGAGGGAAGTGAAGCTTGGAGGTTGGAGAACGAGGAGGGATTGCGCCTCTCGTTGGATATGGTGGAAGAGCTACGGGATGTTGCTGCCATCAGACAAGAAGAGATAAAAAGGCGAATGGCCAGGTACTTCGATAAACACATCAGGGTTAAGCAATTCGCTGAGGGGACCTAGTGCTGAAAAAGGTCGACGCGGCAGGAAGGTCGGCCCCTGTGGGCAAGCTCAACCCCAGTTGGAAGGACCTTACATAATAGAGAAGGTTCTGGCTAACGAGGGTTATTATCTCCAGGATGTGGAGGGAAGGACCTTGAGTCACACCTGGAATGGTGATGACTTAAAACGTTTCTACCCTCTACCCTGAAGGGGGAGAAGGTGTTGTAATATGGTGAATAAATATTATCATTTCAAAGTAGTCTTTTAGAATGTTGACTCTCTAGAAAATGCTATCACAATAGTAGGTCTTTTCTATCCTAAAAATGCTTTTGCTCTAACCGACTATGTCTCCCATCTTGATGATAGAATAGGCCTGGTGAAGAAATCTTCATCAACACCCCGAGCTCGGCTCGGCCCCAGGTAGACCCGCTGCGCAGGCTCTCATCTAGCTGGCAGGTCCGAAGGCTCGCCTGTGGGGGAGAGGTTTTTCTTGATCTTCATCAACACCCCGAGCTCGGCTCGGCCCCAGGTAGACCCGCTGCGCAGGCTCTCATCTAGCTGGCAGGTCCGAAGGCACGCCTGTGGGGGAGAGGTTTTGCTTGTTCTTCATCAACACCCCGAGCTCGGCTCGGCCCCAGGTATACCCGCTGCGCAGGCTCTCATCTCTAGCTGGCAGGTCCGAAGGCTCGCCTGTGGGGAGAGGTTTTGCTTGATCTTCATCACACCCCGAGCTCGGCTCGGCCCCAGGTAGACCCCGCTGCGCAGGCTCTCATCTAGCTGGCAGGTCCGAAGGCTCGACTGTGGGGGAGGGTTTTGCTTGATCTTCATCAACACCCCGAGCTCGGCTCGGCCCCAGGTAGACCGCTACGTAGCTGTCATCTAGCTGGCAGGTCCGAAGGCTCGCCTGTGGGGGAGAGGTTTTGCTTGATCTTCATCAACACCCCGAGCTCGGCTCGGCCCCAGGTAGACCCGCTGCGCAGGCTCTCATCTAGCTGGCAGGTCCGAAGGCTCGCCTGTGGGGGAGAGGTTTTGCTTGATCTTCATCAACACCCCGAGCTCGGCTTGGCCCCAGGTAGACCCGCTGCGCAGGCTCTCATCTAGCTGGCAGGTCCGAAGGCTCGCCTGTGGGGGAGAGGTTTTGCTTGATCTTCATCAACACCCCGAGCTCGGCTCGGCCCCAGGTAGACCCCCTACGTAGGCTCTCATCTAGCTGGCAGGTCCGAAGGCTCGCCTGTCGGGGAGAGGTTTTGCTTGTTCTTCATCAACACCCCGAGCTCGGCTCGGCCCCAGGTATACCCGCTGCGCAGGCTCTCATCTAGCTGGCAGGTCCGAAGGCTCGCCTGTGGGGGAGAGGTTTTGCTTGATCTTCATCAACACCCCGAGCTCGGCTCGGCCCCAGGTAGACCCGCTGCGCAGGCTCTCATCTAGCTGGCAGGTCCAAAGCTCGACTGTGGGGGAGAGGTTTTGCTTGATCTTCATCAACACCCCGAGCTCGGCTCGGCCCCAGGTAGACCCGCTACGTAGGCTCTCATCTAGCTGGCAGGTCCGAAGGCTCGCCTGTGGGGGAGAGGTTTTGCTTGATCTTCATCAACACCCCGAGCTCGCTCGCCCCAGGTAACCCGCTGCGCAGGCTCTCATCTAGCTGGCAGGTCCGAAGGCTCGCCTGTGGGGGAGAGGTTTTGCTTGATCTTCATCAACACCCCGAGCTCAGCTTGGCCCCAGGTAGACCCGCTACGCAGGCTCTCATCTAGCTGGCAGGTCCGAAGGCTCGCCTATGGGGGAGAGGATTTGCTTGATCTTCATCAAACATCCGAGCTCGGCTCGGCCCAGTAGACCCGCTGCGCAGGCTCTCATCTAACTGGCAGGCCGTCGCCTGGCTCGCCTGTGGGGGAGAGGTTTTGCTTGATCTTCATCAACACCCGAGCTCGGCTCGGCCCTAGGTAGACCCACTGCGTAGGCTCTCATCTAGCTGGCAGGTCCAAATGCTCGCCTGTGGGGGAGAGGTTTTGCTTGATCTTCATCAACACCCCCCGAGCTCGGCTCGGCCCCAGGTAGACCCGCTGCGCAGGCTCTCATCTAGCTGGTGAAGGTCCGAAGGCTCGCCTGTGGGGAGAGGTTTTGCTTGATCTTCATCAACACCCCGAGCTCGGCTCGGCCCCAGGTAGACCCACTGCGTAGGCTCTCATCTAGCTGGCAGGTCTGAAGGCTCTCCTGTGGGGGAGAGGTTTTGCTTGATCTTCATCAACACCCCGAGCTCGGCTCGGCCCAGGTAGACCCGCTGCACAGGCTCTCATCTAGCTGGCAGGTCCGAAGGCTCGCCTGTGGGGGAGAGGTTTTGCTTGATCTTCATCAACACCCGGAGCTCGGCTCGGCCCCAGGTAGACCCACTGTGCATGCTCTCATCTAGCTGGCAGGTTCGAAGGCTCGCCTGTGGGGGAGAGGTTTTGCGTGATCTTCATCAACACCCTGAGCTCGGCTCGGCCACAGGTAGACCCGCTGCGCAGGCTCTCATCTAGCTGGCAGGTCCGAAGGCTCGCCTGTGGGGGAGAGGTTTTGCTTGATCTTCATCAACACCCCGAGCTCGGCTCGGCCCCAGGTAGACCCGCTGCGCAGGCTCTCATCTAGCTGGCAGGTCCGAAGGCTCGCCTATGGGGGGGGGGGGGTGGGTTGGGGCCTTGACTCGTGTCCTTGGTTCTTGACTTGTGATTACCCAGTGTTACAACAAGCCCGGCTCAGTCCCCGGTAGACTCGCTACGCAAGCTCTCATCTAGCTGGCAGGTCTGAAGGCTCGCTGGTGGGACGTAGGTCCAGTTTGTGGGAAGATATCTTGTCAGGACCCTGGCCCAGATCAGGGACAGCCCTAAAGGTCTTAGCCCGTAGAGGTGTCGGCCAGTCAGGATCTCGGCTAATAGGGGTCTCGGCCAAAAGGTCTCGGCTGGGGGGATCTCGCTGAAGGAGGCCCCCGGCAGACCTGGGCGTGAAGACCTAGTCGATGGTGCAAGGCTCTCGCCTAGTCAATCTCTATGGAAGGTGACCCTACAGAGGCTAAGGGTCTCGGCGGAAGTTCGCGCGGAAGCCGCTGGCTCTCTAACCTATTGTTCGAACAAACACCGGCGGTGAAAAATGAAACATTGCATTATGCTAAATAGTTACAGAGGTTCTGAGCTTCTCGCTCATTACAAAAATGTATCAAAAGAAAAAAAAAAGAGAGAACACTTCAAGGGGACGCACTGTAATCCCCGCTGGTACTCTCGCCCGAATCCTCACCGGAGTCCTCGCCCGAGCTCGCCCCAGACGTCTCGCTGGCAGCGGAGGAGGAATTCTGGGGTATCCGAAGGAGAAGAGTCAGGCACGCCGGGAGGATTCGGGATGGGATCGAATATCCAAGGGAGGAGTTGGCGGGCGTCGATGGTTACGCTGTCCTCACGAAGCAGCTTCGCGTCTCGGAGCGTCTCGACCGTCAGCCTGACGGTAGCCTGGCCGTTCGCCTGGAGCAGCTTGTCGATGTCATACACCGAGAAGTTTCGACTCTTTAATCTCTCATCAAGCGTCGGAGGCGGGTCTTTCGCCGCTTCCGCACGCCGGAGTTGGTCCCTTAGCAGGACGTTCTCGCAACGTGCGTCAGCCAACTCCACGCGGAGCGCCATGGCCTGGGCAGAATCCTGTGGAGAAGATATCAACTCAGTAAATATGGCGCAAGCGAGACTTCGAGTAGCGAGAGCAAGGGTCCAGGAAGATCCCGCTTACCTCGACCGCGGGGCGTAGGGACAGCGCTTGTTGAGCATCCGCCAACTCTTGCAGAGCACCCGTGAGCTCTGTCTCCGAAGAGCGTGCTCTGGCCACCGCTTCTTCCCTCGTCTTGTACATGTCGGCGAAGTTCTTGTCGATGTTGATGCTTCGACGCACGCACATATGCGTGAGCTCGAACCCGCGAAGCAGGGCCCGAGTAGCATCGAAAGCCAGGAGCCGGGTGGGCGTCTGGTCGAAGACACTAGCGCCCTCTCGGCTATAGAGGCCATAGCCCAGCGAGAAGGCCTCGCCAGTAACCTCATCCCACTCCGACCAGCTGTGGAGGAGCGTTGAAACTGCAACCCTGTTGGATTCGGGATCCCATTGGAGCATAGGCTTCCCTTCCCTTCCGCGTCAACGTGCTTCACGCCGAGGCCATAATTTCTGTGCCCTTTCGGCACCTCCCTCCCGGGCAGGGTCCGGGCGGAGGTCTCGACGACAACTCCCTCCCCCTCCTCCCGCCATGTCGGCGGCCGGAGGGTTCTCGGCAGTAGCTTCGGTACGCCTCTCCGGGCGGAAGCACCCATCTCGCTGGCCATTTGGAGCAGCCCTTCGAAGGACTTGCCCAAGGCGGGATGTCGGGCAAGCGAGACGGCCAAGTTCTTGCCCTTGTCCGCAGCAGATGGCTTTGGCCTCTTCAGCAATCGCGAGGCGGGAGCGGAGCCTTTTCGCTTCTTAGCTTCAGGCACCGAAGGCTGAACGGGCTCTTCCCGGCAAGCGCGAGCGCTGGCCTCCGCGAGAGCGAGAGAACCTCTCGCAACCGGATCCTCGACACCCGGGGCCACGACAAAAGGTTGGCGTAGAGGGACCTCACGCTCTCCTGCAAAGATGGCGCTATTCAACACAGGAAGATCCTAACGAAAGATCAAATCTAAGGCAGGACCATACCTTCGCCCGGGTGCACGGGGGGAAGGGAGTCGACGTCTCGACGGAGGAAGAGAACATCAAACTCCTTTGTTCCGAAGAACTCCAGGAGTGCGCTCTCGCGCGACCCCAGAACGGGCGGCTTTTAAGCAGCATTCTCGTACTGGACGGGTCGGGGCGGGACGTTGCCGAAGTCCCCGGTGACGTAGACAAACTTCTCGCCCCAATGGTGATGTTTATTGGCAAGGCCGGTGGTCTTGAGCAGCTGCCCGGAGAAGAAGACCACGCCGCCCTTGGCGCAGAAGTTGAACAACTTGCAGAAGATCGGCAGACTAAACTCGATCCTCTCAGATCGCATGTAGCAGATGAATGCCACAAGGATCGCGACAGAGTTCGGGTTCAGCTGGGCGGGAACCACCCCATAGTAGCGGAGGGCTTGCCGAATCTCTGGCCAGAGGGGTAGGCGGAAGCCCACCTCGAAATGTTCGAGGGGGATGGCGAGCTCTCCCGCTTCCGGGGTATTCACCTTATCGTGATTACCCGGGTTCCGCGCCGAGAAGCCAGCGGGAATGAAGCGGTTGACGATTAGGTTGTATTCGTCCAAGGTGAGCGTGCAGGAGGGGAAGAGATGCTTGCGGAATGCTTCCGCGTAATGAGCGCGACCCTCGTTCTCGCCCGGCATCTTGAGTTTGGGGGTAATAGCGAGAACAATTGAAAGGAAGAGGCGGAAGCAAGTGGGCGAAAGCGAGAAAGGAGGGGGGTTGAGGTTCCGGATCAGAGAAGTAAATGCGGTTGGTAAACTTCCCTATTTATAGGGAACCGTGGTCGTTACGGCTCCGTCCGATGACGGCGGGGTACAGCTGTCACGATCGGGGCCGGCGACGCCTCGGTTTTTCCCCCGCGGGATGACGGCAGTCGGCGATCATCTCTAGTTTTGGCGCAAGCCACTTAGTTTTGGCGCAAGCATCCTAATTTCAACACATTCTTAAAATTCGCAGTACAATGAAAGAAGAAGCGGATAATAATTTGCTCTCGCCGCCGAGAGCTGAATAAAGTTAATAATAATTATTACAAAGGCACAAAGGTACATGACGGAAGGGAAGGCTAACGAGGGAGAAGGGGCGAGACCTAGATGAACTAATACGGTTCCCAGCGCCATCGCCCTCGCTCTCGCCGCCTGGTTCTCGGAGGCACCAACGGATTGAAGTAAGATGACAGGGTGGTGCACCCTAGGTTGATCCGCCTAGCATGATCCCTGATCTGGGCGATGCATCTCCCTGGCGAAGACTCGGCAGTAGGCCCTCCCGGTCGATCAATCTCGCCCAAGAAGAAATCACGCTCCAGGGCCTCCAGCCTTTGTTCCACGGATTCGCGGAACGCTCTCGCGCGCGGCAGCATGGGCGCGGTCTCGCGATGAGCTTGGCCAGAATGGCCGAGATCTTCCTCCTCCGCTCCTTCGCGTTCCCGGCGCCGTTCAAGGTTTCTTCTATCTCGCCGGGCGAAGGAGGAAGGGAATCTTCTTCTTCTTCGTCTTCTTCGTCTTCTTCTTCTTCTTCTTCTTCTTCTTCTTCTCTCTCCCCGTTGGCTTCCGACCGAGATCTAGGATCCCCTGCGAAAAGTGCGCCCAAGGTTTTTTAAGATAACGACTAGCCGACAAGAATGTCTCGCATACCTGCAGTCTGGAGAGAGCCATTGACTGGCGTCGGGTGAGAAGGCCCGACCCCTCCGTCTATTCCATAAAGGAGGTGGAGAGGCTTTCCACGCCCTGGGCGGAAGGCTCGCGCTCAATAGTCCCAGCCTGGCCAGAAAGCAGGGAGAGAGTTGTCATCTCTCAAGGGAGGATCAGCCCCCTTAGTAACGGAAGGGTCAAGGGCCACCCCTCTCACCTGCAAGGCAGGATCTGCCGTGGAAGGAAGCATCTCGCCAGTTCTCGCTTCATCCCCCCGGATGACAAGACCCGGGACGGCGGAAGATGGCTCTGCGAGAAGATAGCTCAGACAAGGAAAAGTATGGATGAAATATTGAGAAGTGGCGGAAAAGATACCTATCACCCGGGTCTCGGCTGGAGGAATTGTCTCCGAGACCCTCGTTCGATCCTCAGGAGGGAGGACTGACGAATCCGGGGGAATCGGGGAGGACCCGGCGACGTCGTTTGGAGCGGATTTCTTCGAAAGGTCACGTTAAATATCAGGCCTATGGCGTAATCAGCTCGGTAAGCATGGTCGGAAGGCATACCTTTTGAGGGGGGGGTCCCCCGCAGGAATGGGTAGGTAG
This sequence comes from Platanthera zijinensis, assembly GCA_039513925.1. Classification (NCBI taxonomy): domain Eukaryota; kingdom Viridiplantae; phylum Streptophyta; class Magnoliopsida; order Asparagales; family Orchidaceae; genus Platanthera; species Platanthera zijinensis. The sequence goes on along the minus strand of CM077078.1, from coordinate 71,629,862 downwards.
GAGAAGGTGAATTCCTGTTCTCGCGAGCAAGGTCTCGCCGGACCACCTTCGCTTTCCTCTTCCCCTTTTTCTTCTTCGGCTCAGAGGGGCCGGTGTCTGAAGATTTCCTCGATAGCCAGGGCGCTACCGCAGCACTATTCGCTAAGGCTCGCGCTTGAGCCGCGAGTAACCGATCTTGAAGGTCCTACGGAAGTGGCTTGCCGGCATGCTTAGCAGACATCTTGGTATCGCGCATAGAGTCCCGGGCGAGAGCTCAGTGAAGAAACAACGGTTCGGAGGCAAGACTTATGGTCATCCGTCGGCATGTATTTATAGCCGCAGTAGGGCCCGCCAAAAGATTCTCTTGGCTGACGGGCACGTGCCCAGCGAATATTTTAGGGTTGGACTTGTCTTGTCGAGCGCAGGGCTAGCTCGAAAAGAGCGGGGATTGTGTACAACCCCATATTCGCTGGGGAGGCTCGGGAGGACTAAGACCTCAGTAGCCAGGTTTGGGTCAGGCCCGGGTCAGCCCCCAGGGCTGACCAATAGAGTTCTCGCCCTTAAGGTGCTCCCGCCTATTGGTAGGCGAGATCGTTCGCGCCAGGGCTCAAGTCTTCACAACCAGCGGTAATGACGTAAAAACCACCAAGGGCGAGAACCCTCTCGACAGGAGGCCTCGCCAAGGTGAGCTCAGCTAAGGCTCAGCGAGAGCCTTCTCGCCCGGGGTTCTCGCCAGAGTAGGTTCATGTGGTGGGGCCTGGCACCCAGGAAAAAGGATTATTTTATTATTATTATTTCGTTATCCTCGGTTTAAATTACCTGTATACCCCTGGGAGGACAGCGGGATTTGGCTATTGGCAGACCCATCAGGGGTATTTTAGTATTTTTAGAATAGGAGAAGACTATAAAAAGACCCATAGGGGCTCTTTGGAAAGCAGGCTTTCATTATTCTCTAACTCCAGTGCTTTCTGAAGAGCTCCCAGCCCAGCTATTGGTTTCGGAGGGAAAGCTCTCAGAGATCTTCCGGGTGTGAGGTGGGACCTCCCAGCTGAGGCTTTGGGTCAGTCCTAGGACCTTAGCAGCTAGTCAGGGGTCGAGATTTGAGAGAAGTAGGCGTCGGCTGCACTTTGGTTCGTGAACATTCGTTGAGGTCAATTTTGGCTTCAACAAGGAACACCAACACTAGGGGAACTGACAAATCAAGGAGGAGGTGAACCAGCTTAGTCTAGGTGTGGCAGCAACAACAGTCATGGGATGAGTGAGTGACAAGTAGCTTTACTTTCGTGAGCGTTATGTAGTGAGGACTATATGTACTAGGAAGAAGCCCCCAATTTATCTTCCCTTCCAGACTTATTATTTCATGTTGATTAACTTTTGAATTTTTGTGGACTTTCTTATGTTGCATTGTGATTGTGGATTAGATTCATATCTATATATGTTTACTTCTTTTCTTTTGTGATATATGGTTGAGTATTTGACGGTAGAATCGGCGATTTGTGGTGATTACCTCCTCGGGAGTTGGTTTCACCACAAAGCGGCGGTTCTGGGCATAAGACACGGAAAAAAGGGATCTTACACACCATTGAAGAGGCCAAAGAAATCAAAACTCTCACTATGAATGATATCCTTGGATCACACCAATCTCATGAGGAAATGATGAAGAGATATGAAACCAATCTTTGGAATGAGCATTCTAAAGCAAACTTGTGTTACACCGAAAAAGAAAATTATGAAACAACCAAGAAAAAGTGAGACATGAAAACTTTCTCAATACCGGTCACTCTTCTATGTGTTATGTAAAAGAAACAACTATGATACCTATGACTGTTTCTATAGATGTAAACGATGTAAGAAGTCCACACATTTTGGTATAGATTGTCCCGTAAGCCAAAAACAAAATGCATAAACTCAAGAATAAGCAAAATATAGGGAACTAGATGAGGATAAGGACTTTATCTTCTTTATAAGTGATGGTGATGGTAAATTAGAGCAAACATATGGTATCTTGATAGTGGTTATTCAAACTATATGACCAACGACAAGAATGTTTTCATCTACTTAAATGAAGATGACAAATCCCAAGGTCTGCTAGGTGATGGATCTTCTAAACAAATAGAAGGAAAAGGCATAATAGCACTAAAAACCAAATCAGGACAGCTCAGACACAACACTGAAGTCTAATTTCTTCCCGATCTTTCTCAAAATTTGCTGAGTGTGGGGCAGCTCCTTAAGAAAGGATTCAAGCTCATCTTTGTTGATCCCTATTATGTGTCATCATTGAGAAGCAATCATCACAAATTCTAGCCAAAATTAAGATGTCACCAAACAAAATATTTCCTCGACCTTCCCACATGATTAGTTAGCGTTAAAAACTAAATCTGATGTTGAAACTATCAAGTGGAATAAGAGGTATGGACATTTGAATCATGGGGATTTAAAGAAGCTACAAACAAAAAATATGGTACACAGTTTACCTCACATTTAAGACAAGACTAATCTGTGTCATGAGTGTGCCTTGCACAAGATTCATAAGTTAACGGATTTGTGTCGGGCCAAAATGTACTATTTCATTTGAGTTTACAAGAGTTAAGATAATTACTTTTAGGGTGACATACCACATCTCTGCTTCAAGCAAAAAATATGAAAAAAGTGGAAAAGAAACTAAGCCCTTTGAGTTTGGATGGGAGCGCTATAGTTGTGAAAATTGCTAAGACCTCAGAATCTCAATGAAAGTGCTCATGCTTAGTCGGAGCCTTAATGGGAGTGCTCTTGTGTAGAAGAATGACATGCCTTGGGATTCTTGAGATACCTTCTCAAAGAGAGCAAGAAGAGCGAATTCCAAGCGGAGAAACGATCTAAGACCCTCGTTCTAGCCAGAAAACTCAAATCTCCCTCTAGCCTCTAGATTTTCCTATCTTCAAATGAAGGCTTGGGAGCCTTTTTATAGTTCTCCAAAGGGATATGCTGGTAATTGTGTTAGGGCGGAATATGTGCTGGCAAATGAATTCGCTCCGTTTTGGCCACCTTGATCACCAATTATAGTGAAATGATGAAAGTGCCCTCAGGGCGGTTCAAACAGGTTGCCCGACGGCAGAGGTGGTCGAAGGCGAACGAAGGTGGCAGGGTGGTCGGCGGTACTGGCGACAGCTAGCGTGTTTGTGTGCGAGGGGCATGCACACCTTCACGCTGCGAGCACTCTCATGGAGCCACTGAACAGGCTACCATTAGCCGTAGGGCAGATCTATCATTCGGGTGGTATGTTGAAATGTGGAACTATGTTGAATGAAAGCCCAGAGCAGATCCCGCTGACTGGGCTCCCATTTGGCGGCAGGGCAGAACAATCACTAGAGCGACAGATTGAAGTGTGGAACTATGTTGAAAGAAATCCCCGAGCAGATCTCGCTGATCGGGCTCTTAGTAGCCGGCAGGGCTGGAGGAACACTTGAGTGGCAGGATGATGTGGAAGATGGTGGTTGAATTAAAAGCTAAGCGAAAGATGAGGTAGGGGAAGTGGGCGAGTAGAATCATACCCGACCTACCCTCACAAACTAGGCACTAGCCCACCCGGTGAGGAGGACATCGCCGAATAGGGAAAGCAGGGTGAAAGGCGAGTGGGATGAGATGAACATTGAAATATGCCTCGGCCGCATTCTGAGCGTCAAGGGCTTGTGTTAAGCAAGCCCGGGGTTCAAGGCGAGTTGCGAGTTATGAAAATTTAAAACATATAGAAAAAAGGAGAAGAAATTAAGTCAATTAAAACCAAACCATGGGTTTTACTCATGAATAAATAATATTGTTTTACAAAAAAAGGCCTCGCCTTCACGTGAGAAAAAAATAACAGTAATAACGAGAGCAGGAACTCACCCAGGCGAAAAATGCGCCCTAGCCAAAAAATCAGGGCCCGACGAAATATTCACACTCGAGCGAAATATGCGCGGACTAGCCAAATATGCCTGCCTAGGGGAAACTTCACACCTGCGTGGAAAATGCGCTCCCAGTCGAAATTGTATGCGCCTGGGAAAAAAATCCATGGCCGGGAAAAAAATGCGTGCACGGGTGCAAAAAATGTGCATCTACGTATTAAACGTGTGTCCAGAAAAAAATGTGCATCTACGTGATAAATGTGTGTCCAAAAAAAAATGTGTGCCCGAAAGGGGGACTCGCAGGGTCGGACCAAATGTGGAGGCGAGGGGTCGCAAGCGGGTTATCAGTACCCCCAGCCCACCCATCTGGCTTTATTCAAAACTTTTTCTATAAATAGTCCCACCCCCACCCCGTCGTACATCCACCAACCACATTTATTATCTTCCACGGTTCTGCCTTTACTCATTCTTAGCACTCACACTCTTTGCTTGATTACGATGGGTAGCGACGACGATGCTACAGACGGTCGAATGAAATGTGCCAATCAATTTGTTGATCACCCGTGTGTGCCGAGCAGTTGCGTTGTGCATGGTTCTGCCCATTCTTTCGGATGGGGTGATTTCAGGTCTTTGGGTGACTGCGACTAGATATGAGCGACTCATTCGGTCAGGCATTCTTCCTATTGTGTCTTCAGTTGAAATCTTCTTGGTTTGATTTAAAAAAAATATTCAAGGGGAACCCATCAAAAACTATTGTTTTTTATGGAATCATGCACTAAAAAATGTCAATTAATAATACTGAAAGTATTTATTTCTAGAGTAGCTATACACCAAGAGGGACGGGGGTGAATAGGTTTCCTAGTCATTATGACTACCTTTTTCTTTTGGTGTGTTGAGTGTTAAGTTTCTTTATTAGCTTTAAAGAATAAGACTCAGCACACCAGGATTTATAGTGGTTCACCAAGGTATGGGTACATCCACTTTCCCTCCCACCTTTCTAATAGTGTGTTAGACAAGACAATCTTCTCCAAACTTGTCTCAAAGGGCTTATAACACAGATCCCATAGGATCTCTCAGACTTCCTCCAAGTACTACCTCAGGCCAAAGCCCTATAACTCAGAGATAATATCTCCTACAGCTCAGTGATCCTTCAGATCACCTACCTCAGACTTAATCAAAAGTCCTATAACTTAGGCTAAGAGGATAGTCGTACACTCAGAGAGTATAACTCTCCTAAAACTCAGATCTGATTTAGATCCTACCTCAGGCCAAATTCCCTACCTCAGATTCTCAACAGAATCCTACCTCAGAGAATATATCTCCTACCTCAGGCATACATGCCCTACCTCAGATCGACAACAGAATCCTACAACTCAGCCTTTATATCTTAGTCTTACAGCTCAGATCAATTAAGATCCTATAGAAAGAGAGATTGTTATTGATGATTTACTCCAGAGAGAATGTTCTCTGAGTCTGCCTTTCTGGACTGAGAAAACTCAGCCCTAACTTTGACTCCAAAGAAATGATTCTCTGAGCCTTCTTCTTCCTAAACTGAGAAAGCCCAGTCCTATCTTCTTCACAATACCAAGAATAGATCTTCATGATGTTTCTGCTTGTGTTGAAAAGATATCTGCAAAGCACTGTTCCTTCAAGCCTTTTATGTGTTTGAGTTGATTGCAGTGGCCTTGAAGAACACCGACAACTTGAATTTACTCTGCTTCTTCTTCTTACTTAGAAAGAGAACTTTCTGATCTTGCCGTTGAAGACAAACTGATTCTTCAGTTCTCTGTTTCTTCACAGCTAACTTTTGCTTTGCTTCTCCTTCAAACTCAGAAAAAGAACTTTCTGATCTTGCTGTTGAAGACAAATTTACTCTCCAGTGATTTATTTCTTCAACAGCCAACTCTGTCTGTGATTCATAGACCAACTATAAGAGCAAGTTCTTGGAAAACTTCAACTTCGTCGAGAGGAAGAAGATGACTATAAAGCTTTGTTCTTTTTCGTTATTCGCTTTCTTTACTATATTTTTTTCTTTCTCGGAACTCTACTTTTGTATCCCGTCATCCAATAGTTTTTTGTGTAGTATGGGGCAGCCGAAGGTTGCAACTGCAACACTTCTTTTGCATTAAATGTTATACTAAAGGCAAGCGGTGCCTTTTGTCATCTATCGTGCAAAACCCGCAACATTTGAATTCTTTATGACGTCAGCATGACTCACCGCTTCTGGACCTAAACAATTCCTGACAATCTGCATAGGCGTTGAGTGAAGCCTTGTCACTCAACACAGAAATGCTTAGCAGAATTTTGCATCTTCAGGCGTTGAGTGAGCCTTCATCACTCAACACATTTGACTTTTATAGTCTAAATGTTAAGGCATTGAGTGAGCCTTCATCACTCAATGCTTCTGTACTTGGTTGAAATTTCTCTGCATGAAGATGTTGAGTGCAGCTTCTTCACTCAAGGCTTCTATCCTTAGACAAAATTCTTGATGATGCATTGAGTGGCCTATCTTCACTCAATGCTTCTATACTTGGACAAAAATCCTGTTGAGTAGGTGTTGAGTGAACTATCTTCACTCAACGCTTCTGCCCTTAGACATATTTCTTGATGAGGCATTGAGTGGCCCGTCTTCACTCAACACTTCTATACTTAGACAAATTTTCTGTTGAGTAGGCATTGAATGAATTGTCTTCACTCAACGTTTTTATTCTTAAACAAATTTCTTGTCAGCAACATTGCGGCTTTGACTGCATGTAGTTCTGTCAACGCTTTTTAGGCTCCTGGCATTGAGTGAAGTGAGTTCACTCAACGCTTCTGGATTTAGTTGATTTTCCACCTATCTAGTAACCTATCTTGAGTCCAACTGTCATTCTGACACTGATTGCCTGTCTAATCAATGTAGCAGAGTACAACCTATATACAATGAACTTAAATATATATCAAATACATTCATGTGTATAACATTGACTTGTGGGCCTTCTTCAAATATAGGACATTGTGATCAATGGACCGAACAAATACAAATTAAAATATTTTGTAGTATTTTATAAGGTTGATGGAGTCCCCAAAGAAATTTCCAAGAAAAACCGGCAAGACGCGGACCAAGTACACATGGGCTCTACCAGACCAATCACGTGCATCAAAGACGCAAGAAACATGAGCTCCCAAAGGAGGAGCCGTACCTACGCACATGCATGGCAGGGTCATGTAGCTGCGCCTAGCGTGAGCGTAGGCACTCACGGCCAGCCCGCGCATCCGCCCTCTACACAGTTGTACTCCGTGTGGCCGCGGAATCGCGCCCCGCGCGGCTATGAGTCTGCACCCCGGCGCGGCTACGGGTCCGTGCCCCCGCACGTCCATACCCCCGTATGGTCGCACCAATGCGCGAACGCGGTACCGCGCCCTCAAGGCCATGCCACTGCGCGAACGCATTCCCTACGACCACGCTGCCTAGCCTCACCCCGCGCAGCCGCGCCCAGCACTCGTAGTGCGCCAGAAAGGGCAGACACCATCGACGGCCACCGTCGGTGGGGACCCTGGCCGTCCCCGGCCGCCTCATTCACCACGGATACCTCCGACCACTACCGCCACCTCCGGGTACCTTGCCTGGGCCACCCAAACTACCCAGGTGGAAGAGGCACTCTCGTCATTTTCGCAAAAATGCTGATCCAGGTGATCAAAACGGAGAAACGCCATTCGCTAGCACAAATCACTTCCCGATGTAATTACCACAATGAACCTCCAGAAAATAATAAATAGGCCCTCATGCCTTCATTTGAATACAAGCAACTCTAGAAGAAAGAGAGAGCTCTGAGTTTTTTCGGTGAGATCGTGGACTTATGCCGATATTCCGCTCAGGAATTCACTCTGATCTCCTCCTTGCACCCAGGCTCCAGCACGCCCTAGGTCACATCAACTGCCTCCGCGAGAGCGTTCCCATCAAGGCTCTGTATCAACGAGAGCGCTCCCCCAGAAGTTCCATGGACTTAGAGAATTTATCTGTCGGAACGCTCCAACCTAGTTTCCGCAAGCTCAACAACACTCCAAAGTCAGAAAGCTTCCATCGAGGCTCTGAGGAATTAGCCATTTTCCTCTTTTCCTGCACCTGTAATGGAGTAGCGACTTTTCACCCTCTGAGATCAAACTAAACTCTATAAAACTCCAAGAAGATAGTGGATTTTGGATCAATATAGTTCTAGACATATGGTTTTTCACCCTTTTCGGGTTTTACATGTAAAAAATACATATTGCGATTCATTTTGACTGTTTGTGTGCCCAGTCTAATTTGATCTAAGGCGGTCTGATTTCTCCATACCTGGGAAAGACCGGGAGACCGACAATAGCTTGGCTCCATCTGTGGGAAGGTGTTCCCAAAAGCTCTAACAAATCTCAGCATTTTTCCAGCTCGCAGCAATTACAAAAGGAAGCACACACACTACAAACCAACCGGCTCTCAAAGAGCCGAGCAATCAATCATCTAGCGACTTATCCACCCACTCAATGCCATGCCTCGAGGAAGTAATTGCCGTACTAGCATCACAGAGGAAGAGCGCGAGCGCTAGATGGAAGAATGTCAGACACAGGCGCTCATCTTGTTGAGGGAGATGAGATCTTCCCAAACCTCAGAAGCACCTCCCATGGAAAATGACCAAGCTTCCTTCCCATCAGGTCACCGATCGCTCGGTGGGATAGCTCGGGCCACAAGCTCCAAGGAGACTAGGGGGAACTGCCCACCAGAAGCCCTACTCCCGTAAAGTGCAACACTCCCCTCAATGAAACCTCACGAGGCGGGGGGGGGGGGGGAGGGCAACAATATTTTGCCAAGATTGGAACCTCTCTCACAGAGGTTCTAGATGCCCTCAGAAACCACCCCTAACTCCGGAGGCCTAAGGAACTCCTTCGGGGCAGGGTAAATCAGCGCTAATATTGCCACTTTCTCAAAGGAAACAAACATGATACCAAAGACTGCATTTGCCTGAAGGAGGAGGTCGAATGACTCGCACACCATGGACTCCTCAAAAAGTTTCACGGAAAGGCTTGGGTCACACCACCAATACTATGAGAGCCCATGGATGGGAAGCTACACGAGGGGGCTCTGCTCAGGAAACCGCTAGAGTCGGCCCAGCTGACCGTTGCCGACCTCCCAAAATCTACTCCTCAACATATTCGAGCAACCCTCGGGAGCCCGCTGGTCGAATTACCCAAGATATTGATCGACGACAACACATCCACCAACATGTTATTCTTATCAACTCTTCTCCAGTGCGGAATCTCCAGGAGAGACATCCACCTCAATTAAGGATGCGCATATGTCACAGGACAACCAACGATCCTGATCGTAGGAAGTATCATCCTTCCGATGACTCTGGGATCCCCCCAGTGTAAGCCACATATGACGTGCAATTCATCATCGTCCAGGCCGCTTCAACATGCGATGCCATCCTTAGGGGACCAATGTTATGGGCACTCCACACCGACGCATTGGCTCAAGGTATCGCATTAGATATCTTCCTACAGGATTCCTTCTGAGGGCCTTGGGGCCGTAAAAGTGCAAGCTAGATCCAGCTCAGCACCTGCAACTGTCTACTACTTTCTCTATTTCCAAAGAATCGTCCACGAAGGTAGTCTCGCAAGAATCCGAATCTTTCTTTTCAGCAATACAACATGTGTTTTATGTTCCATCGCAAACGGGTCATCACAAGGAGGGATTGGTGAAAGCCTTTTTACACCTCCTAAGCAAGATTGACAAAAGCCTTTTTGCACCTTAGGAGATATTGGCAAAAGCCCTTCTGTACCTTGGGCAACATGCTAAATATTATGATGCTCCACATCGATCAGACATAGACATGTTACCACTACGGATGAGTACCCTGAAGCCTTGGGATTAAAATACATACATGATACTACTACGGAGATAAGATTAATTAGAGATCAGATGCTAGAAGAGTAGAGCCAACATGCTTAATATTATGATGATCCACATCGGCCGGTAGAGTTTAACATGGGAGATATGATATTCTTAAAAATCAAGCTCATGCATGAAATCTCCCAAATAAAGAAGAACAAATAAAAGTTAGACCCCCGCTATTTGGGTCCATACCTGATTATAGAACGAGTTGGCCCTATCGCATATCGACTAGCTTTGCCCCCAAAACTAGAGAATCTTCATGATAACTTCCATGTCTCAACATTATGACGTGTTCTTTGACAACCAGAATAATATCTTCCAACGCCTACAGTACCTGTTCACTCTAACAGGTATGCATAGCTAGAGCTAGTGCAAATTATTGACTCCAAAGTCAAGAACCTGTGGAACAAGACAATCACAATGGTGAAAATTCAATGACAAATTATGGATGAGATGAATAACACTTGGGAACCAAAAAATCTCTTTCGTGAAAAGCACCCTAAACTTTTTTTCCAGGTACGCCACCTCTTTAATCCCCCTACTTTAAGCAATTAATAGGGAAAAATCCTCATATTATTATTGGATTATAACATCCCAACTTTTATTAGGTCATTATGACCCTTTCTGACCCATTAAAAGTAGCACAATCACCTACAAGATGCATTAGAAGCTTGGAGGTGACCTAGATCTTGAATATTGAGCATATGAGCCCCGATTAGAGTTCTATCAATTGCATTGGACTCGTATAGTCAATATGTGTGCAATGGAATAAGTTTTGTTCCAATCCGAGATCATATAGAGAATATGATCGTTTTGAGTATTGTAGTACAATACGAAGACACAAATTTTGAATATTGAGCATATGTGCTCCGATTCGAGTTTTATCAGTTGTTTTGGACGTGTATAGTAAATATACGTGTAACAAAACTCGTTTCGTTCCAAGGTGAGGTCGTATGGAGAATATGACCATTTTAAGTATTGTTGCGCATCACGATGATGCCATTTTAGAATATTAAGCATATGAATTCATATAGTTAATAGCATTGGACTCATGTGGTCAATGTGAGGGTAACAAAAATTATTGCACTCGATTCCAATATCAATCAGCCCACATTGGTCAAATAAAGCATTAAGGTACACCAAAAAATGTGCACACACCAATACTACTATATTTGTAACACCCCAGGTTTCCTATTGCTGAAAATAACAGTATTTAGCTTTTTAAGCTATCGTTGGCGGTAGCTCGATATCGCTAGGCGGTAGTGACCAAAACGATCAAGATGATGCAGTCAATGTAGTCAATAAGTTGATGCAGTCGATTTGATACCGCTTGATGATAGCTCGATACCGCTAGTGGTAGTGAGACATATGGCAGACAGCCACGCGACAGTTGGATGTGAAGCTGTTGTTAAGCGGCACTGACTTAGTCATACAACTAATGCCCGAGATATCGCCCATGGTAGCATGATACTGCAGGCGATAGCGCTTGATATTGAAAATCTCAGTTTAAATAAGGTCCATACCTTCCTTTTTGTATTTGGATCCTAATGCCAGGATTATTCCCGTTTATGCTTAATCAGAGAGTGGGGGGAGAAAAGTTTCATTTCACTTTTTTTCTCTCTCTCTCTCTCTTCAACCTTGGTAAGAAAAAGAAGGAAGAAGAAGTAGAGGTTGATTCAGCTCTTTGGAGAGCTATTGAAGAAGTTATTGTGGTCAGTATCGTGAGCTGAGGCTAGATCCATCGAGGGGAAGACATCACCAACATTTCCATTCGGATCAAATCTGTGTTCATGGATCCCAAGCGATCTACAAAGGTAATGATTCTCCTCTTGGACAAATGAAGTCCTGATTTGGAATTTTTGTATGGAAACCCTCACCAATTGGTGAAGAACAAGAAGTTTCCTTTGGGTTGATATGCAGTATTCTCGATAGAATTGCATATAGATTTCGAAATCGAAGTACGGTCATAAGCATGTTGTGTGAAACCCATCTGTGATAAGTTGGTTTGGATTGGTGATGTTGATTTGTGTGCCAGAGAAGACTCTATGTATTAACATGTAGTTTTACGGAGTTTTGGGGTGTGCAGATTGCTACAGTTAATACTGGAGGTGTTCTCCAAGAAACACCTAGGGTAACAGTAGAATCGAAGTTCTGTTGATATCGCCTAGCGGAAGTGCGATATCACCAGCGGTAGTTCTTGTTGAGCTTGGTGGATAAACGACAGGTTTACTGGTCTTAAGGTGTTGTAGGATACTATAGGGAGTGTTGTAGGTGCGCTCTAGGAAACACCTTTTGTGATAATAGAAATGGTGTTTTGTTAATTCCGCCTGACGGTAGTAGGTACCACGTGCAATAGCTCCCAGAGAGCTTTGGTTGTGATTGCAAAGCCTGTGTCCCAGGGACTAGGTGCATAGCATGTTGAGTTGTTGAGCCTGATATGTCTATCGATGGTGGTCGTGAGCGCTAGCCTTATTACATAACATTGGTTATATATGTGGTAATGGACAAAGGAAGGCTGACCTGCGTCATGTTTATTGAGCATAGCAATTTGAGCAACGGGCTGTGGCTGAACTATACCCACACTATGTTATTCGACTAAACATCCTAAAGTAATTGGTGCGGTCATTGGAATAGGAGAGAGTCATACAAATAATGCTCAAGTGGAACCATCAAGTATGGGACTTAAGATGGTGGTTGGAATCGGGGGATGGCGATGTCACATTTGATGATGAATGATGCTTAAGTTGCACGTTCTTTCTTCGAATAAATGTTGCTTGCATACAGAGAAGGAGTACCACCGCTCTAGGAATAGGGTGGATTCGTTATAAATTGGTCAGCTAAAGCTAACTGTTACATTATTTGTCACGTCTTGGTGGATTGTCCTTGTGTAGGTATAGGAGAGCCGAGCGGGAAGCAGCAAGCTGAAGCCCCTTAGTGCTATGATGGCCCTCGAAGGCCAAGTAAAACATTTACTAGTTTTTATGTGTTACCAGCCCGCGTGTCGAAGTATGTAAATAACCTTGGTATTGTAATGTGAAAGAATTTGGTGTTAGTCTTTCTTATTCGAATTTGGGGTTGAATTCTTTTAAGGGGTGGTGAGAACGTGTCTGTACGTTACCGTTACAACGTGAAAGAACCCATGAATGTCCAGTTAGGAATGAAACTACACATATTTATGGTACCTTCATGTTCCTATGATTGCTGTTTTACAAAATGACTAGTCACTTAATTGTGTATTTCTTGATTATAGGTGACTAAAAGCGGTGGGGGAAGTCTCAGCCTCAGCGCTCGGCCAAAAGTAGTGCACCAGTTCAGGTGCCTACACCTCCTCCTTCTGCTAAAATAATTCGATTGGTTGTTGAAGCCGTGTTAATGCTGATCAATGCATAATCAGGAGCGTAAGTATAGCCTCCTACCCCTATAGTTGCCCCGGTACAGGTTGTCGTAGTTGAGCCTGTGGCTATGAGGCAAGTGCTTGATGAGCCTTTGGCGGTGAGGCGAGCAACGAAGAAATAACTGAAGCATTTTCTGAGCTTCCATCCTCCAACATTTAAGGGAACTGGATCCCCCACTGAAGCCAAAGACTAGCTCTCAAGAATAAAGAGAACCTTGACGGCAATAGAGACGGAGGAGGGGCAAAAGGTGACAATAACTACCTTTTTTTGGAAGGAGAGGTAAGGCTATGGTGGGATGAGTTGGAACTACATCAATTTGCTGGAAGGAAATTGACTGTGTTCTCGATGGAAGAGTTTTCAAGACGTTTTTTGGCAAGGTATCTCCCTTATACACAATAGATTGCGATGGTAATTGAGTTCTAGAGGTTGAATCAGGGTGAGAGTCTTGTTGATGACTACCTGCATGTGTTCACTAGATTAGGGTGGTATGCAGGCTCTATGTTTGCTGATTAGGAGCGAATGAGCTATCAGTTCTATGAAGGTATGCACGATGATCTGAGGCTACTTCTCTCAGGTCCGATGATGCAGGGCTTTCTAACGTTGGTGAATTCCACCCAATCCTTGGTGAGGGATTTGAAAAGATTCCAAAGTAAGAAGGACTTGGGTGTTAAGAATCTAAAGTTCAAAATACCGAGTTCTGTAAAGTCTAAGCAAGGAAGGTGGAAGAAGAAGTCAATGTCTTCTGGGCCAGCTCCTTCTGCAATTTTCGGGGCAACTACTAAACGAGGAGGCCCAATTATTTGCTTTACTTACGACAAGATGGAACACATAGCCCAAGACTATCATAGTGGTCCACCGAGGACAGAGAGAAAGGTGCGAACATCTTATGCTGAAAAGGGAAAGATAGTGGAGTTAACTGAATCACATTATACTATAACTCAACCCAGAGTATTTAATCTTGGCCAATATGAGGACATTAAATGGAGCGATGGGGTGATATGTAATGCCCCAAATCTCCAGAAAATAATAGGAAAATGGTCACTGGAGGTTACCGTGCGGCGGTAGACCAAGCACTGGCGGTAGCTAGCTGAATTTATTGGGCCGATGTCTCTGGTCGGTACCACGCGGTGGTAGTGTGATACCACATGGTGGTAGCCGGTGAATAAATTATTGTTTGGCTCTGGTTAATACTGCCCGATGGTAGTAAGATACCACATAGTGGTAGTGGGAGTGGCAGGGCAGTGCTGTATGAGACCACCGCCACCGCCAAAGGCTATCGCGTGGTGGTAATAAGGTACCGTGCGGCGGTAGCTCTCTGATAATGACTTGAAATGAGATTTATTTTTCATTTCCTCTCATTCTCTCTCCCTCTCTCTCTTGATTCTTGAGGAAGGATAAGGAAAAAGCTAGGAAGAAAGGGCAAGGGTGATCTGGCCCTATTGTGAAGGTGTTCATGTGGTCGGATTCGCGAGTCGAAGCCAGATCAATGGAGAGGAAATTGTGGTGATTAGTTCCATTTGGATCAGTTCAAGTTCAAGGCTCCTAATCAATCGACACGGGTAACGATCTTTCTCCTTGGACAAGTGAAGTCCTCAATTTGCATAAGTGCATGGAACCCCTCACCAAAAGGTGAAGAAAAAGGGTGGTTTCCAGCAAGTAGATCGTTGTAATTCCAGGTAGAAATTGCATATAGAATCCGAAATCGAAGTATGGAATATGCATGCTGTGTGAAGCCCATCTAGGAAGGTTAGTCTTGATTGGTGATGATTGATTTGCATGTCAGAGATGACTCAGTAGATAAAATGTAGTTTCCGGGGTCAAGGGGTGTGCAGGATACTGCAGTGATAGTACTGGAGATACTCTTTAGGAAAACACCAAAAATTGGGGAAGAAACGAGATTATGTCCCCTACCGTGCGGCGGTAGTGCTACAACCGGTGATAGCTCCCAGTGAGCTATGAGAGGTCTATCTTTTGGAGACTCGGGGCCTTTATTTGAAGTTGAGAGCCTTAAAAGCCCTACTAAGGTGGACGTGAGAGCTAACCTGATTGTGTTTGCGAAGCCTGTGTCTGCAAGATTAGTTAAGTAGCATGAGAAGCTATTGAGCCTGGAGAACCCAGTTATTATGGCCGTGAGAACCATTGATGTGATCTTTGCGAGCCCAGGTCTTGGGTACATAGTGGGTGGCAATTGAAGCTGTGAGCTAGAAGTACCCATCAGAAAGGCCAGAGAGCCGAACGGGCAAGGGGAGGCTGACCTGCATCTTGTCGTTCACCATGATTGCTTCGGCTGTTGGCATTGGCATGGCGATTTGAGCAACGAGAAAGAGCTGAACCGTACCCGGGTTATGTCATTCTGACTTGATAGCCTAAAGTAATTGGATTTCATCATTGGCATAATGAGAGTCTTAGGCTACGAGCCGGAAAGACTAGAATGCTCAAGTGTGAACCATCAAGTCTGGGACTGTGGATAGTGGTAGGACCCGGAGAAGTCCGGTACACCGAGAATTGCCCTGAGTGCACGGGATGTGTGGCAGATCGTGCCTACTTCTGTGGTGAATGGTGCTTAAATGCACAGTTTTGTTGCCAAAAGATATATATATTATTGTATGCAGAAAAGAAGAACCTCCGCCCTGAGTGAGGGGTGGGGTCATTATAATTTGGTCAGCTAATGCAGACCATTTCTTTATTTTTCAATGTTTTTGTGGGCCATGCTATGCTGGTGCTGGAGAGCCAAATGGAAAGTAAAAGGCTGAAGCCCCTTATGCTTCGATTGACTGGCCCTCGAAGGCTCAAATGCGAACGTTAACTTTTTTCATGTGTAGTCGCCCTGTGTGCCGATGTATGGAAGACAAATTTTGTTACAAAAACAGTAGTAAAACCTTAAGGCCAGAATATGTTGTGTATTAAATAACATTACTATGTTTTTTAGTGGACATTCCCGGCTTTTGGGTTCTATAACTTAGTAAACTTCTTCCGTTAGAATGCACTCTGAGTTAGGATGCATGAATGAAATGGTTTCAATGAGTAACTCCGCTGGCTGTCCGTAGAATATGACGTGGGGCCCCGACCGGACCATCTATTATACTCTACATGACGGATGATGGTGTTAAAATTTGGAATCAGCTTATGGTGTCGGTCTTTCTTATTCGAATTCATGGATGAATTCTTTTAAGGGGTGGTGATCACGTATATGTGCGCTACCGTTATAAAATGAAAGAACCCATGAATGTCCACTCTGGAATGAAAACACACATGTTTGTGGAACTCGTGTGTTCTGAAAGATAGGGTGATAGATCTTAACTTTATTCTAATCTAGAGTTAATATATAAAAATTCACAGTACAAAGATAAAGAAGGAAAAATCTAGCACACAGATGATACAAGGATTATAGTGGTTCCCCAACCTAGGTTCATCCACTCTTCTACCACCCTAATAGGAATCCACTAACAGGTTTTGATCAGGTGACTTCCACCTTTGGGCTTTTGATCAGGTGCTCAAAAACAAATCTCAAGTCTTTTGATCAAGAGACTTGCAACCAAGCAAACTTTTGAAGGGAGTTAAAACCTTGTATAGTGGGGTGGGAAAGATAGTGATGTTAGTCTTATCTATTCTCAAAAGAAACTTTGAGAAGACTTTGTGTGGATTCCAGATGGTGTCAAAGCTCCCCCTAAGATGTAGAGTTGTTCAGGAAATGGAAGCTTTGCTTCAGGAGTGTGTAGGTCTTCAGATTTGATGTTGCTCTCCAGCAAACTTCTAGACTGATATGGTATTTATTATCTCTTGGAAGCCTGAAGCAGATGATGAAGAAATCTGTGAGAAACCGAGCAATGTTGTTCTTCACTGATTGCTAATTGTTATTGTTTCTCTTTCTTCTCTCTCACTGCTTCATCCCTTTTCTACTTTTTTATTGTGTAACAAAATATCTCTATATATGTCTGAACATGATTCAAACATTTGAATTAACTTTGACTTTAATGACTGACTCATTTCCGAGAAGGGAAAGAGCCTTGGGAGTTAATTAACTTTTAATCCATATTTAATGCTCCCCTTCAACAACTATATTCAAACGAGAATATATGGTATTAAATATGAGAATCATAAAGCCTGCAATTAAGGTCTTAATTAATTCTACGAGCTGTAAATAAATCTGTCTGAAAAATTGCACAGATTTCATCGACCTCAGTCTGCTATTCATCGACCTCAGCTCAGAGATCGTCAACTTGAATAATCTTTCCATCGAGCGGAGATTTAGTCTTGAGATCAGCGATCGTCGACCGGAGCTCGGAGATCGTCGAGCTCAACTCAGAGATAGAACTCTGAATTTCGTCGACCAGAGTTCGACTATTGTTGAATGCAGCTTGAAGATTGTCGAGCTCAATTCCTGCCTTTGTCAAGACTGATTTTTGCATGATTTCTTTTCTGCAACATTTCTCTGGAGTTCTTTTGAGGAAGACCTAGAAATAATCCTATGACCCTGACTATACATTTTGGGTCAATCTAAAAACATCCTAATAGTATTCCTTGCCCAAATCCAAACTAGGGTTCCAACAATCTCCCCCTATTTGGATGAGGATACTATTTACATAAAAGGAATACAAAGCAAATTTAAAATGGGTGCTTTGAAACAACAACAAAGGTTTGAACTAAAAAATAAGAGTAAAACTTCTGAGAGGCTCTGTGAGCATATTTCAGATATGTTGCTCCTGCTTTATTCAATAATTTCCTTGATATCATCCCTCTGATTTCTGACTGATTGAAACTGCTGTTGTATCCTTTAAAGCAGTCTCCCCCTATACAACTACCCCTATACTGAAGGGTCTTTTCCTGAAATAAGGGGTTAGGAGATCTGGACCCAGATTATCTTGGGTCCCAGTTCTTTTTCATAATAATAAGATATAAAAGAACATACAGGTTGATCTTTGTAACCTAAAGGGTGAAATTTTCTATAAGGGATGAGCCATTGGGTAAAAGGATTGATAAAGTTTTGAGTTTGATTATAATTTTCAAAAAGATAAAAATTTCTGTTTTTAAATTCTGAGTTCGACTAAAAATAATTTCGTCGACCTGAGTTCGACAAAGAAAATCGATTTTGTCGATTTCGGTTCACAGAATGATAATATCTATTTTCTGTGTTCCACGATCGTCGATCTCGGTTCGACAAAGCAAATTTCATTCGTCAATCATAATTTCCAGACAAGTTAAAATCAAAAAAAAAAATTTCAAAGTTCGTCTTCCTGAGTTTGACGAAGAGTGTTGTTTTCGTCGAGCTCCGTTCGACGAATTATGTTGAACATAAATTTTCTGAAAATTTTTAATTGTTTTTGGTAAAAATTTAGTTATATTGTCTAAATCTATTATATTTTCTTTGACTTTAATTTTTTTATAAAGAAGCTAATTGTTCAAAAAAATTTTTTAATCTTCTTTAAGATTTTTGTTTTCAGAAAATAGATTATACACTTTCTCTCTGAGAAGTTTTATTTCCTTCTAAGATTGAATTAAATCATTGCATAAAATTTTAAAATCTTCTTTAAAATGTTCTGAAGAGAAATAAAAGGAGAGAGATAACCTGATCCTCTTCTGACTCTGCTTCTGATTCAAATTCTTCATCATAGCTGCTGCAAGATGCATTGACTTCCATCAAGCAGAATTCTCTTGCTCTTGTTTCTTCTTCATCCTAAGTTGTACAGGATGAAGCTCCAGAGTCACTCCAAGTATCACCATCATATTTTCTATTTTTAGCTGATCCAGCAGCCATTACTGTGAGAGAGTCCCAGATTTCTTTTGCTGAAATACATTTTGCAACTCCTTCAAAAATGTCATTAGACATTGATTGAGCAAAAATGTTCATTGCTTGTGCATCAACCATCTTTAGCAATTTTTGGGCTTCTGAGTCTGCAGATAGAGTAGGGGAACCTGACAAAATAGAGTTGTAAATGGCTTCATCAAAAGAATTCATAAACAGCCTAATCCTTGCCTTATATAGTGCAAGCTTATCCAAATTGCACTTAGGAGGTCCAGCATTTGAACATTCTTCATTTTGTTATATGAAAAACTCTTAAGAAATATAAGATCTATCAGATCGTTTTGGTTCAGGTGTTAGCCTGTACAACACAAGAACCTTCTCTGATACCAATTGAAAGATAGGGGGATAGATCTAAACTTTATTCTAATCTAGAGTTAATATATAAAAATTCACAACACAAAGATAAAGAAGGAAAAAAGCAAGCATACAGACGACACAAGGATTATAGTGGTTCCCCAACCTGGGTACATCCACTCTTCTACCACCCTGGTAGGAATCCACTAACAGGTTTTGATCAGGTGACTACCACCTTTAAGCTTTTGATTAGGTGCTCAAAAACCAATCTCAAGTCTTTTGATCAGGAGACTTGCAACCAATCTAACTTTTGAAGAGATTTAAAACCCTGTATAGTGGGTGAGAAAGAAAGTGATGTTAGTCTTCTCTATTCTCAAAAGCAACTTTGAGAAGAATTTGTGTGGATTCCAGATGGTGTCAAAGCTCCCCCTGAGATGTAGAGTTGTTCAGGAAATGGAAGCTTTGCTTCAGGAGTGTGTAGGTCTTTATATTTGATGTTTTTCTCCAGCAAGCTTCTAGATTGATATGGTATTTGTTATCTCTTGAAAGCCTGAAGCAGATGATGAAGAAATTTGTGAGAAACCGAGCTATGTTGTTCTTCACTGATTGTTAATTATTATTATTTCTCTTTCTTCTCTCTCACTGCTTCATCCCTTTTTTGCCTTTCTGTTCTGTAACAAAATATCTTTATATTTGCCCGAACATGATTCAAACATTTGAATTAACTTTGACTTTAATGGCTAACTCATTTTCGAGAAGGGAAAGAGCATTGAGAGTTAATTAGCTTTTAATCCATATTTAATGCTCCCCTTCAATGACTATATTCAAACGATAATATATGGTATTCAATCTGAGAATCATAAAGCCTGCAATTAAGGTATTAATTAATTCTGCCAACTGTAAATAAATCTGTCTGAAAAACTGCATAGATTTTGTCGGCCTCAGTCTGCTTTTCGTCGACCTCAGCTTAGAGATCGTCGACCTGAATAATCTTTGCGTTGAGCTGAGATTCTGTATTGATATCAGCGATCATCGACCGGAGCTCGGAGATCGTCGAGCTCAACTCAGAGATAGAACTCTTAGTTTCGTCGACCTGAGTTCGACTATCATCGAACGCAGCTTGAAGATTGTCGATCTCAATTCCTGCCTTTGTCAAGACTGATTTCTGCATGATTTCTTTCCTGCAATATTTCTCTGGAGTTCTTTTGAGGCAGACCTAAAAATAATCCTATGACCCTGACTATACATTTTGGGTCAATCTAAAAACATCCTAATAGTATTCCTTGCCCAAATCCAAACTAAGGTTCCAACATGTTCCTATAATTGCTTTTTGCAATGTTATTAGTTGAATTGTGTGTTTCACGATTATAGGCGACTAGAAGTGGTTCGGGGTAGATTGAACCCTAGCACTCGGCGGAGGGTAGTGCATCAACTGAGGTGCCAACACCTCCTCCTTCTACGGAAATGATAGGGTTGGTTGCTGAAACTGTGTTCACATTAATCAATGCGCAACCAGGAGGGCGAGTACAACCTCCTACCCCTGTAGTGGTCCATGAATCGACTGGCGTAGTTAAGCATATGGCGGTGAGACAAGTGGCCATTGAGCTAGTGTCCGTAAGGCGAGGGACGAAAAAGTAATTGAAGCATTTGATGAGTTTCAATCCTCCTGTGTTTTCGAGTACTGGAACCTCAACACAAGATGAAGACTAACTCTCGAGAATAAAGAGAAACATGACGGCAACGGAAACGGAGGAGTGGCAGAAAGTCAGCATTGATACCTTCTTGTTAGAGGGAGAGGTGAGGATATGGTGGGATGAGTTGGAGCTGCATCAGTTTACTGGTAGGCCAATGATTGAGATCTCGATGGAGGAATTCTCGAGATTGTTTCTGGCGAGGTATCTTCCATATGCACAGATGATTGCAATGGAAAATCAGTTCCAAAGGTTAACCCAAGGTGAGAGTTCTGTGGATGTCTACTTGCATGAGTTTACAAGGCTAGGACGTTATGCAGGGTTTACATTTGCAGACGAGGAACAAAAGACAAATCGGTTCTATGAAGGACTGCGAGATGACTTGCGGTTGATTCTCTCAGGTTTAATGACGCAAGGTTTTTTAACCTTGGTTAATACAGCCCATTACCTAGAACAAGATATGAAGTGCATGCAGCGTAAGAATGACTTGGCGGTAAGGAAGCCAGAGTTTAAAGTGACGAGTTAAGCAAGATCTGGACAAGGAAAGTGGAGGAAGAAGGCTAAGTCTTCGGGACCAGATTCTTCTACTATGTCTAACACGGCGGTAGGGCGAGGTCTGTTTACTTGTTACACGTGTGGCAAGAAGGAACACATGGCCCGTGTTTGTCGAAGTGGCCCTCCAAAGTTGGAGAAAAAGACGGGTGCAACGTATGCTGAAAAGGGAAATTCAGTGGTGGAATCGACTGCATCCCAAGCGCAGCCCCAAGTCTATAATATTGGCCAACAGGAGGCCATAAAATAAAGTGACTTCATAACAGGTATGAGTTAAGATACAATTTTTACTGCTTTCTATACTTGGTACCTTGTGCGTTGCTTGTGTATAATTTGTTTGTGTTAGGATTTATCATGATATTGGATTATCTGGTGAGAGCATTGTTCGATACAGAAGCTTATCATTCCTTTTTATATGAGGACTTTGTGGTGCGTATCAGAGTGCCTTCTTTTGTAGCGATAGATCGAGTGATGCCTGTGGACTTAGCTGCATTTTCTTTTTTGCTAATGCTAAAGCTTTGACAGACTTAGCTATACACGATGCCTCTTATTATATGGCATTAAGTGAACTGCCTTCAGTCAATGCCTGTGGACTTAGCCGCAGAATTTCTTTGCAGACTGCTGGGCTTTGACTATCCATCCCTTACTCAGCGCTTTTTGGCATCTAGCGTTGAGTGAATGGGCTTCACTCAATGCCTGTGGACTTAGGGCGATTTTCAGCCTTTCCAGCATCCTTCTCTATATCTGGCATTGAGTGAACTGGCTTCATTCAATGCCTATAGACTTGGATAGATTTTTGTCTCTCCACTTTTCTACCTTGTGACCACCTATCACAACCACTTGGAATACCTGTCCAATCAATGTGACAAAGACCAACCTGCATGTAACATCCATCAGACTTCTAGACCCCTAGAATGGTCTTGTCATGACTGGGTCATGACAAAACCCTAGGAAACACTAAAGGGTTTGGGGGAACAAGGGAATTAGGGTGTGAAACATCTTCGGCTGCAAATAGTAAGTCTTAGTTATTAAATATTTAGAAATTATAAGACCAGTCGGTTTCGTCAAACTCAACAAGAAATTCGTCAAACGGAGTGGATTCGTCGAACTCAGCAAAGAATTCTTCGAACAAAGCATATTCGTCAAACTCAACAAATAATTTGTCGAATGGAGCATGTTCGTCGAGTAGAGGAAGTCGAATTGAGGCTCTCTAGAATTAGGAGCATATTCGTCGAACGGAGCAAGTTGTTGAACTAGGTTCAGGTTTCGTGACAGGGCATATTCGTCGAACGGAGTTCGACGAATGGAGCAAATTTGTCGGGCAGAGTTCGACGAATGGAGCAAATTCATCAAGCGGAGTTCGACGAATGGACAAATTCGTCAGGCAAAGTTCAACGAATGGAGCAAATTCGTCAGGCGGAGTTCGACGAATGGAGAAAATTCGTCGAGCGGATTTTGACGAATGGAGAAAATTAATCAAGCTAGGTTCAGAGTTCATCGAACTTGGCTCAGGGCATTGAGTGCACTCAACGCCATGGGCTAATTGGTGTTAAGTGCGTTGAGTGCACTCAATGCCATTTTACTTAGGAAGATTCTGGCTCGGGGCGTTGAGTGCGTTCAGCGCACTCAACGCCATAGACTATTTGGCAATGAGTGAGTTTAGCTCACTCAATGCCATTATACTTGGAAGTTTTTCTGGCTCGGGGCGTTGAGTACATTAAGCGCACTCAATGCCATAGACTGATTGGCGTTGAGTGAGTTGAGCTCACTCAATGCCATTTTATTTAGAAATATTTCAGGCCGATTTAGGCATTGCGTGTGGTGTCATGACTCAACTCCATAGACGGATTGGCGTTGAGTGAGTTGAGCTCACTCAACACCATTTTTCTTGGAAATAGTTCAGACCAATTTAGGCATTGAGTGTGGTGGTTTGGCTCAATGCGGCGTTGAGTGGTCTCAACGCACTAAACGCTTTTGGACTTGGAATTTTTGACTACTATAGGCATTGAGTGTGTTTACTACCCTCAATACTTTTTCCTCTGAGGAATTCTCGGCCCAGTTTGATGGTTCTTATTAACAGACTGAACCGGGTTTTCGAAAATTGCGCCAAAATGACTTTATTGGCCCCAGTCCTTTCAATAGGACCTATTTAATACAATAATAAGCAGTCCGGCAGTAGGGTGCCATGTGGCAGACGGTTTAACCCTAATTCCAATTAAATGGAGAGAGAGGAAGTGGCCATTCATGGTGTTTGAATGAACTTCACCCCTCATCTCTCTCCCAACCGAAGGAGATTCATCTCCCCTCATTAATTAGAGGAAATCAATGGACTTTCCATGCCCTTTCAGTGACAGGGTGCAGTGAACTCACATAACCGAAAAAGCCCCTTTATGGCCATTAATGGCCATTGAATATTGACCCTCCCCCCTTCCCCAATTGGTTATTTTAAAAGCTTCACAGGGCAGAGAGGAGCCATTTCCACTCTTTTCCTGAAGAAATTTAAGCCCTTCGCTGTACAGTTACAGAGCACTGAAAAGCTCGGTGGGCAAAAATGGTGCGGAGGCAGAGCACTCAAAAGCTCAGTGGACAGAAATGGTGCGGAGGCAAAGCACTCGCATTTAAGCCGCAAACAAGGTCCTCCTCTACTCCTTCTTCGTTGGCTAGATCATATGATTCATTAGAGATGAGAATAGGGCTCAACTGAGCACGATCTAGTGGAACTTTTCCACTGGTTTTTCCGCAAAAATGAAGTGTCGGCTTCACCGGAAACCGGCGATAGCCCCCACCTCAACAGAGGTGGTGGCGGTGGTGGCTGGCCAGGGAGGTGGCTGAGTGGCCAACAAATGGACATAGAAGGTGCTCTAGGTTATGATGATCGCAGCCGTTGGCTGGAGGAAGAAGAAATCCAGGAGCCACTCGATTTGCTTTAATAACTGTGCTAGATATAATATATCAAATTTTAATTTATGTATTTTCTACCACATAATATCACCTGCCTTGGAATTTAAATTAAAAATACCTAGAGGACTAATCAAAAAACGTGGTCAACATGACACTGGTAGCCCTATGGGTCTAGTTTATTTTATAATTAATTTGAACCAATTTGGAGTTCAGGTCAGACCACAACACTCATTTTTGTGAGGTCTATACCTAGGCTTAATCAGAGATTTTTTGGTGTGCCCCATCAATCCTGACCTCCAAATGACTTGAAATTTGGAACATGATCCATTCATATCTTGACCTATAACATATCTAAAAATGGGAATTTTTGGAAAACATTTTCCTAAAGTTTTTGTAGAAATTTAATAATCCATGTATGAATTATTTAAGGGGTCTAATGACCTCTAAAACCACCAAACCTTTGGCTTCTGACTCTTAGGGTCATGGAATGACTATGATAAAAATCTCAGCCCAATTGGGTTAGATTTGAATAGATTTTGATGATACCAAAGTGTGGCCCTTTAAGGGTTAATTAGGGCCAGAGTGAGTTTGGGGCATGGAGGGGGCAATTCTCACCCAAATGGGTTGGGACTTTGGCCAGAGCCCCATGGTTAGTTTAAACACCCTCACATGGAGTTTAAGATGGATTTGCCCTAGGATCTTAGTTCAAACCCTAAGGTTGAACTATGGGGGTTTGTTAAGGGCATGATGTGATATGTCCATGTATGGACTTGGTGTTTGGTTCATGTGATCTTAGGGTAGTGAAATGCCCTAGGAAGGAATTTGGCGGTATTTAGACTTAGACACACAACTTAAACCAATTAGGGATAGTTTAGGTCTATACCTTTTATGAAAATATTGAAGGGTCATATGACTTTGGACCATAAGATTTTGGTAGGAGAAATTTTATTGTATTATTAACCTCTGAAATTTATTATAGGATGTTTTGAAAATAGTAGCTCATACTTGTAGGTATAATCTCCACCTTGCCCTTTTTGATGATATTGAAGTAACTGTGGGTTAATCGTTTTAGAATGATATTGAACTCTGGCGAAGTTAATCAAACACCATTTGTATGCATTGATAGATTAGTTGGAATAATTTGGTATCTCCTCTTAGTACTTCATGTGTAAAGTGAACTAGTGCACCATATTTTGATAAATAGATAATAAATATTATATCTTGTTGGAAAATTGTGTTACTTGGCCCGAGAATCTTTTAGGGCATTATAGAGCCTAGAAAATTATTACATGTTAGTTGGATGAGTTTATAAGAATGTTGCTTCACAAAGTGCACTCTAATAGATTTATTTGAAGTATTTTTCTATATAGCTTACGGACATTGGAATTGCATGAAACTTAGTCAGTAGTGTTTTATGATCATTATAAGGCTCTGGTAATTTTTATATAATTCTTGGACTATTATTTATTGTACTACCTTCATTAAATCTAATTATTTGAATTACCTTGAATTAATTATTTAGATGTTATTAAATTTATAAAAATCTTTGAAATTTGGTATCCACTAATATTTTGCTATCATATAGTGTTCATAATTTTGGGTTGCCATAACTTAAGAAAATCTAGTACTTCATGTTCAAAATTACCCATGGCCTAACTTTTGGGAAAATCTAATAAATGCCAAATTAATTAGGAATATTACAAGTTTCTGGATTTAGGCTAAATGTGTCATGATAGACCCACAATAATTATCTTAGGGCTTTTGGATGAAAATTTGGAGTACCTCCTGTCATGTATATCATCTAGCTTAGGTTGGTCTGCATTTAGTAAAACTGTGGAAATTATGATAACATGTGGAATGGATATAGGGAGATGGGGTTAATAGTTTACTGATCTTGGTAAAGTGAAAAAGAAAAAGAGAGCTTCATTAGGGGTCATGATGAGGAGAGTGTTGGGTTGACTAGTATTAAGAGGTGCTCGGGATCGACAAAAGATCGTCTTTCCTGTGGAGAGAGAGAGTCAAAATACACTAGGGTTAGATCCGGTATAATATTAAAAGGTATCGGGAATTGGGTAATAACCAATAATAGTAAGTACCTTGCGAAATGGAATGATGAGCTTCAGCTACCATCATAGTTCCTAGTGCCCTGTGAGAGCCCTTCACCGGGAATGCCTCAGGCAGTCTGAGGTTAACGTAAGCCATAATTCTAATTGATTACAAGAGTAATTAGAAATAATCTAGGATTACACTTACACTCACACTCCCCGGTGTTATGGGAGTCAGGTTGGGTCTCACGAGCGGTAGGCTCGGTGGTTTTGGTGATGGGCAGGTTAGCCTAGTGAGCCGATGGCTCGATAGATATTTGTGATGGATGGAATAGTCTGGGGAGCTTTGGCTCGGTGGAAAATATATTAATGTTGTATGTGCATATGATATAAGCTGGTTGGTCTTCGGTATTGGAGAGTCGTCGCACCGACACCAATACGTTGACTCGGTAGGTGTGGTATAACACTTAGCCAAATGAAGTCCGGTGTGCCAACCAGCAAGAGTACACAGGAGCTCCGCTTAGTGAACCAGCATTGAGGCGTACAATAGATCTGACTGGTAGTGAAAATACCATTTTAGAGGTGGGCGAGGCCCAATCTACCACTTTTGTTTGCCACTACGGAGGTATCATGGGAGGTTAGACTCCAGAAAGGGGGAACTAAATGTCTGTATGCACAGAGTTGGGTGTGTCAGTTGCACTTGCATGTTCTCATCATAGCATACATGTATGACATAGCATAGTCATTTAATATAACCCTTGACACTTATTGTATAAATTGGTATGGAAATTTTTATACAATAGGCCTTGCAAAACAACCCCTTGGTCTATAGGTATGCATGGGCATTCCTTTAGGTCATGGTTACTTACTTAGCTACCTTCTTGTACTTTACTTGCTCACCTAGATCGTGTGTATACTCATACTGCTTACCTACTATTACTTGCTTATACTTGCTCTGTTTATGAACTCATGATAGACTAGTTGCACCGCCACCTGTTTACTTTTGTTACTCTCCACCTTCATTACCTTCCCTTTCCGTCTCCCCACTCGGTGCCTAAGAGCTATGGGGGAGGGGTAGAGGATGATAGGACTTAGTCTTTTAGACTAACGGTCGTTGACCAAATTATTTTAGGGGATCGTGGAGCTGAACCAGGAGATGCATCCCCAGAGGTCGGTGCGCTTGGAGACGGGACTGTCTAGCACAAGAGTTCAGGAAGTAGGGACAGTGAGTCCCGATCATTAGTAGTTACTATAGATTTGCTTACGCATTGAGTGACTTATAGTGAGGATCATGATGTATCGGGAAGGAGCCCTCTTTAGTACTTTGCTTTATCATTTTTGTGGACTCTCCCTTTGTGGAGATTTATTTATATATATGCGATCTTGTGGACTTGGACTTATACTATTCATTTGTATTTCTCTTCTCTTCTGTGATCGGTATGGCCAGCATGTTCGACGTTTTGTAGTGATGACCTTCCCGGGCGTGTTGGTGTCACCGCAAAGTGGCGGTTCTGGGCATAAGACCTTGTTGTTTTAAAAGAAAAAATTTCTTACACTACATGCATGAACTTGAACATACATCAAATACAATTAGGTGTGTACTATTGACTTGTTTAACTTCTTACAAATCCGGTGTTGGGTCCGGCGTTCCTTCACTTGACCCGTGGTGCTTTGCTAGTTATTTAAGAAATTAAGTAGCGCCCTCTCCAATAGTCCGGGCTTTTGGTGCAGTTGGGTATGCGCTTGATCCTTCAATTGGTATCAGAGGAGGTCACGGGTTCAAGACTGGGGGGCGCTATTAAATCCTGATTTTTCCCTTCTACCTGTGTGGGTCTGGCGGGTCAGGCAAACTGTGGACATGTGGTAACCCCACCTCTGAGCTATGTGGTAACCCCACCTCTGAGCTGACGGGTTGTGCTGGACGCGGGGGGGGGGGGGGGGGGATTGTTGGGTCCGGCGTTCCTTCACTTGACCCGTGGCGCTTTGCTACTTATTTAAGAAATTAAGTAACGCCCTCTCCAACAGTCAGAGCTTTTGGTGCAGTTGGGTATACGCTTGATCCTTCATCCGGGATATTGGGATCAATGGACCCAAAAATCTCCCCCTATTTGAAGAAGTCAAAACCCTTATTCAAAATTCTTTGTCAATGATATACACCAACATATGCAGCAATAATATATGCCAAAAAGAGACTTATAGGTTACCACATTTTCCTTGTACCACATTAGCCTTGCCTGTATGGTGATAATCACCTACTCTCCCTATTTTGTTGCCTAGCCTTGGTCATTTCCTTAATCATTCCCTTCCCCTTTTTGACTTCTGTAGAATAGTTAGGGAGGTGCTGGCCATCTCAGATTATCTTCTCCCCCTTTCTGATTTTAGATAATCAACTGGTGTAGCTGCTAGCTTCTTCTCTACAGGAGGCTGAATCTATTCTTATATGGTGGACTTGCTCCCCCTAAATAGGAGCATCAGTACTTGCTCCCCCTCAATAGGAGCATCTTCTATCATTTTATCTGATAGACACTCTAGTCCATTATAGTCTTGATATCACTTGTGGATTTCACACCCTGCCAGAAGTAGTAATTCCTGTAACCAAAAACAAAGTGTGGAGAAACTGAAGCTATACCAAGTTCAACATACCCAACTCAACCTTGAAGGTGTTGAACTTTGCTTCATCTAGTGGCTTGGTGAAGATGTCAGCTACTTGTTTGTCTATGAGGACAAACTCAAGACTGATATCTTCACATTCCACATATTCTCTTATAAAGTGATACATAATCTATATGTGCTTAGTCCTACCGTGTGAGACAGGATTCCTAGATATAGAGATTGCACTAGTAGAATCACAAAATAAAGGACTTCTACTTATCTGGAGGTTATAGTCCTGGAGCTGATGCTAGATCCACAACAACTATGCACAACAGCTCCCAGCAGCTATATATTCTGACTCTGTAGTTGAAATTACAACACTTGTTTGCTTCTTTCTTCTCCAAGACACTAGTCTTCCTCCCAAGAACTGATAGGTGCCTGAAGTGATTTTGCGGTCCTCTTTATAGCCTGCAAAATCTACATCTAAATAGTCAGTTAGTTCAAAATCCCTATTTCTAGGGTACCATTGGCCAAGATATGGTGTGCCCTTAAAATACCTCAAAATCCTCTTAGCAGTAGAGTAATGAGATTCTTTAGTGCATGCCTGATACTTAGAACAAACACATGTCGCATACATGATGTCTGGCTACTTGCAGTAAGGTATAGAAGAGAGCCAATTATCCCTCTATACACAGTTTCATCAACAGGTTTCCTCGCCTCATCTTTGTCTATTGGCATACTTGACTCCACAAGAGTTTTTCATGGTGGATGCAGTCTTTATTCTAAACTTTTTGATCAACTCCTTAGTGAACTTAGACTGGAATATGGATATTCCATCTTCAGTCTTTCTTACTTGGAGGCCCAAGAAGAACTTAAGCTCACCCATACTGCTCATCTCAAACTTTCCTTGCATAAGTTTGGCAAACTTCCTGCAAAGGTTGTCATCAGTAGATCCAAAGATTATGTCATCTACATAAATTTGGAGTATGATGATCTTGCCCTTAGATTCCCTTAGTAATAGGGTGATAGTTTTACTTTCAAGACAACCTAAACACCTAGAGGGGGGTGAATAGGTTCTAATTTCTTGTTATACTATCTAGGCAGAATTCAATTGCAATTTAAAACATCTAGCACATCATTCACAGACAACTAAGCATCACAGATTGCACAATGTTTTATAGTGGTTCCCCAAGGTCTGGGTACATCCACTTTCCCTTCACCTATCTAGCAATATACTAGATTCGGCCAAACTTCCACTATACTCAGATCCTCAGATCCTACAGCTTTAGAACCACAGGATAGGTTCCTACAACTCAGGCTCAACAGCCCTACCTCAGCCTTGCCTCAAGGCCTACACACTCAGAGAATAATCTTCTCCTACACTCAGGCAAATAGCCCTACCACTCAGAGATCACCTCTCCTACACTCAGCCTTTATAACACAGGCTTACAACTCAGATCTGTGTAAACAGATCCTACAGAAATTTAGAAAAAGATATTTTGATGTCTTGCCTTTGTTGAGAGAGAAGAGGACAAGACACTTCTTGATCAGCTGATGAAATCAACTGAATCTGAGCTTTCTTCAAAGCTTCTTGAATCTGAACTTAGCTGAGTTGATTTCCAAACAGCTTCTTGAGAAACCACTGATGGCTTCCTTCTTCTTCTTCAAGATGACTGGATCTCCTCTATCCAACACCTTTTGATACTTCAGACTTCTTCTTCTTAGACCTTCTGATGAAGATCTTCTTTTTCACTTTCTTGAATTGAAACTTCAACAGGATCGTAATCCTTCTATTTCTTCTTCTTAGATCTTCTTTATTTATTTTTTCTTAGCTTAGCTGTATATGATTCCTTCTGAATGTGTCTATTTATAGACTTTCTTCATGGTAACCGGCTGATCTGGTTTCTAACTGTTTTCTGACAGGTCTGACAGCTTCAGTTAAACGGTGGCAACCCACAGCTGTCAAGTCTTCAAACAGTTCTTGTACCTTAGCCTTGGACAGCAAAATGTCGAGACAGTCAGTTAGAAAGTGTCGAGACCAATCTGTCTATCTGTGTCGACACAAGTGACTTTGGTGTCGACACAGTCTTTGATGATGTCGACTAAGTTGCCTTTAAGTCGACACAGCTTCTTCAGAAAATAACTTGGTCTAGACTCTGCAGTGTGTCGACACAAGTCCTGTGTTGTCGACACAGTTGTTGTAGATTCAGAACTCAGTATGTGTCGACTCAGCCTTCAGGTGTCGACACATCAATCTTCAATTCTGCCAAAATGTGTCGACACAGTCTTCTGGTGTCGACACAAGCATAGTCGACTTCTGCCAATATGTGTCGACTCAATCTCAAGGTGTCGACACATCCACCCAGTGTCGACTATCTTTCACTAGTCGACTATCTTCTTCTGTGTCGACTATTTTTCACTAGTCGACATCTTCTTCAGTGTCGACTATCTTTCACTAGTCGACAATCTTCTTCAGTGTCGACTATCTTTCACTAGTCGACTATCTTCTTCTGTGTCGACACTGCTTCCCAGTGCTGAGGTCGACGATTTTCTTTATGTGTCGACACTGCTTCCGTGTCGACATAAATGTGGTCGACCATCTTTCTCTATGTCGACACTGATATTTCTGAAGTGTCGACACAAATATTCAGAAGTGTCGACACAGTCTTCAGGTGTCGACATGTGGACTTAGAATATTTTTCTGTATTCTTTAATACTTCTTCACCTGCACATGTCAACTCAAAACAACATCAAATACACCTTGATGTATATCATTGAGCTAAGTTGGGCTTCTTCAAATCAGGTACACTTTTTTCCAATGTACCAACAATCTCCCCCTATTTGGAGAAGTCATAACCCTATAGCCAATGATATACACCATTTATAAAAAGTATAAACTGATGATATAAGACATAACAGGAATACTTAATATAAACAAAATAAAAACCATTCATCACAGAATGAACATTATATGATATCACACAACATTTTGTTTATAACTAATAATATTTGAATACAGAGATTTACATCTAATGATTTAATCAAAACATTACAAAACACTTTGAAAGAACTAAGAATTAAGACTGATCAGGCTCTTTTATGACAATCCCTTTGCCAGATAGAACTTGAGCCTTCACAGGAGCTTCAGAATCTTCAGCTGGCTTCTTGCCTTTTAGATCAGCCTTCTTCTTTGCTTCTTCCTTGAGCCTTTGCCTTTCAAAATAATGAAAGGGCTTTGGGAAGTACGTGCTTGGCTCCTGAGCATCTGGAGGCAGCCTACCCATCTTGGCTTTTCTTCTATACTGTACTATGGCCTCTTGCCTGGCTTCATACTTCTGCCATTCCATCTCATTGTACCACTTGCCTCTTTCCTGCACTTGGTCTTTGACAGCCTTCCATGCAGTGAGTATATATTTCTGGAAGTAGGACTCCACTGCTCAAAGTCTGGCTTAAGTTCAGCCTGCTCTCTAAACCTTTTCTTAGATAGAAGAGCATCTTGCTGGTCTTTCAAAGTAGCCTCAGGCTTATCAACCTTCCCAATAACAATATTAGTAACCTCCTTTGGAGGACTATACATCCTTGAACCTGCTGATCAATCATACCATAATCTGGAGGGGGGTAAATGACTTGGGCAACCTCAGGTTGATTGCCTTCAAGTAGATTTGTTTATATTCCTGACTCAGCCACCATAGCATCATCACACAATGGTGGATATCCCAATGTGGCTCGAATACTATTGGTCACCCATTTGGTGTGCTCTGAGCCTGCATGAACTAGCATCCTCTCCCCTTTATGGCTTCTCTAGAAACATGATCTCTGAGATCTTCCTTTTGAAATCTGATTTGGCCATCCAGATAATTCATACCCTCTTTAAAAAATGGTTTTAACTTTTGAAGCTTGTCAGTTATTTCCTTTTGAGAGGTTGTGATAGCAGTTTTAACAGAATCAATAGCAGCTTGAAAGTTCTTATCAAATTCTTCCATTTCCTTTGATCTAGTTGCAGGCAGACTTGGAACAATCTTTTTCAATTCCTCAATGATCTCATGATGAGATTCAGTTAAATTGTTATTCATCCTTATCTGATTTTCCAAGACATAGCTTTGCTTTAAAGCAATGTCATCCACCTTAGGGATGATAGTCTGCTGTTGTTTTGCCAGATATACCGCAGCATTACCTCCTTTATGGAAGCAATCTATCATTTCCTTCTTATGCATATTGACCTCAATCCTAATTGATTTTATATCTTGAGCTAAGTCAAATTGCAGGGACTTGTTGTTCTCATCAACATATTTTTCTAGAGCCACTCTGTGTTCATCCAATTTTACTTGTAAATCTACCAAGAACTTGTTATAATCAAAGTCAGAAGGAGTATGATGTGCTGTAGACTGTAGAGCCTGCTTATAGCTCTTGTTCCTTCTCTGGAAGACCATAAGTTTTCTCTTTTTAGCCACCCTGGCTTCTTCAGTCTCTGAATCAGAAGTACTATCAATTTGAACTCTTTCTTTGGGAGGAGGAGAAACAGCTGCTTCAGTGCCATGTTGTACAGTCTCAACATGCACTGGCTCCCCCTCAATTTCTTGCTCCAATTCCAGATTATCAGTAATTATTTCATCATTTGGAAATAACTCCTCCAGAGTATATTCCTTCTGGGCTTGATCATTTGTAGTATTCAAATTTGAAGATTGATCAATTTGAGCATCTTCTTGCACTTGCTCCCCCTGGACCTGTGCAGAAATAGAAATATTAGAAATCTCTTTTGTAGGAAAATACACCAGCTCCCCCTGCACCTGTACCTGGTCATGAGTAGATACAGTTTGTGTAGGTGAATAAACTTGCTGAGCTGGTATACTTACTTCTTCTTCTTGAACTGCAGGTATTGTGGCATCCTGAACTTGTGTAGATGCTGGCTGATCTTCAACCTCTAATCTTACTTGCTCTTCTTGTGGATGCCCAGTACTAGTAGCATGACCTGGGGATTTCTCAGGTGAATCCTGCCTTTCCACTCCAGGCATCTCTTTGGTGAGCACCCTATCCCATCTGGAGAACAATCTCATGTCCATCCTTCTCATGTGATTAATTTTAGTTCCAGGTTGTTGTTGCATAACCTCAGGAATCTCCTTACTTAGGTATATACTCATTATCCTAGCCAGATTTGGCTTCTTGATTCCTTCCTTAATCTTCTCAAAGATTACAGATGACCAATCCGTAAGAATTGTAAAAACAATCCTGGTCATTAGGCTGAACATATAGGCAGAAATCCTATCATGTCCACCTGCCTTGCACAGAATAACTTTTCCAACTACTTCTGACAGAAACTTGCCTTGTTGATTCATTCCTTTCCGATTGAACGCAGCTCCAATTTTCATGGTGGATTCCAATCCACACCATTGAAGAGCCTCCCTAGATTTAGAAGCAGGGACATCCTCTTCATTCTCAATTGTAGGTAATTGCAGAATTGTTCTTAACTTTCTTGGTGTAATCTCCACAGGTGACCCATGAACTGTGGATTTTATCTCATGACTTTCAGAGTTTACAGATGAAGAGGTAAAGAACTCGTGCACCTCCTTCTTCCATATCTTTGATGGTTCGGAGACCAGAAATTCTAAACCTGAGTCGGAGAGGAGAGAGATAACCCCAAGAACATCTGGAGGGGCAGCTGCAAAGGCATGGCGCACCAATTCATATCCTTCATTCACATTATCTTCAATCTTCGGCGCCATTGATCAGTCGAGAAAGCTTGAAAGATGAGAGAAAGAGAGAGAGAGGGAGAATGTCGACACAGGGTTTCGAAAACCTTGTAAGCGTGTCGACAGAATGAGTTTTTGACCTATTTATACCTTCTGTTTAAAGAAGATCAAAAGACGCCAAAAACAGACTATAAGTGTCGACACAGATGGATTGTGTCGACACAAGCTTCTATTGTCTCGACTACAAGTTTGTCTACTATGTGTCGACACCAATTTGCGGTTATGTCGACACTAGAGATATATAGTAGAGCATCAGAAATTCTGTGTCGACTCTTAGTATAAGTGTCGACACAAAATCTGTAAGTGTCGACACCACTATCCTGGTGAAGTCGACACTACATTCCTGGATAAGTCGACAATAAGATTCTTAAGTGTCGACACATATTTTCTATGTCGACACAATATCTCTGACTTGTCGACATTACTACCCTGAGTCGACACATTATTACTGAATGTGTCGACACCATCTTACTTAGCCAATTTCTGTTTGTTCATCACAACTTATAAGTACAACAAGGTACTTTATACTACTTCAATGTGTCTTAATATCACTTGAATGTCTTGTTACCACTTCAACTTTACTGTTGATGATTTTGTGATTACACTAATCAATGGTTAACATACCTAATTCAATTTTGAATTTGTTGAATTTTGTCTCATCTAGGGGCTTAGTAAACACATCTGCTATTTGATAATCTGTTTTCACAAATTCCAATGAGATGTCTTCTTTTTCTACATGTTCTCTAAGAAAATGGTATTTTATTTCTATATGCTTAGTTCTACTATGAGAAACAGGATTATTAGCAATAGAAATTGCACTCTTAGAATCACACAAAAGAGGTGTTCTACTTACTTGAATACCATAATCCTTTAGCTGATGCTGCATCCATAATAGCTGTGCACAGCAGCTTCCAGCAGCAACATACTCTGACTCAGCTGTGGAAATTGTCACACTAGTCTGCTTCTTACTACTCCATGATATTAGTCTTCCTCCCAGGAATTGACAAGTACCTGTAGTACTCTTCCTATCCTCTCTACATCCTGCAAAATCTGCATCTGAATAGCCTGTTAGTTGAAAATCTCTATTCCTAGGGTACCAAAGGCCTAGATTAGGTGTGCCCTTAAGGTATCTCAGAATCCTTTTAACTGCAGTATAATGAGATTCTTTAGGGCAGGCTTGGTACCTAGCACAGACACATGTAGCATACATAATATCTGGTCTACTAGCAGTGAGATATAGGAGTGAGCCAACTATTCCTCTATACAAAGTCTCATCAACAGGTTTACCTGCATCATCTTTGCATATAGGCATACTTGTTCCCATAGGAGTTCTCATGGTGGAGGATGACTCCATACCATATTTCTTAATCAATTCTTTGGTGAACTTAGACTGGGATATGGACAAGCCATCATCAGTCTGTCTTACTTGGAGTCCCAAGAAGAATTTCAGTTCCCCCATACTGCTCATCTCAAACTTCCCTTGCATGAGTTTGGCAAACTTTTTACAAAGGTTGTTTTCAGTAGATCCAAAGATTATGTCATCAACATAGATCTGAACTAAGATGATCTTGCCTTTGGATTCCCTAAGGAATAGAGTTTTGTCAATTTTTCCTCTTGAGAATTTATTCTCAATAAGGAAAGTAGACAGGGTTTCATACCAAGCCCTTGGGGCTTGCTTTAACCCATACAGAGCTTTTCTAAGCTTATAAACAAAATCAGGTTTAAGAGGATCTACAAAACCTGATGGCTGCTCTACATATACTTCTTCTTTAAGATCACCATTCAGAAATGCTGACTTCACATCCATTTGGTATACTTTGAAGTCTTGATAGGCTGCATAGGCAAGGAATATTCTGATTGCCTCCAGCCTTGCTACTAGAGCAAAGGTTTGATCAAAGTCAATCCCTTCTTCCTGCCTGTATCCTTTTGCAACCAATCTTGCTTTATTCTTTACTATTATTCCACTTTCATCTAGCTTGTTCCTATATATCCATTTTACGCCAATTATGTTGTGGCCTCTTGGTTTAGGAACAAGCTCCCAGACATTGCATCTTCTGAATTGATTCAGCTCCTCTTGCATGGCATCAATCCAGTGCTGGTCTTGGATAGCTTCTTCAAACTTCTTAGGCTCCATTTGTGACAGGAAACTTGAATGTAGAACAGTGTTTTGATTTCTGCTTCTAGTTTGCACCCCTTGTCTTGGATCACCTATTATCTGATCAGCTGGATGATCTCTTAAATGTCTTGTAGCTGGAGGAAGATTTCCTTCTGGTTGAACATCTCCAGCTCCTTCATTTAACTGATTCTCTTGATTTTCATCAGCTTCTATAGTGTCTTGTTCTCCCCCTAGACTGAAGCCTTCATTTTCCAATGCCCCATCTTCCTTTGATACTTCAGTAATGGAAAGCTTGTCCATACTTTTGCTTATACCTGTTGAGTCATTTGATCTACAAGACAACTCACAGTTGATTAATCTTGTTTCATCAAACACAACATGCACAGATTCTTCAACAACTTGAGTAGTCAAGTTGAAGACTCTATAGGCCTTACTATTTGTGTTGTACCCAACAAATATCCCATCCTGGGATTTGGCAGCAAACTTAGTCAAATATGACTTGCCATTGTTAAGTATATAACACTTGCAACCAAAGATCCTAAAGTAAGATAGATTTGGTTTTCTGCCTTTCACAATCTCATAGGGAGTCATTTTGTGGCTTTTGGTGATAGTAGCCCTATTGATTACATGACAAGCAGTGTTAACTGCCTCATCCCAAAAATATTCTGGGAGAGAGGTGTCACTCAATAGAGTTCTACCAGCTTCAATTAATGTTCTATTCTTTCTTTCAGTAATTCCATTTTGCTGAGGTGTTCTAGGTGAGGAGAACTCTTGGAAAATCACAAAGTCTTTACACAAGTTTGTTATGCTTTCAGATTGAAACTCAGTACCATGGTCACTTCTGATTTTGACCACTTTACTATTCAGTTCATTCTGAATTTGCTTTACAAAATTAAGTAATACACTTGGGGTTTCAGATTTTTGTCTCAGAAAGAACACCCATGTAAATCTAGAATAGTCATCTACAACCACAAAAGTGTAGACCTTCCTACCTAGACTATGAACTGGCATAGGACCAAAAAGATCCATATGCAATAGGTATAAGCACCTCACAGAATCCTTGTTTTAAAGGCTTTGAAAGGAGGATTTTGTCTGCTTGCCCTTTTGACAAGCTGAGCATATCCCTTCCTTTATACACTTAATTTGAGGTCCATTCCTCACTAACTCTTTGCTAAAGAGTTGGCCAATTGTCTTGTAGTTTAGATGAGCCAATCTCTTGTGCCACTTAACACAATGAGAAGCATTGTCATCAGCTACAAGACAGATGGGAGAAGCCTTATTCTCACATTCAAAATTAAGACAATATACATTTCTCTTCCTATACCCAGTCAATATGATCTTTTGATCACTTGACCTTTTGATATGACATGCATCTTTAACAAATGAAATGTCATATCCTAAATCACTTAGCTGGCTTATGCTTATTAGATTATGTTTCAAACCTTTTACATAAGCCACTTGAGTGATAGTGATAAGGTTAGAAGAAATGTTACCAAACCCTTTGATGACTCATTTTTCAGATCCACCAAAGATCACCTTAGGTCCATCTTTGACAGATGAATACTCCTTCAGCAGCCCCTTTGTTCCAGTCATGTGCCTGGAACAACCACTATCCAAGTACTATATAGGGGCATGGTTACTTGGATTCACCTGCAACACAAAATTACTTACCCTTAGAACCCAAGTAAGTCTTGGGTCCTTGGTTCAGGTTAGCATTAATAAAGCTACCATAACCTCTTCTAACAGGTAGACTATTGTTCTTTATAGCACTTGGGTTATACCAACAGTCTAGTGCAAAATGGCCTCTCTTGCCACAGCACCAACATTCAAACTTATTGTATCTAGATCTAGATACATCCTTGTCAGAAGAATTTCTGTTCATTACTGGTGCTGCAGCAACTTCACCTACTGATTTCTTAAAACCATTAGGTTTATGACCATAGGTAGGCCTGCTTGCATTTACACCCTTGTTCTTCAGAACATTAGTCTTAATATAACCTTGAATATCTTCATGATCATATTTGTTAGAAGGCACTTTCACCTTACTAAACTTTATGGGGACTGAAAGATTTAGTGGCTAAACAGGAGCTTTGCCTTTCCTCTTGAATCTGCCAGCCCTGGAGTTACCTTTAAATCCTAATCCAGCCTTACCCTTTTGAGTGACAAATTCATCTATCAAGGGTAAGACAGATTTTGGCTTAGAGTAACTAGCCACTAAATCCCTTTCAATTCTAAGTCTGGCCTCCAGACTCTTCACTTGATCATTAGTATAATTAATTGTGCCCATCTGAATAATAGTTATATTCTTCAGCTTGGCAATTTCTTTTAATTTTTGATCAATCACTTTCTCTAACTCAGTTGTAGCAACCCTTAGTTCAGCAATTTCCTGAGCCTGAGATTTAACCAGGTTCTTGCTTTTCTTAAGGGCCTGCAACAAATCCCCATACTTGTCTATCAATTGATAGACATCTCCTTCAGATTCAGATGCACCTACATCACTTGATGCAGATGTACCTGATTCTTCACTTATACAACAAACAGATGTAATAGAAGGACATTGTACCTTATTAGGACCAGACTGATTCTGACATATGTCCTCTTCTGATCCTGCCATTAGCCCCATACACTGATGATCCTTTTGTTCATTGGTGGAGTCTAGCAACTGCAGAAACTCCTCTTCTTCAGACACAACATATAGTCCAATATATGCTTCAGCTTCAGATTCTGACTCTGAAGTTGACTGGTCTGTTAGACTCCTATCTTTCTTTGCAACAAAAGATTTCTCCTTCTTGCCTTTCTGATGAGTCTTCTTCTTGTCTGAAGACTCCTTTCTCTTATCAGGACAGTCAGCCACTACATGTCCAGGCCTATTGCAACAATAGCAGACAATCTTTGAAGTAGTGGCTTTGCTGGGCTTTAATCTGCTCTTCTCTTTCCTTGATGACCTTTTCTTCTGATAATAGTCATCATCTTGCTGTGATGTGGAAGGCCTAGACTTCCATTGCTTCTTTTTCAAGAACCTCTGGAATTGCCTTGTGAATGCAGCAAAGTCTGCATCTGAATCACAGCTTTCTGAACCCTTATCTGAATTTTCAGAACTATCTTCTGCAACTTCCTTAGGAGGAGATGGTGATTTCCTCCTATTCTTTCTGGTGGCTTCTGCATTGAATGCCACAGTCTTTTCTCTGTGCTCTCCTCTTGAATTCTTTTCCTCCTCCTTCCTCACCATAAGTTGCATTTCATAGTATAGCAACTTCCCAAACAAGGTGGGAGGAGATATCTCTGCCAATTTAGCCACTTCTCTTATGGCACAGATCTTTGTGTCCCAATCCTTTGTTAAGGATCTCAAGAATTTTTCATTCAGTTCATAAGTACTGAAGACTCTTCCATAGGACATAAGCTCATTCACAATTCTATAGAATTTCTTGTAGCACTCAGTTATGCTATCAGATTTTCCTTGTCTAAAACTTTCATACTCCTGATTGAGCATAGATTTCCTGTCCTGCCTTACTTCTTCAGATCCCTCCATGTAGACAATCAATGTGTCTCACATCTCTTTGGAGGTCTTGCAGTGAATCAGATTTTGAAATGTTGAATCATCTATGACACTAACAATAATGTTCTGAGCTCTTTTATCCATGGTTGCCAAGATGATTTCATCCTTGGTCATTTCTGAATAACTCTTTGGAGTTTGGATATTTGCATCAAGAACTGATACCTTCATTGGAATGAAGGGGCCTTCCTGTACTGTGATGTAAATCCTTAGGTCAGATGCCTCCATGAACAGTCTGACTCTTTCTTTCCAAATTCCAAAAATTTCTTTCTTGCATATGGGTAATTTCATAGACCCTAGCTCCTTATGATTCTCTCCTGAACCCATCTTTTTGAATCTAAATTCTGCCTTTCAGATCTACCTCAGACTGTTAAGTCCTTTTTGAGGAACCTCCCTCTGATACCACTTGATAGTTTTACTTTCAAGACAACCTAAACACCTAGAGGGGGGGGGGGTGAATAGGTTCTAATTTCTTGTTTACAAATCTAGGCAGAATTCAATTGCAATTTAAAACATCTAGCACAGCATTCACAGACAACTAAGCATCACAGATTGCACAATGTTTTATAGTGGTTCCCCAAGGTCTGGGTACATCCACTTTCCCCCTTCACCTATCTAGCAATATGCTAGATTCGGTCAAACTTCCACTATACTCAGATCCTCAGATCCTACAGCTCAGAACCAGGATAGGTTCCTACAACTCAGGCTCAACAGCCCTACCTCAGCCTTGCCTCAAGGCCTACCACTCAGAGAATAATCTTCTCCTACACTCAGGCAAATAGCCCTACCACTCAGAGATCACCTCTCCTACACTCAGCCTTTATAACACAGGCTTACAACTCAGATCTGTGTAAACAGATCCTACAGAAATTTAGAAAAAGATATTTTGATGTCTTGCCTTTGTTGAGAGAGAAGAGGACAAGACACTTCTTGATCAGCTAATGAAATCAACTGAATCTGAGCTTTCTTCAAAGCTTCTTGAATCTGAACTTAGCTGAGTTGATTTCCAAACAGCTTCTTGAGAAACCACTGATGGCTTCCTTCTTCTTCTTCAAGATGACTGGATCTCCCTCTATCCAACACCTTTTTGATACTTCAGACTTCTTCTTCTTAGACCTTCTGATGAAGATCTTCTTTTTCACTTTCTTGAATTGAAACTTCAACAGGATCGTAATCCTTCTATTTCTTCTTCTTAGATCTTCTTCTATTATTTTTTCTTAGCTTAGCTGTATATGTAATTCCTTCTGAATGTGTCTATTTATAGACTTTCTTCATGGTAACCGGCTGATCCGGTTTCTAACTGTTTTCTGACAGGTCTGACAGCTTCAGTTAAACAGTGGCAACCCACAGCTGTCAAGTCTTCAAACAGATCTTATACCTTAGCCTTGGACAGCAAAATGTCGAGACAGTCAGTTAGAAAGTGTCGAGACCAATCTGTCTATCTGTGTCGACACAAGTGACTTTGGTGTCGACACAGTCTTTGATGATGTCGACTAAGTTACCTTTAAGTCGACACAGCTTCTTCAGAAAATAACTTGGTTTAGACTCTGCAGTGTGTCGACACAAGTCCTGTGTGTCGACACAGTTGTTGTAGATTCAGAACTCAGTATGTATCGACTCAGCCTTCAGGTGTCGACACATCAATCTTCAATTCTGCCAAAATGTGTCGACACAGTCTTCTGGTGTCGACACAAGCATAGTCGACTTCTGCCAATATGTGTCGAATCAATCTCAAGGTGTCGACACATCCACCCAGTGTCGACTATCTTTCACTAGTCGACTATCTTCTTCTGTGTCGACTATTTTTCACTAGTCGACAATCTTCTTCAGTGTCGACTATCTTTCACTAGTCGACAATCTTCTTCAGTGTCGACTATCTTTCACTAGTCGACTATCTTCTTCTGTGTCGACACTGCTTCCCAGTGCTGAGGTCGACGATTTTCTTTATGTGTCGACACTGCTTCTCAGTGTCGACATAAATGTGGTCGACCATCTTTCTCTATGTCGACACTGATTTTCTGAAGTGTCGACACAAATATTCAGAAGTGTCGACACAGTCTTCAGGTGTCGACATGTGGACTTAGAATATTTTTCTGTATTCTTTAATACTTCTTCACCTGCATATGTCAACTCAAAACAACATCAAATACACCTTGATGTATATCATTGAGCTAAGTTAGGCTTCTTCAAATCAGGTACACTTTTTCCAATGTACCCAACATAGGGTCTTGTCTATCTTCTCCCTTGAGAATTTGTTCTCAATGAGGAAGCTAGACAATGTCTCATACAAATCTCTAGGGGCTTGCTTCAACCCATATAGAGCTTTCCTAAGTCTATAAACAGATTCAGGTGAGTTAGAGTCAACAAGACCTGGAGGCTGTTCAACATAAACCTTTTCCTCTAAGTCACCATTCAGAAAGGCTGACTTCACATCCATCTGGTAGACTTTGAATCCTTTGTATGCAGCATATGCATGGAATAGTCTGATGGCTTCCAATTTGGCTACTAAGGAAAAGGTTTGATCAAAGTGAATACCTTCTTATTACCTATATCTTTTAGCCACTAGTGTAGCCTTGTTATTAACTATAATGCCATTTTCAATTTGTTCTTGTAGATCCACCTGATTCCAATGACATTATGTCCTTGTAGTCTAGAAACCAGCTTACAGACCTTACACCTCTTAAACTGGTTCAGTTCCTCTTGCATAGATACAATCAAGAACTGATCTATGTTTTCCTCTTCAAATCTCTTGGGCTCAACCTGTGACAGGAAACTAGAATACAAAGCTATATTCAAACTTTTACTCCTTTTCACCACTCTTCGGTTAGCATCACCAATAATTTGGTGTCTTGGATGATCCCTTAGATGCCTGACTGTTGGAGACAATCTTGCTCCAGCTTCCTAATCTTCATTGTCTTCATTTTGCTGATCATCATCCATAACCTGTGTGCCTTGTATTTCCTCTAGAATGCTCACTCTCTCAGCTTCATCTTGAACTATTAGAGCAGCTTCCTTGATAGTCAGCTTGTCCATCATCAGATCTGTACCTGCAAGACTAGAAGAGGAGCTTGGTAGCTCATTGTTAATCATAGTTGACTTATCAAATACTATATTAACAAACTCTTCTACAACTTGACTTGTCAAGTTGTAGATCTTATAGGCCTTACTATGACAGTTGTACCCAACAAAAATCCCTTCATAGGACTTGGAAACAAACTTAGTCACATGGGACTTCCCATTATTCAGCACATATCATTTGCTACCAAAGATTCTGAGATTACCCAGTTTGGTTTTCTACCCTTCAAGATCTCATAGGGGGTCTTCTTGTGGCTCTTGGTGATAGAGCCTCTATTAAAGACATGACATGCAGTATTCACTGCCTAAGTCCAGAAATATTTTGGGAGAGATGCGCCACTCAATAAGGTCCTTCCAGCCTCTATGAGAGTCATATTCTTTCTCTTAGCAATCCCATTTTG
Organism: Platanthera zijinensis; assembly: GCA_039513925.1. Taxonomy (NCBI): domain Eukaryota; kingdom Viridiplantae; phylum Streptophyta; class Magnoliopsida; order Asparagales; family Orchidaceae; genus Platanthera; species Platanthera zijinensis. The sequence continues at coordinate 71,585,947 of CM077078.1, read as the reverse complement.
CTGGGGTGTTCTTGGAGAAGAAAATTCTTGGTGAATCCCTTTGTTTTCATAGAACCTTGTCATGCTATCAGATTGAAATTTAGTCCTCTGGTTACTTCTGATTTTGACCACAGTACTGTCTAATTCATTTTGAATTTGCTTGACAAATGTCTTGAAGACATCAAGAGTTTCAGACTTTTTCTTCAAAAAGAAAACCCAAGAAAATTTGGAAAAGTCATCAACAACCATAATGGTTTAGACTTTTCTGCCTAGACTATGAACTGGAATAGGACCAAATAATTCCATATGCAAGAGGTATAAACACCTTACAGTGTCCTTGATCCTAATGCACTTGAAAGAAGCTTTGGCATGCTTGCCCTTTTGTCATGCAGAGCAAATGCCTTCCTTAGTGCATTTCATTTTAGGACCATTCCCATGTAGCTCTTCACTAAAAAGCTTGTCAATTGTCTTATAGTTCAAATGAGCTAGTCTGTCTGGGGGTGGTAGGCGGATCTGTACTTTAATTTTGTCCCCTGTAGTATAAATAATTCTTTCAAAAAATTACTTACGAATATAGTGTCGCGATCGGATATAATCGCGATCGGATATAATCGCGATCGGATATAGTGTCCCCTGTAGTATAAATAATTCTTTCAAAAAATTACTTACGAATATAGTGTCGCAATAGGAGTGAGAATTGTCTTTAGGACCATTCCAGGGATCGATTCATTCGTTCTGTCAGGCCGTCTGTCTGGGGGTGGTAGGCGGATCTGTACTTTAATTTTGTCCCCTGTAGTATAAATAATTCTTTCAAAAAATTACTTACGAATATAGTGTCGCGATCGGATATAATCGATTGAAATATTTAAGAGAGTCTACATCTAAACATAAAATATTTAAACATAAAATATTTAAACAATAGACATTCTCACTCCTATTGCCTGTCAAGATGACCTCTTGGTCACTCAACCTCTTAATATGACACTCATCCTTATGGAATACTATGTCATAGCCAAGATCACAGAGTTGGCTTATACCTGTCAGGTTGTGTTGCAACCTTTCCACATAATCTACTTTTGTGATAGTGAATATTCCATTTGTGATCTTACCATAACCTCTGGTGGATCCTCTATCTAATCCACCAAAGATCACTTTGGGTCCATCCTTCACTGAAGTGTACTCCCTCAAGTTGCTCCTTGTTCCAGTCATGTGTCTAGAACATCCACTATCCAAGTACCATATAGGGGTATGGGCACTTAGACTAACCCGCAAGACATTATTTAGTTTACCTTAGGACCCCATAGGTATTGGGTCCTAGGTTCTGATTAGTCTAAAAATAGACTTGTCTACTAGCAGCTTTTCTGACTGGTGGACAAACTATTGTTTTAGCTATACTGGGATTATGGCAACAATCTATGGCATAGTGGCCGACTTTCCCACAACATCAGCACTCATGAATGTTTTACCTTCTTTTCTGAGCTGGTCTGCTAGCTGTGCTGATAGCAGCTCTCTGTACAGAAGGAACAACAACCTTTTTTAGGTTCCATTCAGCTAAGATCTGGCTGAATGTAAGTCTTCTAGTAAACTTATTTGGCCTGCTCTGAATGCCATCATCAGCAGTCTTCTTTGAAAAATACATGCTCTTGATAGCATTAGAAATAGCTAAATCAGGCTTGCTGATAGACAGACCCTTGGTCAGAGTCTTTACTGGATGGTCCGAAAATTTGGCTACAACCACATTCTTGAGAGTGGGGGCTGGAGCACCAAAGACAAATGGTCCATGATGGGCCATTTGAATTTCTTTATGGGTTACCTTGAAGGTACTCATCCCCATTCCTCTTTTCCTTCCATTAGAAAGTACACTTGTATTCTTCCAGGAAGAATCCCATTCTTCTTGTGACCATACATGGAGTCCTGGTCATACCTGTTAGAGGGGAGTATTACAATTTCAAAGGTAATGACTGGATGAACTGGAGATTTTCCCTTTCCTTTGAAAGGGGAAGCCCTTGTGTTTCCCTTGAATCCTAAGCCCCTCTTGTTTATCTGAGAGGAGAACGAGTCAATGATGGGAAACAAAGAATTGGGCTTAGAGTAGATAGTTATAGTCCTCTTCTCCCTCTAGAGTTTCTCTTCCAGATCTCTAATGAGACTATCCTTGTACTTGATGGTGCCTATCTGGATGAGAGCAATATTCTTTAGTCGGCTGACTTTTCTAACCTTCTGATTCAGCAAAGATGTTGTCTCAGCCTGCTGGGAAGCAGTAAGCTGAAGGGAGGTTCTCCTCAACCTGCTTCTTAGTCAACTTCTTGCTTTTCTTGAAAGCATTCAGCAATGCACCATACTTGTCAGTCAATAGATTGACATACTCCTCAGAAACTGAGCCCTCTTCACCACTAGGTGAAGAAGCATCATAATCTGGACTAGTCTCATAGCCTGTCTCAGAAGAAGAACTAGATAAGGAATGTACTGTGCTTGGACCAAGATGATCTTGGCTGGATTCTTCTTCAAACGTGGCCATCAGCCCATAGCAACTAATGTTATCTCCATCTCTTTCATCCTCCCCTGAGTGATTGTCTGACTATGATAGAGGGGCCCTGATCCCTATCCTGGTAGCAGGATTGCCTTCATCTTCTTCTGCCTCAATAGCAGCCAGCCCTATGTAGGCTTCTTCTTCTTCATCTTCAGACTCTGATGAAGATGAGCCAGTCCAGCTCTTCTACTTCTTTACAATGAATGAATTCTCCTTCTTTCCCTTGTGCTGGTGAACCTTCTTCTCACCAGCTTCCTTTCTCTTGACTGGACAGTCGTCTATAACATGCCCTGGCTTGCTACAACAGTAACACACAACTTTAAAAGAAAAATATTTGCTAGTTTTAGAGTCATACATGTCCTCCTTGGAGAGTTTCTTCTCAGTTCTGTTGTGGTCCTTCTTGTAATGGGAGGAGGAGGAAGGTTTGCCCCTCTACCCCTTCCTCTTCATTAACTTCAGAAATTACCTAGAGAAGGCAGTAAATTTCTTAGCAGATATATTGCAGTCTGATGTGCTTGGTTCTGAGTTGTCTGTTGGCCTTCTTGGAGAAGAGGCAATCCTCCCCTTGCTCCTCTTTGAGCTCTTTTCCCTGAAGGCAACAACCTTCTACCTGATCAGGGATCTGCTGCTTGTATCCTCCTCTTTCCTGGCAGTCAGCTGCATTTCATAAGATAACAGCTTCCCAAACAAAGTTGGTGGTGGAGTATTAGCCAGATTTGCCACCTCCCTGATGGCACAAATCTTGGTGTCCCAGTCTCTAGTTAGAGACCTTAGGAACTTGTCATTAAGTTCATATTTTCTAAAGATCCAGCCATAGGTCCTTAGCTCATTTACTATTCTGAAGAATCTTTCATAGCAGCTAGTTATGCCTCTTCCTTGGACTGCCTGAAAGTCTCATACTCTTGGTTGAGCATGGACTTCCTGTCATCTCTGACCTCTTTTGTGCCCTCCATGTAGCCCAACAAAGTGTCCCACATCTCCTTAGAGGTCTTGTAGTGAACAAGTTTCTGAAAGGTAGAATCATCAATAACATTGACTATGATGTTCTGGGATCTCTTGTCCAAGGTGGCAAGAATGACCTCATCCTTGGTCATCTCTGAATATGTCATATGTGTCTGGACATTGGCATCCAGAGTTGAGACTTTTATAGGGATGAAAGGTCCCTCTTTTACTTTCACAAAGATCCTTGGGTCAGATTCTTCTATGAAGAGCCTAACCCTCTCCTTCCAAATTCCAAATCATTCCTTTCTGTAGATAAGAAGCTTCATGGAACCAAGTGCAACATCCCGGCTTTTATTGGGCCACCAGAGCCCTAGTGGTCCCAATAAAGTGGCCCGAACCCTACCCATGACCCGGTGGGAGGTAACCCTAGGTAGGAAATAGAGATAGAGAACTCCGAATTGAGTTCTGTCAGTTCATGTAGCCTCGTATAGTCAATACGAGCGCATCGGAACTCGTTTAGTTGGACCCCGAGGTCATATAGTGGATGTGACCATTCCTCATAAAACGCAACGAGAGCGAGATTTTGGATATTGAGCTAGAGAACTCCGAATCGAGTTTTGTCAGTTCCTGTGGCCTCGAATAGTCAATATAAGCGTATCGGAGCTCGTCGTGTAACAATCCGAGATCTAATGACAGAATTGCATACTTTGACCGTTTAACGCGCTATGATGCGCAAATTTCGTACTTTTGCCAAACGGACTCCGATTCGACCCCAGTCAGTGGCATTGGACTCGTGGGATCAATACAAAGTCAACAGAAGTCGTTCCTACCAATTTTGGCGACAATTGGTCAACCCATCGTCAAATCAAGCATAGTTGTGCGCCGAAAAGTGTGCGCATACCAATTATGACACGACACCCAAACTTTGACCTGACCCCGATGACTTGGACCCACTTTGACTTTGGCCTGCAAGGGGGACCCCCTAGGGTTTACTTGGTCAAACCCCCCAATAAATCCACTTTTTTGAATTCACTCTAAATGGAGGGCCCAACCCCCCTCTTCATAATCACTTAGGGCCTTGCCCTCACCCACTTTGGGCCCTCCCCCAACCTTCATATTGCCCACTACAAGTGGAGGCCCACCCTACCCATCCTCTCTTCTCTTTCCCCCTTTCCTTTTCAAAGGCCCAAGCCCATGAGGGCATCATCCTTTTTCCCCACATGGGGGAAAATATGGCACCTCCAGCTGTCCTTGGACAGCTGGAGGGTGGAGATTAATCCCTCCTTAAGGAGGGATTAGTCCCACCTTGCCCAAGGGAGGGGGTCTCTCCCTCCCCAATCCTATAAAAGAACCCCCCCTCCCCTAATCCTCCTGCACTAGATCTCTAAGCAATTCCCACTGCCAAGGCATTGCCGGAGCTCTGGTGGCAAGAAAAATCCAAAGCGAGGCCTCCCTTCCCCCTCCTACTCCACCACCAAGGCATGTCCGACCAGGCCGGCCCCTCCCGAGCCCACCAGACCCAGGTGGAAACTTTCTACCTCCCCCTTCCCTATTTCTTACGTCCTGCATGCGCCCTCCGGCGGTCGGAGCGCCGCCGGCACCACCCGAGCCTTGCTTCAGGTCAGTTGGTGCCCAGGGAGGAACAAAACTTCCCCAGCACTGGTGGTGACGCTAGGGGAGTGTTATACTACTGGGGGCGGCAGCCCCCAGCGGCAGAGAGCGGCGGTGCTGCCGAAAAACGCGTCTCCGGCGGCACCCGCAAAAACAGAGTCATGCTCTGTTTTGAGCTGGCGGTGGAGGCCGGGGGCGCAAGTCCGTTGGGCCATTATCGGCGTGATGCCCGATCCCCGGCGCATCGGCCGGGGGTGGTGCAGTAGGCGGCCAACCATCCGAGGAGCAGGGGTGGCGTGGTGGTGTCGGGAGTAGAGCCCCCGCTACCCCAGGATCTCGGGTTGAAATTTCGAGCGGCGGCTGGCTGCGCCAGGCTGCCGGACCACCACCCAGAGGGTCGCTGGCCCCCGACCAGTCGATCGGGGCCAGCGATAGCAGTTGGTAGTGGCTGGCCGGCGGTGGTGGAGGCTATCACCTTCCACACTGTCGGGAAGCACAGCGGCCGTCCAATCTCAAGATGAGATCGGACGGCCCTGATCATCTTAAATCCCGCCCCCACCTCCTCTTCTATTCCACCCACAGTCGATCCATGGTCGATCCGCTGTGGGGAAGCGCTGGCTGGTGGCGCTGTTTGGCTCAATCTCAACCGCAAGATCACGTTGAACTGCTAAATGCAGGCCTTTTATTTCTCCTTGGCCTCTAGGAGAAAAATGATCAAAATGAAAAATGTTCCCCATAATGAAGGCTTCCTCCACAAAATTTTTGAGAATATTTGGAGTTGATTTAGTATTTTTAAAAGACAAAACAAAATTTGTTTAGCCAAATTAAAGGCCCGAAACGCTTTGGAAAATTACAGAAAAAATTACTAGGCTCATTTTAGGCCCTCCTAAGGGTTGTATCAAAATTTGGGGTCATGGGGATAAGTTTTGATAATTTTTCTAAAATCTGGAAGCCTAGGGTCGCGCTAGGGAATTATTACACTCATTTTTCTCGAAAGCGAAAAATGGAGCGCACGACCACCCTTCCTAATTTGAATAATAGGTGAAAGTTATTTTATCCACAAGTATGACCGAGGCAAGTGACCAAGCTCCGTGCAATCTGAAATTTTGGGCACGCTCAGAAGGTAAGGGTACTAGTGGTGAGTTACGATTTACTCCCGATAATTAATAGCAAGAATGTAACTCCTAACAAGCCCTGATCTGATTAAGCCGTGATTAATAAGGCGCAACCAAATTCAAATCGGATCTTAATAATGGGTGTAACCCAATTAAGCCTTATTAAAAAAAACTGAAATAGAACTGAATGTCCCTCCTGAGAATAGAGATGAGACTGAAGCCTCCTGAATGGAGTAATTAGACTACTAACCTTTTCTTTATGTTTTACTCCAGTCTCGTACTGTTCAAGTACTTTTTATTCAGCTCTGCTCCAGTCTCGTACTGGTCAAGTACTTTCATTTCAGTACTACTCCAGTCTCGTACTGGTCAAGCTTTTTTTTCAGTACTTTCATTTCAGTATTACTCCAGTCTCGTACTGGTCAAACTTTTTTTTTCAGTACTTTCATTTCAGTACTACTCCAGTCTCGTACTGGTAAAGCTTTTTTTAGTACTTTCATTTCAATACTACTCCAGTCTCGTACTGGTCAAGCTTAATTCAGTACTTTCTTCTCAGTACTACTCCAATTTCATACTGGTCACATTTCATTCTAGCACTTTAAATAAGCAGTATAATCCCCGCACTTGTCCTCATTGTAATTTACTTTTATAATCCTGGGTCCTGCTCTGACGAGCAGTCGTTGTTAAGGTTGAGCCTTAGTTGGGGATAACCGGAGTCGAAGTAGTCCTCCGGGTCTAGCCCCAAATAAAGCGCTCCCACGCTCCTTGACAAAAGTAGAGCTGAGCATCGCCTCCCGAAGTTTAAGCCTAGTAGGGCAGGGCGACGTAGACCCGGTGTGTATTTTGATTGCCTTTTTGTTTGACTGTTTATAAATTGCTTGTGGTGAAATAGTGGAGAGTCAGTCCCTCCCGCATACCATTCGTACCGGTGCAGGAAGGTTGATGACTCAAGGCGACAGGGAGATGGGTACCACGGGTGACCGGCCGTTTATATTATTCCCCGTCGGGTTTTCCTCCGCTGGTCAGCCAAAACGATTCGTCGGATGTCGCTCACATCCAAGAGTTCACAAGGTTGAATGTTAAGACTTGGGGTTGTACGGTACGACTGCCCCCAGAAGTGGCAGGACTTTCCACTATCACCGACGGTCACACAAGTGAGGCCCGCGGGGCTCGCTACCCTGCTAGAACAGAAGCGGTCCAAACTATGTCGACATAGGATTTGTGTACACGACCATAAATGTCTGCGGTGTGTGCGCGGCTTTGAATGCAAGCGATTGATTTCGGGTTGTGAAATCATGATGTGCTGACGTGCTAGTGGAGCCTTGTTATAACTGATTTGTATTGTTGTTACTTCTTCCAGTTATACTATCTTGCATTCTTTTATAGTTTCTCCTAGCTATACATATATGAAATGTTGTGCTAACCCTCTCTTGCTTCGGCTATTTACTTTTATTGTGTGGGTGTGTACTCATCCCCAGGATATGGATCCAGGGAGGGGATTTGTATCCACTTAGCTCTGTGACTAACGGTTATCTAAATAACCATTCATAGGAAATGGAGCACCGTAGTGACCCATTGTCGCAAGAGATTACACCAGCAGCTATGACTAATCGAGCAGATGCACCCCTGCCATCCACAGAGTTTAGAGACGTGAGTACCGCCGAGAAGCTTAGAGAGAGAGAGTGTGTGTGTGTGTGTGTGAGAGAGAGAGAGACTTATATAGTACATCTATATCCCTCGGGCGTATATAAATTCTTAGGATTTGGCCCTAGAACCTCTGTATTTTTATGATGTGTTATATAAATCTTCAGTGGTTTTCTGTTAATGCTTCCGCTATATTCTGATGGGTTGTGAATATTGTGATTCGAGCTGAGTAAGCCGGCCATCTAGTGCTTTGACAGGGTGGATTGTTTCCCTTAAGGAGCGCTGGATGGACGTCTTGGGCCAGTAGTACCCCTCCGGCCCGACCCGGGCAAAAGGTTGGGGGAGGGGGTGCTACACCAAGCTCCTTATGGTTCTCTCCTGAACCCATAAGTATACTCTAACTGCTACCCTTAGAGATCTACTCAAACTATTAAGTCTTTCTTGAGCAACCTCCCTCTAATACCACTTGAAAGTCTTTAATTCCAAGTTTGTTAAACACCTAGAGGGGGGGTGAATAGGTTTCTAGCCTTTTGTGATTTCCCCCACTTAGTGTGTTGTGATTTAGTTTCTTATTCTTTCAAGACAATAAAACATACGACACAGTAATTTTATAGTGGTTCCCCAGAGTATGGGTACGTCCACTATCCCTCCCTCCTTTCTAATAGTGTGTTAGACAAGGCACTACACCAAAAACTCGGCCCCTAAGAGCTTACAACACGATCCTACAGGACCACTCAGTCTCCTCCAAGACCTTAAGCTCGGGCACAAAGCCCTATAACTCAGTGATCAAAAGATCACCTACCTCAGTCCAAAAGGCCCTACAACTCAGGCTAAGAGGATAGCCCTACCCCAGATCCAAAGTATCCTACAACTTAGGCACAAGTGCCCTACAACTCAGGCCAAAGACCTACACTCAGATCCAACCTAGATCCTATAACTCAGATTCACACTTGAATCCTACCACTCAGATCTATACAAGATCCTACACTCAACCTTTATAAATAGGCTTACAACTCAGATCTAGAAAGATCCTAAAGAAAATTAAGTTTGTTGATGTTGAATAGACAATAGAGAAATGATATCTGTGTCTTCCTCCTTCTGTCCTGAGAAAACTCAGACCAGATTCCTTCTTCACAGCTCTACAAAATAGTCTTCAGAATAAGGTCTGCTTGGGTTGTGAAGTAATTACAGTAGGGGTAGGCCTTGACTGCTTTTCTCTCAAAGAAATGTCTCTGAACTTGCTATTGCCGGTGTCGATCGCAGCAGCTAACTTGATGATCTCTTGCCAGTCGATTATTAACGTATGCTTCAAGCTCTGCAATAATGGTGAGGAAGACGAAGAAGTTACACCGCTTTGCGAAAAGACAAACCTTAAAAAATATTATTCGCTTCTCTACCGATCTCATTCCTTTTATTATCTGTCGTCCAACGACTCTTTTTACCTATGAGCCCACCTTTAATTGTAGATATATAGCATTCCTTTTACATAATAAATCATACAGCAGGCCGTCGACGCCATTAGTGGTGGACTGCAGTATTCTCACAATGAATTTGAATTTTGTTGACTATTAATTACTTTTGCTGACGTCAGCATCTATGGACTTAGCCAAATTCTCAGATTCAATCCAGGCGTTGAGTGCGTTGAGTGAATGGCCTTCAATCAACGCCTATGGACTTAAGCCAATTCTTCTGCCTTGCTTAGGCATTGAGTGAATTGGCTTCACTCAACGCCTCTAGACTTGGCCAATTTCTTCTGCACTGTCAGGCGTTGAGTGCGTTGTGTGAATCTTCATCACTCAATGCCCCTAGACTTAGACAGATTTTTCTGTCAATCTTCATTAAGCTTCGACTGACCATAGCTATGTCGACGCTTTCCTCTTTGGGCATTGAGTGAGCTGACCTCACTCAATGCTTCTGGACTTAGTTAATTTTTCTGTCTCCTTCTTCTTTGACTTTGACAGAATTAGCATGGTGTTGAGTGAACTGGCTACACTCAATGCTTCTAGTCTTAGCCATATTTCTTTGACAGATACTCTATGTCTTTGACTGAAGTAGCTTGATTCAATGCTTCTAGCTGTATGGTGTTGAGTGAGTTAACATCACTCAATGTCTGTGGACTTGGCGAATTTTCTGTCTTCCTTCTTCTTAAGCTTTTACTTCACAGTCTTTCCTCAACGCTTTTTGTTTTATGGCGTAGAGTGAACTGGCTTCACTCATCGCCTTGTGACTTAGCCACTTTTCTTTACTGTCAATGCAAAGGCTTTGATTGACTGGTCTTTATTCGACGCTTCTGCTCTTCTGGCATTGAGTGAGCTGTATTCACTCGATGATTCTGGACTTAGAGAGAATTCTTGATAGAATCTTTAACTGCTTCGACTTCTTGAGCTTGTCTCAATGCTTCTTGGTATATGGCGTTGAGTGAACTGGCTTCAATCAACGCCTGTGGACTTAGCATCATTTTCTTCCTTGCTAATGTTAAAGCTTTGACAAACTCAGATATACTTGACGCCTCTTGTTATATGGCATTGAGTGAACTGCCTTCACTCAACGCCTGTGGACTTAGCCACAAAATTTATTTGCAACTGTTGGGCTTTGACTGTCCACACCTTACTCAGTGCTTTTTGGCATCTGGCATTGAGTGAACTGGCTTCACTCAATGCCTGTGTACTTAGGCGATTTTCAGTCTTTCCAGCATCCTTCTCTATATCCGGCATTGAGTGAACTGACTTCACTCAATGCCTATGGACTTGGACAGATTTTTGTCTCTCCACTTCACTACCTTGTGACCACCTATCACAACCACTTGGAATACCTGTCCAATCAATGTGACAAGGAACAACCTGCATGCATGAACTTGAACATACATTAAATACAACTAGGTGTGTACCATTTACTTGTTTGACTTCTTACAAATATGGGACATTGGGATCAATAGACCCAACAAGATACCACGCAGTGGTAGTGGGAGCGGCAGGATGGTGCTCGATGTGTCCACCACCGCTAAAGGCTATCGCGCGGCGGTAGCTCTCTGTTAAAGGCTTGAAAGGAGATTTATTTCTCATTTCCTCTCATTCTCTGTCTCTCTTGGTTCTTGAGAAAGGAGAAGGGAAAAGGCAGGAAGCAAGGGCAAGGGTGATCCAGCCCTATTGTGAAGGCGTTCGCATGGTCGGATTCGCAAGTCGAAGCCAGATCCTCAAAGAGGAAATTGTGGTGATCAGTTCCATCTGGATCAAATGCAAGCTCATGGATCCTAATCGATCGACAAGGGTAACAAACTTTATCATTGGACAAGTGAATCCTCAATTAGAAAAAGTGCATGGAACCCCTCACCAAAAGGTGAAGAAAAAGGGTAGTTTCCAGTGGGTAGATCATTGTGATCCCGGTAGAAATTGCATATAGAATACAGAATCAAAGTGTGGAATAAGCATGCTGTGTGAAGCCCATCTGAACAGGTTGGTCTGGATTTGTGATGATTGATTTGCATGCCGGAGAAGACTCCATGGATAAACGTGTAGTTTATGTGGTCAAGGGGTGTGCAAGATGCTACAGTGATAGTACTGGAGATACTCTATAAGAAAACACCCAAAATTGGGGAAGAAACGATATTCTGTCCCCTACCGCACAGCGATAGTGCTACCAGCGGCAATAGCTCCCAGTGAGCTATGAGAGGTTTTTCTCTTGGAGACCCGGGGGCCATTGTTTGAAGATGAGAGCCTTAAGAGTCCAGCTAAGGTGGTCGTGAGAGCCATCCTGATTGTGGTTGCGAAGCCTATTCCCATAAGACAAGGTAAGTAATATGAGAAGCTATTGAGCCTGGAGAGCCCAGCTATTATGGTCGTTAGAGCCATTGATGTGATCATTGCGAGCCCAGGTCCTGGGGACATATTGGGTGGCAATTGAAGCTGAGAGCCAGAAGTGCCCAGCAGAAAGGCCAGAGAGCCGAACGGGCAAGGGGAGGCTGACATGCATCTTATTGTTTGTCATGATTGCTTCGGATGTTGGCGTTGGCATGGTGATTTGAGCAATGGGAAAGAGCTAAATCGTACCTGCGTAATGTCGTTCTGACTAGATCACCAAAAGTAACTTGCCTTTGTCATTGGCAAAATGAGAGTCTTAGGCTACGGGCCAGAAAGACTAGAATGCTCAAGTGTGAACCATCAAGTCTGGGACTATGGATGGTGTAGCTGATCGAGCCTACGTTTGTGACGAATGATGCTTAAATGCACAGTTTTGTTGCCAAAAGATATATATACTGCTATTTGAAGGGAAGGAGAATCTCCACACTAGTGAGTGGTGGGGTCATTATAATTTGGTCAGCTAATGCTGACCGTTACTTTATTTTGCCATATTTTAGTAGGTCGTCCTATACAGGTGCTGGAGAGCCAAGTGGAAAGTAGCGGGCCGAAGTCCCTTATGATGTTATTGGCTAGCCCTCGAATGCCCAAAGAAAAATATTAATTGTTTTCATGTGTGGCGGGCCTTTGTGTCGATGTATGGAAGGCACAATTTGTAACGAAAATTATTGTAAGCCCTTAAGGCCAGAACATGTTCATTAAATATCATTCCTATGTTTTGTTGTGGACATTCCTGGCTTTTGGGTTATATTACTAAGTTAACTTCTTCCGTTAGAATGTAATCTGAGTGAGAATGCATGAATGAAATGGTTTCAATGAGTAACTCCGCTGACTGTCCGTGGAATATGGCATGGGGCCCCGACCAGATATTCTGTTATATTCTACATGATGGATGAAGGTATTACATGACAAGTATGTGTTAGTATACAACTTTATTGTTGTATATACTTTATACCTTATGCATTACTTGTATAACTTGTTTGTATAAGGATTTGTCCTAATTCTGGACTATCTGGCGAGCGCAACATTTGATATAGGATATTCTCACTCCATTTTATCTGAGGGCTTTGTAATGCGTATCAGAGTGCCTTCTTTTATATATAAAGATAGATTGGATATATTGCTACCGAATGGATGCTATATACGCACAGATAGAGTTTGTTGTGTTAAGTGCAGATAAAAAGTCATGAGTTTGAATTAGATGCATCGATGTTACCGATATCAGAGTTTGATGTGACCTTTGACAAATACTAGCTTTTGGAGCAGCATGCATGCATTGATTACAACTTGAAGGAAGTCATATTGGGTAAAGATATTGAATGCAAGACCAAGTTTGTTAGTATGTAAGGATCGAGAAAGATACTGATGGCTGCTCTCCAAGTGGTCAAAGTGGTTTGGAAGGGCGCAAAGTTGTTCTTCATGTTGTTGGAATCTTCAGGGCCTAAGATTATTTTGAGTGACATCCTTATTTTGTTAGAGTATGCAGATGTGTTCCCAAAATATCTCCCTGGAGCTCCACCTCAAAGAGAGATCGACTTCACTATTGAGCTAGTGCTTTGTGCTAAACTAGTGTCACGCTCACCGTACCGGATTGTGCCAAAATAGATGGTGGAGTTGAAGTTTCAGTTGCAGGAGCTGCAAGAGACGGGCTATATATGTCCAAGTTCATCTCCTTAGAGTGCACCAGCCCTTTTTTTGAAAAAGAAAGATGGGAGCTTGTATATATGCATTGAATACCGTAAACTGAACAAGCTGACATAAAAGAACAAGTATCTGATTCTGAGGATCGATGACTTGTTTGAATAGCTAGTTGGATTGATGATGTACTCAAAGTTGGATTTAAAATCCGAGTATTATCAATTGAGGATCAGGGAAAGTTATATTCCCAAGACAGTATTCAGTACTCGTTATATACAATATGAGTTTATTGTTATGCTTTTTGGGCTAATGAATGTTCCATCAATGTTTATGGTCCTGATGAATTGAACTTTCAGAGAGGTTTAGACCAGTTTGTGATATTTTTTATTGACGATATCCTAGTATACTCTCTATTAGTGGAAGACCATACAAATAACTTGTGGTTTGTTATGAAGACCCTAAGGAAGAGTCAATTATATGTCAAGTTCTCAAAATGTGAGTTTTAGGTGTCTTCAGTGGAGTTACTTGGTCACATAGTTAGTATAGAGGACATTGCAGTAAATTCGGCAAAGATAGTTGCGATATGAGAGTGGCCTATTTTGACTACTATAGCGGAAGTCAGGAGTTTTCTTGGACTTGCTGGCTACTATAGGAGTTACGTAGAGAAATTTTAAAGGATTTCTTTACCTCTCACTACCTTGATGAGAAAGGATCAGAAGTTTTTTTGGTCATCCGTGTGTTCACAAGCTTTTGAAGAGTTGCAGAGTTATATAACAAAGACGCCGATTTTATGTTCATCATGTGGTACAGACGGCTATGAGATCTATAGTGACACCTCAGGGAGCGACTTAGGTTCATTGTTCTTCAGCATGAGAAGGTTATTGCTTATGGCTCTCGCCAGCTAAAGGTTCATGAGAGGAATTATCCGATTCACGAGGTTGAATTTGCAACTGTGATATTTTCTCTTAAACTTTGGCGGCGTTACTTGTATGGTGTGAAGATTGAAACCTTTACGAACTATAAGTGCCTAAAGTATTTATTGAATCAGAAGGATATAAATATACTACAATGGAGGTGGTTGAAGTTCCTTAGGGACTACACCTTTGAGATTCATTACACTCCCGGTAAGGAAAATGTAGTAGTGGATTTGTTAAGTCACAGGGATCTAGCACATGCAAATTGGTTACAGATGCATGTTGAGCATCTGATTTGGGAGTTGGAGGCCTTGGAAATCTCTTGTATTGACAAGAGTACTAGTGTGAAATCATGCTTTAACAGGACGGAGGTACAATTTGACCTTGCAGACAGAGTTCAACAAGCGATGGAGCTTGATGAAAGCATGAAGTGTTATGTAGCGGAGACTGTGGATGGGTCATATTCCCAATTTTCCTTTGTTGATGGTCTTTTGGGGAAAGACGATCAGTTGTGCATCCCAAATTTTGGCAAACTATGGGATGAGCTGATGTATGAGGCACATTTCACAAAGTACTTAATCCACCCTCAGAGCACAAAGATGTTTAAGGACATGAAAAATCTGTTCTGGTGGCCAAGTTTGAAGAAGGACGTAACTCTTTATATGGCAAAGTATCACTTGCGCCTTAGTGAATGCCGAATGTCAGAAGCCTAGTGGATTCCTAAAGTCATTATTGATATCGGAGTGCAAGTTTGACGACATATCTATGGATTTCATGCACAGTTTATCGAGATCGCAGTGCGGGAACAATGTTGTTTGGGTGATTATTGACCATTTGACAAAGGTGCCACACTTTATTCCAAATCAACGAGAGTATTCAGTTGAAAAATCGACAAAGGTTTATGTTGATAATATTGTACGATTGCACGGTGTGCCCCATAGCATCGTAAGTGACCGAGACGGGCATTTCACTTCAATTGATTGGAATCTAATAAACCAACGATTGTGAACTAAACTAAATTTTAGCTTGACCTTTCATCCTTAAATGGATGATCAGACCGAGAGGAGTGACAATACAATCGAGGATTTGCTAAGTATGTGCGCCCTGAATTTCGGGAGGTGGGAGGACCTTCTTTATATGATCGAGTTCGACTACAATAATAGCTACCCAGCAAGTATTAAGATGACACCCTTCAAGGCCTTATAAGGTAGGAAGTATCTGTTGGATATTGTATCAACAATAACTAGACTTGTATGAAGTCACCCTTAAACTAAGATGAATTAAGGTGTATTTGATGTCTTTTCTGAGTTATGTGTTTGCAGGACTTAATTGCCAAGTGTAGATCAATATCAGTCTACAATGAGTCACCAAACACAGTACCATACAATGTAATCCCTCATTGTGTGATCCATGGTGTTGACTCATGTGTAGCCTCTCTATTGGGATACACTTCATTTTCAAGCACTATACTTGTAGGAGAAAGACTTGTTGTTGATTTCATTGAAGAAAGAAAAATTTTAAGGAAGCTAAAATTTTCCAAGTGTTTTACTTGAGAAGGACATGAGTACTCAAGTAGATTTTCAGTGAGTACTCGAGTGAGCTAAGTATAGATTTCGAGTAAGGGAAAAAGTTCTCGAGAAGACTGAACTTAGTTCTCGAGAAGCTAATTCTATTACTCGAGTAGATATCTCCTTGTTCTCGAGTTAACAAAGTTTTCTAGCTCAGAATTCCTCTAAGTTTAGTACTCGAGTAACTAAAAGCCTTTACTCGAGTAGTTCAATACTTTGTCTCGAGTGACAGAAGTCAAGAAATCGAGAAGTATATCTATTACTCGAGTAGTGAAGTACCTATACTCGAGAAGTCCATCTACTTCTCGAGAAGTCAAGTTCTATTACTCGAGTAGTCAGAATTATTTTCAGGATTTTCTCTAAGTCTTATACTCGAGAAGCTTACATCCATTTCTCGAGAAACAAATTGAGTACTCAAGTAATCCATATTCCACTCGAGTAATGAATATGTTTTTCCTGAAATTTCCTTAAGTGCTGCTTCTCGAGATTCCTATAGTTGCTTTCTCGAGAACCAGACTTTGTTCTCGAGTAATTTTATATCCTCTCGAGAACTGAAGTTCGATTCTTTTCTCTGAAATTTAATTTCCTTAATTATCGGTTCGTGTGTCTGAGTCATTTATGATTATGATCATTGGCTGATTCCTATAAAAGTTCTAATCGTATTCGACTAAACCTAAGGAAGAATAACAGAGAGAGAGAGAAAAAAAGTTTGTGAATCATTTTTATTCATTCTAAATCGGGAAGAACCACGCTGCTGCTCATCGTCTTCATCGACTCCGATCTTCTCGATCAAAAGGATTCAGACAAGAAGAATAAATAGATCAAGCCTTCTCTACCGCCGCACATCTCTTTCTTGATCGTGGTGATTCTAAGTTCTCAGATCCAAGCATACTCTGATTTCTTCCTAAACTCTTCTTAAAGGGCTTTCAATTTTCAAGAAGGAAGAAGCCGAGTCTTTGCCAGATCTGTGAAGACAAGTTTGTGTATTTATTTGTAAATCATTTTATTCTTGTAGGAGATTTTGTCTCCTAGTTTATAGGAAGTTTTTCTTCTGAGTGTAGATCCATTTTTGTGGATCGAGTTATAGGGGCGTTGCTCCGAGTTGTATGATTGGTTTTCAATCCGAGGAAATAGTGAAGTAGATGAGTTTAGCGTATTGCTAGATCGGTAAGGTGGAGAGTGGAAATAACCAAGATTGGGAACCACTATATATCTGGTGTACTCTGTGTTGTATGTTCTATTTTCTGTGCTTTGCTCGCTCAAACTTTTATTCCGCAAAAAGACGCAGACCTCACCTATTCACCCCCCTCTTCGTGATTTAGGTAGACAACTAAAAACATCAATTGGTATCAGAGCCAGGTTATTCATCAAAAAGGTTAACACCTTGAACAGATCTGCTCCTAGTTGTCTTTAGAGGATTCAAGCATGGACAAAGTTAAGGATTTTGCAAAGCTTCCTCTATGCACAAAGAACAACTTTGTCATGTGGAAAGAAAAGGGTAAAGTTCTTCATGGAAGTTGTGGATCCCAGAATTTTTATGATAGTGCAAGAAGGACCTTATGTTCCTATGACCACCTCCACCATCGACTCAATAAAGCTAGTTCCTAAGAAACTGATGGATCTTGATAAGGATGAGATTGCACTTGTCTCTTTAGATAAGAAAGCCAAAAATATCATCGCAAGTGCAGTCGATGATTCTATGCTGCAGAATTTGATTCACTACCAATCAACCAAGGAAATGTGGTAGTCTCTCATCACCTTGATGGAAGGCACTGAAGAAGTTAGGGATGACAAAAGATCCCTTCTAAATCAGAAATATGAAGCATTCCGACAAGGTCCCAAGGAATCCATTGTAGATACCTTTGAGAATTTCTTCAAGATTATCAACGACCTAAGAGTTTATGGTCGGGTCTTCACAAATGGGGAACTGAATGATAAGTTCCTGAGATCCCTAACTAAGGAATGGGATAACAAGGTTTGTGCTATCCGGGAATTTGGAAAGCTAGCAGAGACAGTCCCGCAAAATCTCTTCGGAAAGCTTATGTCATATGAGCTACAAATAAATTCAAGAAAAGCTGAAGAAGAGAAGAACAAGTCTTCATCCAAGGAGAAGTCTGTCGCTCTAAAGGCAGACACCTCAAGGAAGTCTTAGGCTACTTCTCCTGCCCCAGCACAAGAATAAAGTGAAGAAGAATCTTCAAAGCCAAGCACCTCAGGCTCAGAATTATCTGAAGGAGAGTTTTCTCTTCTCTCAAGGCAGTTCAAGAAATTCTTGAACAAGAAGAAGCAATGGAAAGGCATGGATGCCTCATTCAGAAGATCACGTCATGATGGTGATCATCACAAGAAGGGCTCAAGTAGCCAAGACAGGTATCACCCTAAGCAGATAAAACATCTTTCTACTGACATTGTTTGTTATTGTTGTAATAAGCCAGGACACGTCATAGCTGACTGCCCTCACAAGAAGAAGGAGGGTGGCAGAAGAGAAGAAAAGAAAGCTTCTTACAACAAGAAGAAGAACGAAAGAAGCCAAATATCCAAGAAGGGCAAGACCCTCAGTGACACAGACTCATCTGAGTCTAGTTGCTGAGGGGGAAGCCTACTTTGGGCATATGTCACAAACAAATGAAGAGGAAGAACCCCAGTTCACTGGGATGGTAAATTCTCATACACCTCTTTCTGAATCTAATTATTCTGACCATGATCATGAGGAATGTTCTTCTAACGATGAATCGTAACTCATGTCTCAATATAAAGAGTTGATCAAAGCCAACGACAAATGTCGTAGAGTTGCAAGAGCTCAGGCTAAGGAGATCAAATCTCTTAAGGTTGAAGAGAGGATCTGAGGGAGGAAATTGTAATGATGGACTCACTTAGGAAAGACTTCCATAATGCAATGGAAGAATATAATAAGGCTCTCGAGCACCTAGATCTGAAGGAGAAAATCATCAAGGAATTGGAAGAACCACTTTCAGCTGAAAAGAAACTTGTTGAAAGTTTCTCCAAGCCCAAGACAGTTCTTCTGCTTGTTGCTGAATTCTCTGCTTAGGCCAAAGGTACTGGCTTAAGCTATGTGGCATCCCCTAGTAAATCTTCTAGGAGAAACAATGCCAAAAGGAGAAATAAGGCTGCCAAGAAGGCTCTAGCCAAGGAGAAAGGGAAATCTCCTCAAGAACAAACTTCGTTCAAGAAGGTTATCTTTCCAACGAACGAGTTTGAATGTTGACTCTTCCTACGATCACTTTGCTAGGCCTACTCATGTAGAGCCCTTGTCTCGGTACCAAGGATGGACTCGTCCTTGGAACTTTGGCGAGAGTGTCTTCAAGGCACCTTATGAGGAGATCACTCTTCAGAGCTACGGACCTTACAATCATGGTTATAATATCAAGAAAGAACCAAAAGCTAAACCCATTGTAGAAAAGCCTACTAAGGAGCAGAAGTCATGTGAATGTCATCACCATGAATCTTCTACTTGAAAATCTACTGCCCCTGCTAGACCACAATCTCAAAAGGTCGAGCAGGAGATCATTAGGCAAAGATACAATAGATTTGACTGTTGGTGTTGTGGCAAGGCTGGTCACTTCACCATAGATTGCTGGTTTAATCCCAGATATTATGAAACTCCTCAAGTTAATAATGTGAGAAAGACCACTCACAATGTTAACACTCGTAGGGGGAGTGTGCTAACAAGAGACCAAGGACCCAAACAAGTTTGGGTTCTTAAGGCAACTTGATTTTATTTTTGCAGGAATGTCCAAAGGCCACAAAAAATCCCATCTAGGTATTTGAGCAGTGGATGCTCTCGGCATATGACCGAGACTAAAAGTCTTCTCCAGAATTATTCTCCAGTCATGAACGGGCCAAAGGTCATCTTTAGGAGGTTCTGATAGAGGAATTACAAAAGGCTATGGTATAAATACCAATGGTAGTGTGTCCTTTTTTGATGTGGCTTATGTTGAAGGATTGGAACACAATCTAATAAGCATAAGCCAACTCTAGAATAAAGGATACATCGTAGAATTTCATGCAGACAGGTTTTTGTTAAAATCGGTTGATAATTTAGAAACGATTTTATCAGGCACTCGTAGTAGGAATATCTTTTGTTTAAATTTTATCTGCATAAACTCTTCTACACAAGTGTGTTTTTTGGCAAGAGATAGTGCATCTCTTGGTGACCAATGGCACAAGAGATTAGCACAAATAAATTTCAAAACTATTAATAAATTATTTTCTCTTAATTTTGTACGTGATGCCCCAAATGTCAAGTGCATTAAAGATATACCTTTTCAGGCATGTGTGAAAGGAAAGAAAACAAGGGCTACTTTTAACAGCATTATTGGCAAAGATTCTAATAGATGTTTACACCTACTTCATATGGACTTGTTCGGTCCACTACAAATAAGACGTTTGGGAGGTAAGGATTATACATTGGTTATTGTTGATGATTACTCTCGCTTTGCAAGGGCGTTCTTTCTAAAACACAAGTCAGATACCTCTGATATCTTTACGAATTTTGTCAAGCAAGTCTAGAATGAATACAGCTGCTCCGTTGTCAAAATTAGAAGTGAAAATTGAACATAGTTCAAGTTTGGGGACATGATAGAATTTTGTGAAAGTCTTGGTATCTTTTATGAGTTTTCCTCTCCTCGTACTCCTCAATAGAACGGAGTTGCTGAGAAAAGGAATAGAACACTCAAAGAGGCTTACAGGACCATGTTGAGTGATGCCTCACTACCAGAATATTTTTGGGCTGAGCCATCAACACTGCATGCCACGTGCAAAATCGAGCACTCATAAACAAAAACCATAATAAGACACCTTACGAGCAACTAAAGGGCAGGAAATCGACCATTTCATACTTTAGAATCTTTGGTAGTAAATGCTTCATCCTTAACAATGGTAAGTATAACACCACTAAATTTAGTGAAAAGAACATTGAAGGTATTTTTGTAGGATATAGTAACCATAATAAGGTATATAGGATTTTCAATAAGAAAACCCTAGTAGTATAAGAATCTATTCATGTTGTATTTGATGAGACGAGCTTGCTGCAAAGTAGTTCATCTAGTGTGTTATTGGAAGATGCAGGTTCACGACTGAAGGAATTGAGCTTGGATGAGCAAATTAAGGAAAAAGATCAAGAGTTCATCACGATCTCCACTCTAACCCCCATTAGAGAAGATGATCACCATGATGAAGATATCATTCAAGTTGATGAAGTCACTCAAGTGGTTGAGGAAGCTCTAGATGCAAGGAATCTAAAGCTCAGACACTTGAAGGATCGTCCAATTGATCAAATCATCGGAGATCCCCAGGACGGTGTCAGAACTCCTATAGATACAACTAATGAAAGCTTATATTTGAGCTTTCTCTCATAGGTTAAACCAAAGAAGTTTGAGGAAGCAAACTCAGACGCATATTGGATAATGGCAATGGAAGAAGAATTGAACCAATTCAAGCATTGCTAAGTATGGAAGCTTGTTCCAAGATCCAAAGTTAAGAACGTCATCGAAACCAAGTGGGTCTACAAGAACAAGATGGACGAGGATGTAACAATCATAAAGAACAAGGCCAGACTCGTCGCCAAAGGATACTGATAAGAAGAATGAATCGACTTCGACCAGACATATGCTCCAGTAGCAAGACTGGAGGCAATCAGGTGGTTCCTAGCCTATGTTGCACTTAAGGGCTTCACTGTCTATCAGATGGATGTAAAGTCGGCCTTCCTTAATGGTGACATAAAGGAAGAAGTGTATGTGGAACAACCTTCAGGTTTCATTGATTCTAACTTTCCTGATCATGTTTATCTTTTATTTAAAGCATTATATGGTTTGAAACAAGCTCCTCGAGCTTAGTATGAGATGTTGTCTAGCTTTCTTCTTGAGAACAAGTTCACAAGGGGAAAGATAGATAAGAAATTATTTCTTAGGGAAATAAAAGGCAAGATTTTGCTAGTGCAAATCTATGTCGATGATATTATTTTTGGCTCTACTAACAACAACCTATGCAAGAAGTTTTCAAAACTAATGCAAGAGAACTTTGAAAAGAGCAGTATGGGAGAGCTGAAGTATTTCTTAAGACTTCTGGTGAAACAATCAGAAGATGGAATTTTCATCTCTCAGACGAAGTTCACAAGGAGTTAATTAAGAAATTCGAAATGGAGAGCGCAACCTCTATGAGGACTCCAATAGGTTCAGTTATGTCTCTAGACAAGGATGAGAAAGGGAAACCTTTTGATGAAACCAAGTATAGAAGCATAATTGGATCCTTGTTCTACCTTACTATGAGTAGACCAGACATAATATTTTCAACTTGTGTATGTGCTAGATTTCAAGTGAACTATAAGGATTCTCACTACGCTGCTGTAAAGTGGATTTTGGGATACCTTAAAGGTACACCAAATCTTGTCTTATGGTACCCAAGAAGTAATGATAGCGAACTAATTGGTTTTTCAGATGCAGATTTTTCATGAAGTAAAGATGACAGGAAGAGCACTTCCGGGACTTGTTAATTCCTAGGAAGAAGACTCATATCCTGGAGTAGCAAGATGAAGAACTGTGTTGCAATTTCAACCGTGGAGTCAGAGTATATCTCTGCAGGCAGTTGTTGTGCATAGCTGCTATGGATAAAGAACTAGTTTGAAGATTACAACTTGAAGTTCCAAAATATTCCAATGTTTTGCGACTCTTCCAGTGCAATTACAATCGCCAACAACCCAGTCTCTCACAGCAGGACAAAGCACATAGAGCTGAGGTATCACTTCATCTAGGAGCATGTGGAGCATGGAGACATCAACCTCCAATATATCCCAATTGATAGGCAGGTTGCAGAAATTTTCACAAAGCCGCTGGACGAGACCAAGTTCTCGTTCTTCAAAACAGAACTTGGCATGCTCAACAAAGAAGAATAAAGAATGATGATTCACAACATAGCTCAAGGATCATGAATCACTTCAAAAATTCAAAATTTCCTAAGTTCAGACTTCATTTCTCGAGTAAGACCTATCACTACTCGAGTACTTTTTTGGACTACTCGAGAACTAAGTATACCTCTCGAAGAAAAACTAATCGAGTAATAAGATACTTCTCGAGAAGTTCCAGATATTACTCGAGTACTATAGTTCTTTCACTCGAGTAATTCTTGTCCACTTGAGAAATCAGAAGGAATTTTTTTTCTTTTTCAGCTTCACGTTCAAATTTTGATATTCGCACCCATATATTTATGCCGCCATATTCTCAGGTATATCACGTTATTTAATTCCTTAATCATCACAAATTAGGGCTCATATAAATAGAAAAATCCAAAATTTTCATTTTACTCGATCTCAAAACCCCTTTTTCGAAAAGAAAGAAGAAGATCGTTCAACTTCCTACGCCATCGCAGAGCTCGCCGCCGTCTCTCTTCCCACAGTCAAGGTTCGTATTCTCTGGATCAATGGCACCGACTTCGAAGATAGGGATTGGAAG
This sequence comes from Platanthera zijinensis, assembly GCA_039513925.1. Lineage (NCBI taxonomy): Eukaryota > Viridiplantae > Streptophyta > Magnoliopsida > Asparagales > Orchidaceae > Platanthera > Platanthera zijinensis. The sequence goes on along the minus strand of CM077078.1, from coordinate 71,562,689 downwards.
TGATCTCATCTCGGCCGGAATTATAGAGATTTCATATGATTTTCAGAATCTTCTTCTTCTTCTTGATACCGCCGGCTTGACCTTTGTTCTACAGTAACCATGTAAGATTCTTTTTCCAGAAGTCGAAGAATTCTTTTAGAATGCAAAGTTCAGAAGAAATGGTAAAATTCTTAAGTCAAGAGTTAGAGGAATCAAGATTAAGCTTTCAAAGATATTTGTTTCTAAGCTTCTCCAACTTCCAGTGATTGAAGAAGAAGATGACATAACCGCCGAGGACTATGACTGAGCCTATAGTTTCTATGGAATTTCTGTTGTTATAAACAACATTCGTTGACCAGACCTAAATGTAGAGGGCAATCTTCTGGTTGATATTCTGGGCAAAGTACTTCTATACAAGACAACTTCTATAAGCTTCATCAATGCCAATTTCTTTTATATGATGATATCCATTATTTGCAAGGAAGAAATTTTAGATTGGTATAATGATTCTTGAAAATATAATAGAAAGCATTAAAGCACCTAACTATGCTAGGATTATTTCTCTTCTCCTGCATGAGTTCAAACAAGAAGTTTTTGATTTATCCAAGGGCACAACTCTTCACCGCATGAAGAAGGTTTTTGTTTCTTCCATTCAAAGATGGGAACTTAAACTGAAGAATCCAGCCCAAGATGCCAAGGCTCATGATTATCTAGAAGTTGAGGACAGGACTCCATCTCCTCCTCTAACTCAAGTAGCTGGCACATCTGGTGCAGCTGTTGAGGGGGAGCCTGCTCCTTTAGTTCAAGAGGAAAGAATCCCTATCCCTCTCCTGATGCTGCTGATATATTGGGTAAGATAGAATTGATGCTCTTACAATAGAGAAAATACTTTGATGATTCTCCAAAGGTTGTTACAAAAAAGTTACTACTCTAGAGAAGGAAATGAGTAAAGGTTTTGCTGAAATCCAGCATAATACTGATGAGCTGAAACAACTGTTCCAAATAGGTGGGAAAGCTCTGGACCACACCATTACCAACATTGGTCAGGTGATGGACCAATTAGTAACTCTTGCAAATAATCAAATCCATTTGGAAAAGAAAGCCCATGAGCTTAACTTCAAGGCTTGTGAAGAGGTGGGTAAGTTTAAAGAGGCTGCTATAGAAACCCTATCTGTAGAAGTCAGAAAGGGGGAGAGCTTTCATAGAATACTTGGAAAAATCAGATGCAAACATGAACACTCTTTGGGAAGCAAAGTTAAAGGAAATTCATGCTGATGTGCAAAATTAGATAGATTCACTACAAGAAAATTGCCTTTTAGTGACGACAATTTTCATCACTAAATGTTATATTTTGATCACTAAAGCTATTTAGTGATCAAATTAATTTTGTCACAAGGTTGTCACTAAAGCCCCGTCACTAAATGGCTTTGGCGACCAAAAATAATTTGGTCCTTGAATGTGTTTTTTGTGACCAGACTAATTAAGTCACTACAACCATTTAGCGACCAATTCAATTTTGTCATTGAAACCATTTAGTGGCCAAGTTAATGTGGTCACTGAATGGTTTTAGTGATTAAGATAGTTCGATCACTAAATTTGCATGTTTAGTGACTACTTTTTTTTTGTTCACTAAAGATATTTAGTGACGGGCCTTCAGTGACGACCTTGTGAATTTGGTCACAATTTTTTTTTAACTAAACTAATTCCTGGGATTTTTAGTGACCTAATTAATTTGGTCACTATGAAAAGTTTCAGTGACCAAATTTATCCTAGTTAAAGTTGTCTCAGTGACCATAATACTTTGGTCACTAAAATTGTATATTTTTTCACTAAATTTGATCCAATTTGTCTCACAAAATATTATAGGCTGATTCATTTACTATTATTTATAATTCAATATTAAACATTCAAACAAAAGAATAAATAAAATACTCATCGCGGAGAATTTTTTGACCAACATACATTATTTTATTAATTAAGATAAAAGGGGGTGGGAGATAGCCCAAACCCCTCGATACAAAATAATAGAACTACCATCTTTTATTAAACTTAATACAATTTTTTAAGGGCACATGATCCTTCTTGGCAATTGAAAATATTGGAGCTCTATGCATCACTACACATGATTGGGTTATAAGTTTGATCTAGAGAAGTTACTTGGAAGCATGTTGTGAGATGACATAACACATGCTTAGGACCTGAAATTTCAATAAACCAAGAAAGGACATCATTATTCAAGAACATATAAGTAAACAATATATTAAGGTCAAAATAATAGATATTATTGAATCATACCTTAACTTGTAGCTGAAGGAATTTCACATAGTTAATAATCTCATCAAGCATTGACACCTTGTCAGTCAGCAAGAAGCAAAACATCACTATAAAATTATATCAAGGCACTTTAAGGCCAGCTTAAGGATCGTTCTTCCAGCATTGGTTCCTATTAAGACATGCACTATGAGAGAGAGTTTTATTGTTAAAACTTGTCCATGAACCCAAAATTCTTAAGTTTTCAATCATTGTAGGCTCGTAGCACATACTTACTGTTTTGTAGTTTCACTTGTTATGTTTCATTGAGATCTCTTTATCAAATATTACAACATCTACTATAAGAAAACTGATTTTTGGCCAGGATATAACTAATAAGAAAGAATATGCTTAAAGAACTTTAGTAGAGGGGATAAATTTATAAATATAAAATATTTCATAAATCCAAAATATGGCTTGCACTCTAAACTTACAAGCACATCAAAATACAAAAAAATATAAACTAAAAAGTTTGTACAAATGCAAGCTTTTCGTACAGGAATTTTTAAGAAATTTAGGAGGCATACAAAGTTTGAGAAGTAAAACCAGTGCCCACATCCATAATGAGAGCCCACAAATCTAAGCTAGATGAGACACAACTGATAAACAATCCATCTTCATTCCCTTTTTGAATATGTTGGTTGAGTCTTACATCAGTAACATTATAGTGATATCTGCAACTAAACAAGATCAAGAATGATCAACTTACCAAAGAAACCACTAGATTATTGAGTATACAAATTAAAACCTCTGCTTCATAGGTCGTAGGGCAAAACCAAAATGAGCTAAATGCAAAACCAAAATTAAACTCAAGCTCACATTATACTTCTTGACAACCATTGAAACTAAAGTTAAAACGCATACAAACTCAAAGTCTCCACTTGAACTAAATGGAAAACCAAAATGAAAAATCATAAAACATTGAAATAAGTTTGCAATTCCTAACACAACTATGAAATTGTTTACCATCACATCAAAAAACACAAATAAGCATGAGCAAATGTAATTATCATGAGATACCTCAAATAAGCATGGGCATACCTAGCAGAGTTGTGTATCATATGTTCAAAACCAATTCATAAGATACCTCACAAGGCCCATAACTCAGAGCAATACTTCTATCATCAGCAACAAAATCCTGCACAAGTAAATCTCTTAGAAACATTGTATAAAACATTGTAAATGATGCGCAGATTCTCAGGTCAATCTCCCAATTGGGATTCAGCAAATGTGTTTAAAAGGTATTGCAAGAAATTAAATGAGTTTAAGAAATTTTGCTGGAAATAAAATACATTGAAAATAATGTTGAATTTGTCAGAGATATGTAAGAAATCATATAAGTTTAAGAAGTTTTGCTAGAAAAAATTACATTAAAAATATTGGCATGCAAGCTCATTGCAGTGCAGTTTGCTGCAATACAATTTGCTACAGTACAAACTACACTTTTGTTGTAGTGAAGTTTGCTCCAATATAATAAGAAAACTGTAGCGTAGTTTGCTGCGGTGCAATAAGAAAACTGCGGTGCGGTTTGCTGCAGTGCAAACTACAGTGCGGTTTGCTGTGGTGCAAACTGCAGCCGATTTACTGCGATGCAAACTGCAGCCGGTTTGCTACGGTGCAAACTGCAGCGTGCTACGATGAAAACTATAGCGATGCAGCTTACTGCGGTGAAAAATACAGCGCTGCAGTTTACTGCAGTGTAAACGGTTTGTTGTGGTGCAATCTGCAGCCAGCTTGCTGTGGAGCAAACTGCAGCGTAGTTTGCTGCGGTGAAAACTGCAGTACAGCAGCTTGCTGCGGTGCAAACTGCAGTGCTGCAGCTTGCTACGGTGCAAACTTCAACGCTGCAGCTTGCTGCGGTGCAAACTGCACTCAATCAGTGCAACCATCTATTGTGTGGTGCACGGAACTAAGGAAATATGAGCATGTGAACAATCTAATGTTTGAAATGAAGAATGACGAGCATACCACACTTGGTCATGTGAACAATCTATATAGCAACCTAGTTGTGTTCTAAACTTTTAATAATCTAAGTCAGAAAATAAGTTCACTGTTCTCAATTTCACCTTTAAAACTAAATAATTAAAAAGTTTAAGATGTGAAATAACATATATATCAGTTATAATATGGAGTGAATATCACTTTACATAGAAGCTCTAGTTAAAGATATTCTTCTGAAATTGATCTATAATTCAGGCATTTCAAACCAGAAACTTGCAAAACAAGAGCTTAAATAATACAACCATTAATTTGCACCATTAATTTTTAAAATAAGTTATTTAGAATTGTCAAAGTAATAACACAACAAAGATTCAATCGTGGTTTGCTTACCTGAAACTTTATGTCTGCAAGTCAATAAGTATAGCAAAGATGAAAAGTGGCGTGCTTCCACCAGTGAATTAGCATACTGCATAGACTTGAGATGGGCAAATTTTAGGCATAACTAATTTAAATTTATACCAATCAAGAGAATCAAAGAAATAATAATAATTCAAGTGAAGAAATATTTAGGGAGTTATTATTTGAGTGTCCAGTTAAGTGGTAGCTGCTAGCAAATTTGTTCTACGATTATAAGCTACTAGCAAATCTAAAATAAAAATTTACAGAACCAACCAATCTGATACACTACAAAGCACAAAGAAAACATACCCTTTGTGGGGATCAAAGACAACCATAAGAGGACATTCTCCTCTATCCATCATTCTCTTGCACAAGCTCAGTGTTTCTATATTGTCCTTGGAGAGAATTTGAAGAAATTGCAGTGCACGGAACTATTAAGGAATTTTGTTGAACACTAATTGGTCTTCCCTTTTGACTTCAAAAGAGTCTTCAATTTTCTGAGAATAGTAAGAAAAATGAAATAAAGTACATTTTGAATCAAGAAAATCAATTAGCCATATGCCTCTCATAACAAGCTACTCATATCCTGACAAACAAAAAATCTTGTGATTGAAACCTTGCATTTTGAATCAAGAGAATCATTTTAGAAATAATGTTGAATTTGTCAGAAATATGCAAGAAATTAAATGATTTTAAGAAGTTTTGCTGGAAATAAATACATTAAAAATATCGGCATGCAAGCTCAGTGCAGTTTGCTGCAATACATATTGCTGCAGTGCAGTTTGCTGTAATGCAATAAGCAAACTGCAATGCAGTTTGCTGCGGTGCAAACTGCAGCGCGGTTTGCTGTGGTGCAAACTGCAGCGCTGCAGTTTGCTGCGGTGCAAACTGCAGGGTTGCAGTTTGCTGCGGTGCAAACTGCAGGGCTGCAGTTTGCTGCGGTGCAAACTGCAGGGCTGCAGTTTGCTGCGGTGCAAACAGCACTCGATCATTATAGTTTGCTGCGGTGCAAACTGCACTCGATCAGTGCAATTTGCTCCGATGCAAACTGCACTCGATCATTGCAGTTAGCTAGGGTGTACTCGAGCATGTCCACACACAGCTTGTTATTTTTATTTTTCAAATCTCCTATCAGTACTTCCATGACTGCAATAGATTTTAAGCAAATACCAAACACAGCTTGCAGAAATTTAGAGATAAGCATAAGTTTCAAGAGATAAAAAATTCACAACATTAAAACCACAATTTTAATAAACTAAATAAATATTCATAGAGTTTTTAATGCTCGAATAGAGTTGTAGCAATATAGTAAAAGTAGAAATAAACTGTAAGTTTCAAATAAAAAATAAAAGTCTGAGAAACAAAAACAAACAATCTTAGAAATTCTTAGTACTAGGATAAAAAGAAAGAGATAATTGCTCCAAATCTCCACCCGTACCTACAAGTTAATACATCAAGCAAAGCGTTAGATAATTACTAAGATGTTTACTAAGACTTTATCAAATACTATGTATTAGAATTAAAACATACTTGTTTATCCTTAAGAGACAAGGTAAAGACTAAATTAGAGTCAACATGTCAATTAGTGTTGTCTGCTTCATTCTCAAGTTGTCTTTGTTCCAAGAGAGCCGATACCCTAGCGTCAAAGTCTTGTTTAATTCGATCCTCCATCTCTTGCAAACGTGTCGTCATCTCTGCTTCTACTTTAGATCGAATTTTTTCTTTGAGATGTTGTATATTAGTACGTCCATGCTCTGAAGGTCTAGGTCCCGGCCCCATTCCAAGAATATAACCAGAACGATGTCCAAGTATTTTGGTGTAGGCTTCTTCAGGGGTCAGTTTATCTTCACCATTCTCCCTAATTTGGGCTTCATGAAGTTCCAATAGTTTTTTATATAATTCCTCTGACGTATCATCTTGCCACTCATTATGTTTACCTTTGCGAGTTTTTTCCCACAATCTTATGTAAATGGGTAATTCATCCTCTTTTTTGGAGCTTCCCTCTACATTTAGAAAATAACAAAACATTAAATTCAAAGTATTAAAAACACAATTTCATGTAATCAATGTTATAAATGTCAAAAAAAAAATACTTACCATTTCATATATTGTTCTCGCTATAGACTTTGTACCAACATGAGATTTAATTTTTTGCTTACTTCTATTTTGCTTGTTAATCTCACTTATCCTCTATATCAACACACACATGCATAAGGAAAATAATGTTTGAGTATAATGTACAATATTAATAATAACACATAAACAAAACATGATATACTAGATCTAGTTTCCTAAATTTAAATTAACGAATGTATTTCTTACCTTGAATCGCGCACTACCCCAGTAACTAATTAGCCAATTCCATTACTCAGGATTAATGTCTTTAGGGAAATTTGCACGTCTTTGGCCATCAGTATTCCATTTTAGGTAATAATTTGCATGCAAATGAAAGCGCCAAATATTATAATGTCGGCGAAGAGAAGATATAAGATCACCACGTATATGGGAATCAGGTGGAGGATTGAATTCAGCCTAAAAATATTACAAAATGGCAATATTAGTGGAGTTATAATAGAAAGATTGTCTATTTTTAAAGAAAATAATTTGTATACTTACATAGATGATATTAATTATTTTGTCAGTGATATCTATTGGAATTAAAGACCATTTCTCCACGTTTAGAGGAGCATGGTGCCTTACATATCGCCCACTTTTAGTAATGAGCTCTTGAGCTCTATATCCAACTAATCTTTGAAGTTCTGCCTGAAGTTGCACATCCACCCTCTCCATATTATTTTGTCTCCTCTTTGACCACTCAAGTGCCATGGTTGGACCACGTGTCCTTTTTTTTGTTACATTTGAACCTGTCATTACACATTTTAGTGTAAGTTAGTTTCATATATATATATATATATATATATATATATATATATTTCAAACTATATAAAAAAATATAAGCGAGAGATACCATTATTATCAAGCTTAGGATTTGTTGGACTTGTAGGTACATGATCAACCTCAGGCTCAAGAGAAACGTGCTCAACCCCACTCTCGACATATGTATGTTGATCATCATTTGTCAAACCTGGATCCAAATGTAATGATCTTGGCGTTTGTGTTGGCATTTGCTGATAAGAAGAAATGCGTTCAACCCCACTCTGAACATGTGTATGTTGATCATCTTTTGTCAAAGCTTGATCCAAATGTAGTAATCTTGGTATTTGTGCTGGCATTTGTTGATAAGATGACACACGTATGACCTGTGATTGTTTTGTTGGATGCTTGTGGGAAGTTGTAAAATCCGGTTTAGTAATTGAACAAATGCGTGTTGCAGTGGACCGTGGATGTAAAGTGGTTGACTTGGTTTTCCAATCAATTGATTTTTTTTGGCACGTGTAGAATGCAATGGTGTATTATCTATAAACTTTTTTGTGTGAGAATCTTTGATCTTAACACCAGTATTTGGACTCGTCATATCTTTGATCTAAAATACCTGGAAAAAAGTTAGTTTTTTGGATAAGTCAAATAGAATAAGAAAAAAATATGATTTTCAATACTATACAAAATAGAAGATAAAACTGAAATTAGAATTAAAAATAAAGTTCAAAGTTGCGTAAAATATAAAATAGAGGAAAATATATGCATTAAAAGTTTTCATTTTTGTATCACCTGCATCTTCAAATTCTTCAATATTTTAATCTTCATCATGCATAACTCTTCTTTGACTGAATTGGGCTCTTTTCTCAATAGTAATAGCCTCAACATCGGTTCTTTGTAATGAAAATTCAGGATTATCATTATCTATAGCAATATCAAGTACCTTGGATGGGACATTATCAATATCATACAACTTAATTTCATCATCAGTAAGTTCTTCAAAGTCTTTGGATGGGACATTATAAAAGTGGTGTGATACTGTCTTTATGACTACTCGCCAATCTTTACTTTTGTTATCAGGCACATAATACACTTGTTCAACTTGGCTGGACAAAACATAAGGTTATTGCTTCTCAAATTGTGTTTTATATTAACAGAAATAACTCCATTTCTTTCCTTTTTGTAGCCTCGGCCTTCATTATACGTATCCCACCAATCACATTTAAATAATACAACTTTTTGTCCAACACCGTACTCCAACTGAATAATATATTTTAAAACTCCATAATATTTTCTGCCACCTGATTGATCATCTCCCTTAACAAGAACTCTGCTATTTTGAGCTTTGCGTCTGATTTCACGTTCATAAGTATGAAACCTAAAGCCATTAACAATATAACCAGGATAATGTATCACCCCTCTTTTTGGACCGCGGACTAACTGTAAAAATTCTGTACTAACACTTGAGTCTCCCTTATAATATAACTTTGATATCTGTTGAAAATGAAATACAATCATATATACTAAACATAATAACAAATAGACAATAAGACTGGAAAAGATGATACTTACGGTCGACTCAAACCATCAAACAAAAATTGTCTCATGTCTTTTTCCAATATTTCTAGTATCTACTTGTAGGAGCTCCCGATGATGTTGCCTAATAATAAAAGGTTTATGAATTATTTACATTAGGTCAAGAAAATACATTTGCATAAAGTAAAAAATGTGAAGCTTACTTTATAAATGGTTCTACTTCTGGGCAATTTCTTAGTATGTACAGTTGAGCTTGATGCCAATCTTCATATGCGAGAACTTTTTCTGTACCTTTACCTAATGATCTCCTTGTTTTTTGAAATATAGACAAACTTGAATCTTGCACGTCATTTCCTTCATCATTTCTATCTAGGCGATTAAACTTTGTGTCAACTTTATTTAGATATCTTGAACAAAATGTCAAACATTCATATACTGGGTATCCTTTCGCCATCGAGCCTTCTGGGCGTGCTTTGTTTCTCACAAAGGATTTGAGTGTACGTAAATATCTGTTAAATTCAATTATTTCAATAAACATAATATGATAAAGTAAAGAAATCTTAAAAAACTAAAAAAAAATACCTCTCAATTGGATACATCCATCGATAATGTATAGGCCCGGCAATTTTTGCTTCTTGTACAAGATGAATTGGTAGGTGCATCATGATGGTGAAAAATGAAGGAGGAAATATTCTCTCAAGCTTAAAAAGTGTGATAATTATATTTTTCTCAAGCTTATCCAATATCTCTGTATTTAGTATCTTAGAGCTCAACTCTTTAAAAAATAAACTTAATTCAACTAGCGGCTCATAAACCTCTTTGCGAACAACGCCACGAAAAGCAGGAGCAAGTTGATCCAACATGAAAAAATGGCAATCATGGGCTTTCATTCTGGACACTTTACCCTCTTTAGCATTTACACATCTCTTTATATTTGAAGAATACCCATCTGGAACTTTTAAATTCTCTAAGAAATTGCATATTGCCCTTCGTTCAGCTAATGTTAATGTATAGCATGCTTGTGGCATGACATAATAACCATTATTTTCCACTGGATGTAATTCTGACCTCAACCCCATTTCTTTAAGGTCAAGTCTAGAATTCAAATCATCTTTTGTCTTTACATCAATATTCAACATAGTGCCTAGTATATTATCAGTAATATTTTTTAAAATATGCATGTAGTCTAGACAATGTCGTATCTCAAGTGTACTCCAATATGGCAATTGAAAAAAAATACTAAACTTCTTCCAATTATACGAAAGAGAATTGTCTTCCTGCCTTCTTTTCTTTTGAAGCTTTCCAAAAATCACATCATCACAATCTTTTAGTTGCTTTAAAATTTCATCACCTGATAGGACCTTTGGTGTTGTTCGAATTTCTATTGTTCCATCAAAAGACTTCTTGTCTTTTCACCATCTATGATTTGGTTCCAAAAAACGCCTACTTCCCATGTACATCTTAGACCCATTCTTCAATCGGCAATACCATGTGTCTTTATTACATCATGGACAAGCAAGCTTACCTTTTGTGCTCCAACCTGAAAGGTTAGCATAGGCTGGAAAATCATTTATTGTCCATAACACAGCAGCACGCATGTTAAAGTTGCACTTAGTATAGGCATCATAAGTGTGAACCCCAAATTCCCATAATATTTTTAACTCATCAATCAAAGGTTGCAAATATACATCTATATCATTCCCAGGTTGTCCCGGACCAAGAATAATCAAGGATTTGAAAAAATTAGGGGTTTTCATGCATAACAATGGTAGCATATTATATAGAATTAAAATAACTGGCCACACACTATAATTTGTGCTCATAATACCAAAAGGATTAAACCCATCACTTGCTAAGCCAAGCCTAATATTCGGTGTGTCTGATGAAAATTTTGAGTGTTTTTCATCAAATGACTTCCAAGCGAAGGCATCAACTGGATGTCGTAAATTACCATCATTGTGATGCCTTTCTTTATGCCATCTCATAACCTCGGCTATCTTAGAGCACATATATAACCTTTGAAACCTAGGTATCAAAGGAAAGTTTCTTAGAACCTTGTTTGGTATGTTTTTACTCTTCCCTGACAACATATTGCATTCTGCAGTATTATTTATCCTGCTCAATTGCCATCTGGACGTGCCACAAGTTGGACAACTCTCTAAATTTGCAAATTTACCATGACGGAGAATGCAATCATTTAAGCAAGCATCTATCTTCGTACACTCCATTCCAAGCTCTTGTATATAGTTGTTAGCATCATAAAAACTACTTGGTAGTTTTTCACTAAAAGGAATTGCTCTTTTCAAAACTTTAAGTAATGCAGTAAAAGATCGATCCGTCCATCCATAATTAGATTTAAGCACTAATAAAGTGACCATAAATTGAAATTTTGAAAATTCTTTGCAACCAGGATATAATTCTTGTTCAGCGTCATTTAGCAAATCATAAAAAAATTTAGCAGCTTCGTTGGGGACCTCATGATCAGGTTCTTCTTCATTATGACCATTGTCATTAAAATTAAAATCATACAGAAGATCATGTATATCATCCTGCTCTGAAATCCCTTCCTCAACTTCTCTGACCACGTCATCATTTTGCTCACTATTTGGGTTAATGTAATAATCCTCTCTGTGACTTGACCACAATTTATAGGCCTTTACAATTCCATTCAGAATAAGATGCACAAAGAAAATCTCTCAAGTGTGGAAATGATTATTTGCACACTTATAACAAGGACAACGAATAGTATTTCCTCTACTAGAATGAGTAAAAGCAAAATCAAGAAAAGAATTCACTCCACTGATGTAAGCGGGTTGTCGCCGATCACCGATATCCATCCATGTTTTTTCCATTGCATTACATATCAGTAAATAAATAAATAAAACATTTAACATAAAGGTAATATTGAGGATTTATAGTACAAATTAAAGTAACTAAAAAATTTCACAAATTTATTGAAGAAGATGGAAGGATTAGGAATTTGTCTTATTGCTTCTTCTCCTATCATATAACATGGTTTAAAAAAGAAGTTGGGTTCCATTGTTTAGACAATAAACTTAAATCAGAGAGAATGTATTTGATATTTCTCAAACAAAATTAATTTCTTTCTTACATTTATAGTTCATTAAAACTTTCAATTCAAAAGTTAACTAGAGTGAAAAGTTGGCCTAGAACAATGTCAAAGAAACCAATTCTCTAATCTCTCCTATAACATTCACCTAGAAAATTTCATAAACGACAACATATAATATTCTCCAATCTTTTATGCATAGTTTTTCTAACGAGATCTCTTCCAATGTAAACAACTCTTTCATAATAGAATTCAAATAACAAACCTACAACAAGGTAGAGAGTAAAGAGGATGTGGACAAATTGTGCAAAAAAAATTATATTTCAACCTCAACCAAAGGGTAGAAGAGTAATTAAGAATTGCATAACATTATCTCATTAAATTATCTGAATTGCATAAAATTAAATTAGCTAATCTTAATCAGATAATCGAATTAATTTATCTGAATCGCATAAAATTATCAACAAATTATTAGCCTAATCAGAGTATAAAATGAAAAATCTTAAACATAAGTTAAGAAAAAGTTATTGATTAAGGTATTTAGTTATGTTGTTATACATTTGAAGCATATATAAAATAGATTCAGGAACCAAACAATAACCATGAAACTGTAAATAAAGACAATGGTTTTATAATTTTAACAAAGAAAATGTATATTTTCAATTTCTATTACAACAACAAATAATAGACATGAACAACAGAAAATAACCCCCAAATTGCAAGAGCCTTTCATGCGATCATGTACCCCTCCCACTTGCTCCGCCGCATATGTTGCCCTATATCGTTGCCCTCACCTTTGCTTGCATTAAACTCTACCCCACCGACATCCTTGGATCGCACGACGGAAACCTAGTCTCGTCGGATGAACCTCTACCTTCTCTACAATGCTACTAACCAGCCAATCTAGATATTAACTTCAATCTCTTCCCCACTGCTTATCTCCTATAGGTATTATTTCCAAATTTCACTATTTTTGTTGGGAATGCAAAAATATGGGTTAAAAAGGAGCATAAATCTCTATTAGGATCGCTTATTTTGTAAGTGCTTAGGAAACTTCATCCTCTATAGGATGGAGGTCGTACTGCTGGCTGTCATCCGCCAACAAGGATGGTTTTATGGCACGGATCTTTCTTTAGTGGCGAAGAAACTATCACACAGTAGACTGGAAAGGGACAAAGGCAATAGGGCAAGAACTGCAAAGGGGGAAAAACTACTCATGTCCATAAAAATTAGTAAGAAATTTAATTGAAGAGAGCAAAAATACTTCATTATCCAATAACAAGTGAAGAAAACACCATGTACTAATTCATCTGAATTTAATGCCAACTATGAATAAGAAATATCTAAAATTCTGCACCACTATTCTAATTAGCTCTTTCTAATTTCGTGTTAATGAGCTATGATTTTATGGTGCTGGTTCAAATCTTGCCGCCTTTCTCAGTCATTTTTAAATTTAATCATCATTCTTTTTGCTAATTAACCAAGCACTCAGACTGTTATCTGTTGCCATAGTGGCTTTGCAGCAGGAAATTATTGCCTAAACCCTATGCTAAAGGGAGTCAAGGAAGAGATCAGAATTCCGAATGGGAGAAAAGCAAAACTTATAGAGGTTGAGAGGAGATGAACTGATGAACGGACTCCAACTCTCCAATCAATCGAGAGAAGACTGCTCGAAGTCGTGAAGATGAACAACGACCACCAAAGGGTGCAGAGCCGAAGAGCCAAACTGCCAAAGGAAGAAGATCGAAAATTTATCTGGATTTCTGCGGATTGCGGCCAGGCGAAGCAAGGGAAAGGGAAAATAGGGCATCACACAAGACGCGATTCACAAAAAACACACCCTGGCACCTAACTTCTTGGGTCTTCCCTAACTTCTTTGGCATGTGTTCGTCGTCATTTGGTAGAGGTGGAGGTGGGAGAAACTTCTGAATAGAAATGCAAATGAGAAAGGGTTTATCGTTACCTGTCCTTGCTGAAAAAGGGAGAGCACGGTGGCAGGCTTCAGCGAAGAGATCGTCGCAAACAAAAATTCACGGCACTTTGGTGGATTCGTCGGCGTTCGTCACTCTTCAAGGGCTGCAGCGCGAGATGGTTCAGAGCAGAAGAAAGGGGACACGCGGGATTTGATGGAGGTGGGGGAAACTTCCGGTTACTAATTTGGGAATGGAAAACTGCCTATTATTAATTTGGGAGTGGCGGAAATGGGAACTACCCATAAATTGTTTTTAATTTATTTAGAAGGAAACTGACATTTAGTTATGAATGGACACATTAATTTTTGTTATAGACACAACATACAGTAAATTAAAAATAAAATAACTTAAAACTCTAATTTTTAATTTTTATTCAAAGGCTATTCACAACCCAATCGGTACTCCCAATCCCTTCTGATGCCATTCGAGGTTTTGGGAACTTAGTCGCACGTCTCCCCTTCTCTCCCCAATATAGCCGCTCTTTTTGAACCCTATCGGCGCCAGAAAACACCACCTCCTTTCTCGTAGACACCAGCATCCACGAGAATGTGGAGATTCCGAGCGCCGAGAAAAGAAATTCGAATGAACAAACAAGACAAATCAATGCAAGCAAAGCACAAACACGAAGATTTACAAAAGTTCACCAAAAACCGGGCTACGTCCTCTCTCCCTTCCTCCTCTTCCTTCATGTATTCACCAAAAAAAGTTACAGATTACAAAGGTTATAAGGATCTCACCGATCCTACCTTCTCTCCTTCTTCTTTGGACAAGAACCGGAGGAACCACCGCCGGAAACGCTCCTCCACGAATCACCTCGTAAGCGCCTCCAAAAAACCTCCCAGCCGAAAACCCTAAGAACCATAATCCTAAACTCGGAAAAAGTCCTTAAATAGGGCGTGTGCGAAAACGGGCAGATATCACGTGGGCGAACTCAAACACGAATCACCTCGTAAGCGTCGGATATGTCGAAGAGAGTCACACTTCGATTCCTCTAAGCTCACGTGGGCGAACACGGTGTGAGAAATTAAATAAGAGGACCGGAAGTGTTCCACAACTCCAACAGGGAAGGTATTCCGCCCCTTTCACGTCGACATTTTCAACCTCCATGAGCGGCCGACGAGCCCTATTTTGCTTGATTTAAGTCCAATTTTTGGGCAATTTCGTGGTGATTTTAGCTCGTTTCAGGGTTCTATTTTAGTCTCCCTTCGTAGCTGAGCATTTGCATGCATACTGATTTTTAGGTTTTGGTAGAATTTTTTTTATTTGAATGAATGATCTCTATTTTTCGATATTTGGGGTAAATTTTGTCCTCTCTACCTGAAGGCGGTATATGCATATGTGCTTACAGTTTAAACTTGTGGTGTGTTATTTTTATGAAACTTTGTGTTTTAGTGTTGCTGGCTAGAAAGATGAGGAAAATTGATCAATATGATTTATTGTGATAATTAAAGAAAAGTAACTAAGTAATATTTGAATATTTTTGATATCTTCACAATGATTTCTGAATATGTATTTTTGATGAAACTTGTTAAATAAATCATCTTAAATTTGTAAGTGAGTTGTGCTCCCAGTCATTTGAAAATTATAATTCCTTTAAAATGAGTTTTAGTTGGTCCTTAGATGCGTTGTTTTTGTAACTGTTAAATCTTTTTGAAATATATGAAATTTTTCTATTTAAGTATACAAATAATTTTATTTATAAAGCTCATTGTAGGCATACAAGCATCACTCCTTTTATTTTGCAGGAAAGTAATTTTTTTAGGGGAGATGATCATATAAGTGACTAATTATTTTAGTCACAATACAAATTAAAAAATTTAATAATGAAAATATTTTTTTATCACTAACATTTGGCAATTTGTAATAAAATTTTATTTAGTCGCTATCTAAAACATATTTTGTGATTAAATTTTACACATTGTCACAAAATAATTGATGTTGAAAATTTAGTGACAAAATATATGTTTGGTCACAAAAAGAAAATCTCAAGAGATTATTATTTTTATCGCCACAAATTATTTAGGAGAGAGGTTAGGAGATTATTTAATTAATTTTGGAGATAATTGGGATGGGGCTGGAGCTAATCAAGCCGAAATTAATTAGTTTACATTATATGTTTAATTATATTTTATTATAAAATCATTTTCATTTAGGAGGGAATAAATGAAATTTTTTATGAAGAGAACTCCAAATTTTGATGACTATTAACTATTTCTTTGTTATCTAAATAAATAATGTAGTGACTAAATTATTCTGGGTTGTTAATACTGTTAAAAGTTTATTTTAGTGATCAAACTTATATTTTGTCACTAAAGCTAGTTATGTCTTTACTCTTTAGCAATAGAACTTGTACTTAGTTAATTACTAAATGTATGTCTTTAGTGACTCAACTTTTGCTTCGTCACTAAAGATGTGTCTTTAGTGAATAAACTTTTACCTCGACACTATAGATATGTTTTTATTGAAGAAATATTTTTTTTCACTAATTTTTGGTCACTAAAGTTCTGTCTACAACGACTAATATTGACTTCTGTCACTAAAGATATGTGTTTAGTGACTAAACTTTATTTCATCACAAAAATTGTCTTTAGTGATTAAATATATTTAGTCACTAAATGTTTGTCACTGAAGTTGCATTTTTAGTGACTAAAGATTTCTTTAGTCACTACAGATGTGTTTATAGTGGCTAAACTTTGACTTTGCCACTAAAAATATGTTTATAGTGACTAAACTTTGACTTTGTCACTTAAAATATGTCTTTAGTGACTAAATGATCAATTCATCACTATAGATATATCTTTAGCGACAAAATACATTTGGTCACTAAATTTTCATCACTAAAGGTCAGTTTTCTTATAGTGATTCTGTAAAGTTTCATACTTATGACACAGCAGTGTGGATGCATAATCAGATATTCCCTGACTTTCAAGAAGATCCAAATCTAATTCCTCATCATCTCAATCCCACTACACAACATCAGCCAGTTCAACAGTCAGCTCAACAGCCAACATTCTCACCAAGGCCTGAAGGATCAGAAGCTCTTCCTCCAGAAACCTATGCTCAGGTTTGGGAAACTGATCTGCCTCAAGAACAACCTGATACACATATTCCTAAACGAAGAAAGTATGGTGACGAAGCTTCTGCTAGCAAGTTCATTCAAACTCAGAAGCAGAAAAGAGGAAAGCTCAAGAATTTGCAGAGATTTGGAGCCCTACATCTAAGTCCTTAATCCTTGATACTCTCAAATTAGTTATGGACTATAATGAGAATAGACATGATCATTACAGCTCCCATGAGTGGGACTTGTATGAGAAATCTATTACTAAAAGTAGAATTTATGATAGAGAGTATGGAAGGAATAACCCAAATGCTCCTCCAAGACCACCAAAGTATTATCCAAAACCATCCAGCTACCAAAGAAGACAGCAAGAAAAGAAAGAAAGACATTAGCAACAACATCAAGCCCAAGGAATGCCAAAAGATGTAGATTGTGTTTGAGACTGTGTGGAAATGGAATTCATGGACAATTATATATATATAAATCTTTAATTTTGATGATCTATTTTTCTTAATTCTTAGCTTATTATTCTCATTTTCTCTTTGCTATCTAGTCCTGTTATTTGGTTATCTTAATGTAATTCACCTTAGTATAGAGGGTTTTGACTTCTACAAATAGGGAGAGATTATTGGGTATTATATCCACAATAACCTAGATTTGTATAAAGTCACCCATAAACTAAGATGAATTAAGGTGTATTTGATGTATTGTTTGAGTTATGAGGGTAGATTAAGAAAATAGTTGTAGCAGCCGCAATAAGAGCTGAATATGCAACAGCAATCCAAGGATGCATACCCAGACAGAAACTTAGTTCCCACTCACGACCCAGCCACACTTTTGACTAAAAAAGTGTAGAACAATCAGTTTATAGGACCGCCATTATATAACCACTCATCAACAGATGCCGCTTCCCAAGTCTCAGTCCCAAGTGAAAGTTTTTACTTTCATAGTGAACGTGACTCTATGTATCGGCAGGCTTGGATGAGAAGCTCGTGCTTTCTATTTTCAGACTTGACTGGATTGGAAGTTTAGTCTTGCCATTGGCTTTCATTTCAAGTCCCGCCTCTCCCCGGGAAGGAGCTGTTCTGATGTGGATATTGCTCGCTTGCAGGACTTAATTACCAAGTGTAGACCAATGTTAGTCTATAATGAGTCACCAAACATAGGACCATACAATATAATCCCTTATTGTGTGATCAATGGTGTTGACTTATGTGTAGCCTCTCTATTGGGATGCACTTCATTTTCAAGCACTATACTTGTAGGAGAAAGACTTGTTGCTGATTTCATTGAAGAAAGAAAAATTTTCAGGAAGCTAAAATTTTCTAAGCGTTTTACTTGAGAGGGACATTAGTACTCGAGTAGATTTTCAGTGAGTACTCGAGTGAGCTAAGTCAAGATTTCGAGTAAGGAAAATAGTTCTCGAGAAGACTGAACTTAGTTCTCGAGAAGTTAATTCTATTACTCGAGTAGATCTCTCCTTGTTCTCGAGTTAACAGAGTTTTCTACCTCAGAATTCCTCTAAGTCATGTACTCGAGTAGCTAAAAGCCTTTACGCGAGTAGTTCAATACTTTGTCTTGAGTGACAGAATTCAAGTACTCGAGAAGTATATTTATTACTCGAGTAGTGAAGTACCTATACTCGAGAAGTCCATCTACTTCTCGAGAAGTCAAGTTCTATTACTCGAGTAGCCAGAATTATTTTCAGGATTTTCTCTAAGTATTATACTCGAGAAACTCACATCCATTTCTCGAAAAAAAATTGAGTACTCGATTAATCCATATTCCACTCGAGTAATGAAGATGTTTATCCTGAAATTTCCTTAAGTGTTGCTTCTCGAGATTCCTATTGTTGCTTTCTCAAGAACAAGACTTTGTTCTCGAGTAATTTTATATCCTATCGAGAATTGAAGTTCGATTCTTTTTCTCTAAAATTTTGTTAAGTGACGGGATGCGTTTTCGAAATAATTTTCTTAATTATTGGTCCACATGTCTGAGTCATTTATTATTATGACCTTTGGTTGTGTTAACCCAAGAATCCGCAACATGTTCAACAAGGAGGCAGGTCATCCTTATGCCCTGGCGGACATGATTCGCCAATCCACTCAGGTCGGCAAGCTTTGTTCGACGAGCGGTGAGCTCCGCTCAATGGACGGCGAAGTCCAGATCTGGCGAACTCAGAACCCAGTCTGCCCAGGTTGTCAGCCTCAGGTTCCAGATCCTCTTCAAGTGGACTCAAGTGTCAGCTCGCATAGGTCGCGACCCTTTATCTAGGATCGCGCCTTGCGGCCAAACGGAAGCTCTAGCTCACAAGCCCAGTTCGCCCCTCTTATGCGGACTGGCTCATCTTTTCTTTTTTTATTCCCATCACCGCTGCCCGGTTCTCTTATACCCCGGGCAGCAGGTTATTTTAGCCTTGCCTGTTTGGGCAAGCCCTCTAACATATAAATAGGGGGAAGTGGTGCACCCAAAGGATGCTAACTTGAGCCTAGGAGATTACTTATTAGAGGCTGTAGACTTGAATCTTAGACTTTGCGGGCTCCAACCTGTCCTGACGCCACCGCGATCAGCAGTCCTGATTACTCCTTTTCTTTGTCCACTAGTAAATGGTTGCTTGCAGTTTCCCTAACCTCTTTTTCCCTTCTGTCGGAACTTGAGGGCGCATTTCTTGTATCAATAGGTTGATTACTATAAAAGGTCTAATCGCATTTGACTAACCCTAAGGAAGAATAACAGAGAGAGAAGTTTCTGTATCATTTTTATTCATTCTAAATCGGGAAGAACTGCGTCACTTCTCATCGTCTTCTTCGACTCTGATCTTCTTGATCCAAAGGATTCAGACAAGAAGAATCAACAGATCAAGCCTTCTCTACCGCCACACATCTCTTTCTTGATCGTAGTGATTCTAAGTTCTCAGATCCAAGCATACTCTGATTTCTTCCTCAACTTTTCTGAAAGGGCTTTTCAATTTTCAAGAAGGAAGAAGCCGAGTCTTTGCCAGATCTGTGAAGACAAGTTTGCGTATTTATTTGTAAATCATTTTATTCTTGTAGGAGATTTTGTCTCCGAGTTTGTAGGAAGTTTTTCTTCCGAGTGTAGATCCATTTTTGTGGATCGAGTTGTAGGGGCGTTGCTCCGAGTGGTAGGATTGGTTTTCAATCCTAGGAAATAGTGAAGTAGTCAAGTCTAGCATGTTTCTAGATTGGTAAGGTGGAGAGTGGAAATACCCAAGATTGGTAAACCACTATATATCTGGTGTACTTTGTGTTGTGTGTGCTATTTTTTGTGCTTTGCTGGCTCAAACTTTTATTCCGCAAAAAGACGCAGACCTCACCTATTCAACCCCTCTAGGTGATTTAGGTAGACAACTAAAAACATCAGTATCGTACTCCATTGACTTGGGTAGAAATGGATGAATCAAAGCTGTATAAGTGTAAAGATGTCGAAGATGCGACTTCGATAATACGTTTGATTCGAGAGCAAATATTGATTGCTCAATATAGGTAGCAAAAATACTATAATTCCTAGCACCGAAACATTGAGTTTGCAGTTTACGATGGGGTTTATCTCAAGATCAAGCCGTTCAAAGGTGTATCCAAGATTGGATGCTTAAAAAAGCTAAGTACGAGATACATTAGGCAATTTTAGATTATTGAATGGATTGGTGAAGCTCCCTATCGGCTTGCTCTTTCATCAGAGCTAAGTGGTTTGTACGATGTGTTTCACATATCAGTGCTGCGGAAGGCGGTGCAAAAGCCTACACAAGTGGTGTTGTGGATCAGGTATCGGTCGATGGTGGGTTGACAACAAAATTCAAGCTCATTCATATTGAAGACATGGAGATCAAACAGTTACAGAACAATGCAATCAAGATGTCTAAAGTCCGTTGGGAAAACTTTGGTCGTGAGGAATTATCATGAGAGCGGGAGCAAACCATGCTTGAGGAGTTCCCTGAGCAATTTCATTGAGGTACATTTTGTATATTTTGCACTTCTGAGTTGCTTTCTGTTAAGTATAATTTAGGGATGAAATTTCTAAAAGGAAAGGGGATTTGTAACACCCCAAGTTTCCTATAGCTTGAAACAATAGTATCTGGAATTTGAAGCTATTGCTGGCGAAACTCAATACTGCCCGACCCTAGTGATCAAAGCGACTAAGATGATGTTGCAGACAAGTTGATGCAGTCGATTTTATACCATCTGGCGATAGCTCGATATCACCGTCAGTAGTGAGCCACGTGGAAGGCAGTAATGTGTTAGTTGGATGGGAATTCGTCGTTAAGCAATGCAGACTTAGTCTAGTGGATACCGCCCGAGATATCGCCCGTGGTAGTGTGATAAAGCAGGCAATATCACTTGAGATATAAAATTTCAGTTTGAATCAGGTCCATCCCTTCCTTTTGGTATTTGGATCCTAAAGCAAAAATTATTCTTGTCTATGCTTAATCAGAGAGTGGGGGTGGGGAGAAGTTTCATTTCACTTTTACTCTCTTTCTCTCTCACTTCAAGCTTGTGAAGAAAAGAAGGAAGAAGAAGTGGAGGCTTATTCAACTCTTTAAAGAGTTATTGAAGGAGTTCTTGTAGTCGGAATTGCAAGCTGAGGCTAGATTCATCATGGGGAAGGCATCGCCAACATTTCCATTTGAATCAAATCCTTGTTCATGGCTCCTAAGCGATCTTCAAAGGTAATGATTCTCCTCTTGGACAAGTGAAGTCCTTATTTGACATGTTTGTATGGAAACCCTCACTAATTGGTGAATAACATGAAGTTTCCTTTGGGTTGATATGCAGTATCCCCGGTAGAATTGCATATAGAGTTCGGAATCGAAGTACGGACATAAACATGATGTGTGAAACCCATCTATGATAAGTTAGTTTGGATTGGTGATGTTGATTTGCGTGCTATAGAAGACTCCATGGATTAACGTGTAGTTTTACGAAGTTTTTGGGTGTGTAGCTTTCTGCAGTTAATACTGGAGGTGTTCTCCAGGAAACACCCAAGGTAGCAGCATACTCAAATTTCTATTGATATCTCCTGGTAGTAGTGTGATATTATCAGCGGTAGCTCTTGTTGAGCTTGGAGTATGAATAACTAGTTTACTGGTCTTAAGGTGTCGTAGGATGCCGCAGGGAGTACTGGAGGTATGCTCTAGGAAAAACCTTTTGTGATAACAGAAATAGTATTCTGTTAATACAGCCCGACGGTAGTAGGTACCGCTGGCGGTAGCTCCAAGTGAGCTTTGGTTGTGATTTTGAAGCATGTGTCCCAGGGACTAGGTGAGTAGAATGTTGAGCCTAATAGGCACAGCTGTAGTGGCCATGAGAGCCATTCTTGTTACATAACATTGATTATGTATGTGGTAACGATCAAAGGGAGGCTGACTCGCGTCATGTTTTTTCGCATGGCAATTTGAGCAATTGGTTATGGCTGAACTGTACCCGTACTATCTCGTTCGACTAGATGGCCTAAAGTAATTGGTGTAGTCATTGGTATAGGAGAGAGTCATTAGCTTTTTGTGTGACTAGTCATGCTCAAGTGAAACCATCAAGTCTGGGATTCAGGATAGTGGTGGGACTCGAGGAGTACACCGAAAGAGTGCCTTGAGAGCATGAAGCGTGTGGCCAGTTGTGTCGTCATTGATGATTAATGGTGCTTAAGTTGCATATTCTTGCATTGAATAAATGACTCTTGCCTGTAGGGAAAGAGTACCACCGCCCCGGGCATGGGGTGGAGTCATTATAAATTGGTCCGCTAAAGTTGACTGTTTCTTTATTTTCCACGTCTTGGTGGATTGATCTTGAGCTGGTGTAGGAGAGCTAAGCGGGAAGTAGATGGCTGAAGCCCTTTGTGGTATGCCGAACCTCGAAGGTCAAGCGAAGCGTTTACTAGTTTTCATGTGTTACCGGTCTACATACCGAAATATGTAAACCACCTTGGTATTGTAAAAATTTCCTAAGTTATAAGGCCTTAAGGCCAAATATTTTGTATGACTTGCATTTCAGATTATATATATAGTGGGCATTCCTGATTGTGGGTTCTTTTTACTTAAAAGCTTCTGCTAGAATGTAACTTTGATTTAAGATACGTGGATGTTTTTGTTTCAATGCATAAATCCATTGACTTTTCATGAAATATAGAGTGGGGTCCCGACTGGACTTTTTGTTATATTCTTCGTGACAGATGGGAGTGTTACCCCAATACCCCAACATCGACTCGTCACCCAATGGATTGGACCTATCTTGACCTTGACCCCAATAGAGGACTGACCTTAGGATTAACTTGGTCAAACTTCCCCAAAACAACATATTTTGGATTTAATTTAGAGGCTCCACCTCACCCCCCCCCCCCCCCCCCCCGCACACACTCAATCCACTTACCAAGCTACCATTGGCCCTACCTCCTTGCCCTATTTGGGCCAATAAATTAGAAAGATGCCTTGGGGATGGGCCATGACCAAAGCCCAGCTACCCTCCATCTTTATCCTTCTCTTCCCCAAGACTAAGACCAAGACCAAGAATCAAACCAAAACCCCAAGACAAGCCCTTGATGATGAATATCTAGATATCCTTGCACCTCTTAATGGTTTCCACCTGCCAAGCACAGCTGGAGAACCCTCCTCCAAGTGATTCCTTTAGTATCACACCAGTGTTAAATGGGGATGGGCTCTTCACCGCCTATAAATAGCACTTGCCCCCTCCTAAGCCAGACACACTACCCCTCATGCCCAGTCGATCACCAACGAACCCTTGCACATGCCCCACCCTGCCAGAATCCACCTATATGAGGCCACCACCTTTTTGCCACCTCCTATGGCAGACCTTTTTGGCTTCTTTTGAGCCCCTCTCTAGCAGGTGGATACATTTCCCCTTCTCGTTCCAAATCCCCCCCCCCTGACAAGATCCATGGCGCTCCGAACTTCCGTAGCGCCACCACCACCAACCGAGCAAATATTTGGCCTTAGGTGGTGGCCAAGAATCATGAGCCTCCCAGCACCTGTGCTATTGCTAACATGGTGACCCCTCACAAAAGGATATGCAGCAAGCTCCCCTTCGAGTGAAGGGAGGCGGTGGTGCTACAAGAAAATAAGGCTCTGGGGCACCCGAGAGCCAGGCTATGTTAGTGGTTTCTCTAGTGGTCGTTGGTGGCGTTAGGCCACAAAACCTCAACCGGAGGAAGGGTCGACCCTATCCGAGTCAGTTGGGGGTGGTGGCGCATATTGGAGCATGTGTTCCTGAAAGTCAGGGATAGATCTACTTTACACTAGAGGGGGAAGTGTATTTTAAAAGCTTGATTTAGTTTTATAGCGGATTTAAAAACTAGTGATATATATAAAGAAGCAATCACAACACACAAATAAAATGAATAACAATCACATACGACACAAGAAAATTATAGTAATTCCCCAATAACCTGGGTACATCCACTCTTCTACCACCCTGGTAGGAATCCACTAGAGGATTTTGCTCAGGGGCCCTGTTACCATAGGTTTTTTCTCTTGTGCCTTGCCACCACAAGATCTATTTTTCTAAGGGAGATCTAGCAACCCTTTGAGCTTTTGATCAGGGACCCAAAAACAAACTTAAGTATTTTGATCATGAGACTTAGAAACCAAAAGATAACTTTTGAAGGGAGTTAAGAACCCTGTACACAGTTTATGAAAATAACCAAAGAGTGATGATGTCTTCTCTGTCAAGAATCTATGAGAAGACTAGTGAATGTAGAAGCAGAAAGCTCCCTCCGATTTGAGTAGAGTTTATGATCAGAAGAGGGAGTCTTTTCTTCAGGGTGTAGGTCTTCTTGTATCTGAGATATGAAGACTTTGCACAGGCAGAGATTGAAGATCTAATTCTGTAAGAGTGTGTGTTGATCTGTAAGTCTCTAAGTCAGAATATCTAAGTCTATAACCCTGAGGCAGCAATCTTCTGTACATATATATAGAATGCTGAGAAGAATTCAAACATTTGAATTAATCAATTCTGAAATGTCTAAGAATGGTAACTGCCTTTGAAATTGATTAGCTTTAAACTTTGTGATAAATCCATATTTAATGTTACCTATAAACGGCTATATTTGTTAGAATATTTGGCATTAAATATCAGAGTCATAGATGTCTGTAATTAAGCCTTTAAATTATTCTGCCTTGAGAATATAATCAGCCTGAAATTAAGCCTGAAACGTTTCTGCCTTTTGTAAATAAAACTAACTAAAGCACTGTAAAGAATTAGTCGAACTCGGCAAGCATTTCGTCGAGCTAGCCTGGAGTTCGTCGAAGTGAATCTTCTTATTTGTCGACCTGAGCTCAGAGTTCGTCGAGCTGAGCTTGACTTTTGTCGAGCTGGGTTTATCAGTAGAGATTGGAGTTCGTCGATCGGAGCTCAAAGTTCGTTGAGCTAAACTCAGAGTTAAGACTCTGATTCGTCGAATTAAGATCATCGTTCATCGAACGCAGCTCTGCTTTCATCAAACTTAATTCTGCTGGAATTCTTCTGTGGCAATGACCCTAGAAATAAACCTATGACCCTATACTATACAAAATGGGTCAAACTAAACATCCTAATAGTAATCCTAGACCAAATCAGTAATCGGGTTCCAACAACCTCTCCATATTTTGGTGAGGATACTATTAAACAAAATCAAAACACAAAGCATAAAATATCTTGCAGAAAAACTTTCAGCTGATATAAAATAAGTGCTTTGAGAATACAAAAACATAACAACAAAGTTTAAACTTTAATCAAAAACTAAAAGTACTTTTTAGGAGCAGCTATAGGATAATCTGAAGAAGATTTAGAGAAGATTAACTTCCTATTGGGTCTAAAAGCTTGTTTTTGAGTCATCTTTAGATCTTGAGATCCATTAATCTTTAAAGATGTGGCTCTAGGCACAACTTCTTCTGGATGCAGACTCATGTATTTATCAACATTGAATAAGTTCTTTACCTGGTATTTATCAAGTTCCTTCTTTCTATAAGAGGACATGGTTGAGAACTGGGACGTGTCATTTCCTTCAGCCTTAGCTTTATTAATCTGAGATAGAGCAATAAGCTCATTAAATTTTGCCATTCTGAAATATGGATCCATTTCTAGATCATAATGAGGTGAAGGTGGCCTCTCTGAATCTGATTGTTGTGAGCTATTTTGGCTTGACTGTTAACTACTCTACTTTGATTGCTACTGCTTACTGCTTTGAGAACCTGACTTTGAAGGTCTATAATCATCATGAGAAGTAGACTTATGAGAAATAATTCATGTTGCTCCTCCTGCTGAAGGAGGAGGTCCTTTGTTAGACCTTGGAGGTGAATGATACCTTTTCATTTTCTTCCTCCTTTTTTGTTCATTTTTAGAATATCTAATCCAATATGGAAGGTCTGGAGTGAGGGTTAATACATGCAAGATGTAATATGGAATGTCAGCATTAGAGGAGGGTTGAGGAGCAACCTTTGCAAGAGCCTTCTTTTTCTTAAACTTCCCTTTCTTAGAACAAGAATCATCTGACTCATCTTATTCTTCATCATCATCAAAATCTTCTACAGGTTGATCATATAGATCATTTAGCTATTTAATCAAATCTGTCTGATTAGAAATTGAAGCTGCTGGCAGTGTATTTATAATATTTGTATCTGCTGCTTGAATATGTACACTGTCATCTTGTTCCATATATTCAAAAAATATGTCATCAAGATTAGGCATAGGAGTTTCATCCCAAGCATAAGTTGGAGGGGAAGAAACTGGCTCTATAATATCTATATTCTCAATAACTGCTACAGTCTCAAGGATTGGATTATAACTAGGAGAAATAACTGAAAAACTGCTCCTTAGTTGTTCCAGAACTGAAGAACTAATAGGAGTTGTATAACATACTATAGCTTTAGAAGAATGCTCAAAAACTGGAACAAGACTATTATGCAGAGTATCAAAATTTTATAATAAAGAGAGCAAGTTGACTGTGGGATGAATAGAGACATCCCCAACAATAACAACTTCTGGAATTTCTACAATTGCTTCTTCAACTGAATCTTCAAACATTTCTAAATCTTCAAGTTGACTGACCACTACTGCAGCTGCTGCTGAAACCTATGGAACTAAAACTACAGATAGAGGAGCTTATTCATGAAACATCTTCCTGTGCCTAGATCCAGGGAGACCTGAATCTAGGCCCCCAAAAGAAGGGACAGTAAAGGAAGAGGATAGCTGAGAAGAAAGAGCAGAAATGGAAGCAGCAAGAGGATCTATAGCTTCATCTATCAGCTGCCTCAAAGTTAGAGTAATAAATTCAATAAGATTTAAGGCAATGGAAGATAAATCCAAAAACATAAACTCAAGAGCAGTCTGAGTAGATGTTGAGGGAGGATTTGGTGTAGAAGAAGATGGAGTAGATCTATTTACACAGGTTTGGCAGATGGTGAAGGCTTGAGGTATATGTTGAAGATTGATTATAGGAGGAATGAAATCAGGAATACTTTCTTCCTGAATAGGGGAGTGAGGTGGAGATGGAGATATCTGAATTTGAGATGAATGAGGTGGAGATAGATGAAGTAGATTGAAATTAGGTAGATTAGAAGGTAAAGGGGATGAGGGTGACTAATGAATTGGTGATTGTGTATGAAAGGATGTTGTAGGAATATCTTCTGATAAGGTGGTTTGAAGAGTAGAAGGGGACTGAGGAAGAGAAACATCAACAGGTGGAGTTGATGATGGAAGTTGGTCAGATAGAGAAGCTAGTGGAGAATTTTGTGGAGATTATAAAGGTGAAGAAATGAGAGGAGCAGAAACTTCTGCTGGGGTTGGGAGAGTGGCTGTTACAGCCCTTATATTTTCAGAAGCTGCTCTGGAAGATTCAGCCCATGATGGCTTTGGGATTACCCTCTCCCATCTTCCAAACAAAGCAGAAGTAAACCTCTTGGATGCATTGATATGCACAATCTGATAGACAAGAACTTATGGACATTTGGTTTGGAGAACGATACCCAGAATTCTGTCATAGCTGACATCTTTCTTATTAATCTTCTTCTTAATTGAATCAAATAATATTGTTCCCTGGTTAATTGTTTTCTTATCAACCGAAGCACACATCAACATAAATTGTTACCTGGTTACATAATCGTGAGCATAGTATTTTCCCAACAAAACTTTACCGACCACATTGGCCAAAAACTTATATTCAACAGAAAAATTCTTTTTCAATAGATGATTATGGTTTCCCTGATTATGTCCTTTTCTATCTAGCATTTCATCAAATTAATAATAGATATTTCTATGTCATCTTCACCATTCACAAAACAAAACATTTCAGATAAAATATCAAGTGTTAGAGAAACCTGATGTCCCGTGACTAATCCAGTAATAGTTGTAGGGTCTTGAATCTTTGCAGTATAGACCCATTCCTTAACTTTCAAGACGGATTCTGGTGCACATAAAGTTTCATAGATGTTGCGTCTCGAACAATTGCAAAATATCCTTAAATATTTGATCAGAATGACTGAAGGAGTCCATATCTATAGAAAATCCTGCATCAAACTTCATTATTGAGAGAATCACCTGCAACACCACCATTTTCCTACAACACAGAAAAGATCAAGTGCAAGAGAAAGGAAATGGAGAAAGCGCAGGATAGAGTTCGATGAAAACCTAAATATAAGTTTTTTAGAAGTTGAAGCGACGAACTCTGTCCGATGAAAAACAATACCTCGAACTCTTATTCGACGAAAATTCTCAAAAGAAATACATTTCATCGATCTCCATTCGACGAAAGTTTTGCGAAAGAAATATATTTCGTCGAGCTCCATCGACGAAAGATACTTGAAACTAATCCGTCGATCTCCGTTCGACAAAAAATTCACAAAGATAGTTCATCGATCTCCATTCGACGAATGTCTCACAAAAAGAACATAGTTCGTCGATCTCCGTTCAACGAAAGGTGTGCAATTTGTCGAGCTCAGAACAAAAATCAAATTAATAATTCTCCATTAATCATGCCTAGCTGATTTAGGAAGAAAAGATGTTTCTTTTCATCTAAGGGTTTAGTGAAAATATCTGCCCTTTATAAATCATTAGAAATGAATATAAGATTAATTTTATTTTTGTCTACATTATCTCTAAGAAAATGATGTCTTATTTCTATATGCTTAATCCTACTTTGCAGAACTGGATTTTGTGCAATAGAAATTGCACTGGTATTATCACAAAATATGGTTGAATTATTTAAGTTGTAACCATAATCCAATAATTGATTTTGAATCCACAAAATCTATGAACAATAACTACCAGCTTTCATATATTCAGCTTCAGTAGTTGAAGTATAAACAGATGTTTACTTCTTGCAAAACTATGACACAAGCCTATCACCAAGAAACAGACAAGTTTCTGATGTGCTTTTCCTATTAACTCTACATCCAGCATAGTCAGCATCTGAGAATCTAGTTAATTCAAATTCTAACTCTATTATATACAAGAGTCCTAGATTTAGGCAACCCTTTATATATGTTAAAATCCTTTTAGCTAAAATTAGATGAGATTCTTTGGGATTTACTTGAAACCTAGCACAAATGCATGTAGCAAACATTATGTCTAGTCTACTAGCTGTTAGGTATAATAGAGACCCAATGATGGTCCTATATCATCTCTGATCAACAGGTTTTCCCTGTTCATCATTATCACCAACAGCATTAGAGGGCATGGGTGTTTTCATAGTTGAGGCATCTGACATCCTGAATCTTTTAATTAGCTCTTTAGCATATTTAGATTGGGATATAAATATACCATCAGGAGTTTGCTTCACTTGTAAACCAAGGAAGTAGGATAGTTTACCCATGCTACACATTTAAAACTTAGAATGCAATTGGTCAAAAAACCTTTTGTATAGTTTGGAATCAGTAGAGCTAAATATTATATCATCTACATATATTTGAACTAGCAAAATTTTATTTTTATGATGTCTAACAAATAATGTTTTATCTACAATACCTCTACTGAATTTATTTTCTAAAAGAAAACTAGCATGAGTCACATACCAAGATCTAGAAGCTTGTTTAAGACCATAAAGATCTTTGTTAAGTCTAAAAATATAAGAAGAGTGAGTTGGAGAGATAAAACCTAGTGGTTGTTCAACATAAAGTTCTTCCTTGAGCTCTCTATTTAGGAAGACACTCTTCACATCCATCTGATATACTGTGAATTTCTTGAATGCTGCATATGCAAGAAAGATCCCGATAGCCTCCAATCTTGCAACAAGAGAAAATATCTGGTCATAGTCTATGTCTTCCTCCTGTGAATAACCTTGAGCTACCAATCTTGTTTTATTTTTTACTATGATTCCTTGAGCGTCCAACTTATTCCTAAATACCCACTTGGTTACAATGACTGGATAGTCTTTGGGTCTTGGAACTAAATCCCAAACTCTATATCTCTCAAACTGATTGAGTTTCTCTTGCATTGTAATGATCCAGTGGGGATCTTGTTCTACATCATTGATGGATTGAGGTTCAATTTGAGAGATAAAACAAGCATGCATCTGATCTTAATTCAATTGATGCCTTGTTTGAACACTAGTTGATATGTCTCCAATCACTTAAGATCTAGGGTGATCTCTAAGTGTGACAAAATCAACAGGTAGAGTTGGTTCTTTAACTATTTATGGTGATAATTCCTCTATTGGAATTTCATTTGCCATAATATTTTCAGCATAAATCTCATGATTTTCTTCATCACTATCATCATCAATCTATTGAGAAGGATGTACTGTATCCTCTTGTGTTAGGATTAATTTATCTATTTTCTCACACTTATTTAGTACCTGAAAAGATTTTATGGTAGAGACATTTCTCTCCTTGTAAAACATATTAGTCTCATCAAAAGTTACTTATACAGATTCTTCCATTTTAAGAGTAGATTTGTTATAAATCCTATAAGTCTTGCTAACATGAGAATATCTAAGAAATATTCCTTCTGTAGCTTTGGCTTCAAATTTTCTTAAACGTTTCTTATTATTATTATGAATGTAAACTTACAACCAAAAACTTTAAAGTAATTTACTTTATGTTTCTTATATTTATGTAATTCATAGGGAGTCTTACCCTTAAGTTTATGTATTAGACTTCTGTTAAGGACATAGTTGGTTGTGTTTACTACCTTTGCCTAAAAGGATAGGGGCAAGTGAGCATCTGCAAGTAATGTACTAGCATATTCAATTAGGGTTCTATTTTACTTTCAGCTACCCCATTTTGTTGAAGAGTTCTAGGAGCAGAAAAACTAATGCCTAATACATTCTTTCTCATAGAATTCTTGCATTAGAAGAGATTCAAACTCAGTGTCATGATCACTTCTGATAAATACAATCTGAGTAGAGTACTCAATCTTGATGCTCTTAAGAAAATCGGTAAGAACTTTAAAGTTATCTAACTTGTTTCTTAGAAAGATACTCAAGTGAATCAAGAGAAATCATCTATAATAACTAAGGTATATGAATTTCCTCCCAAACTTTGTATAGCAATAGGTCCAAAAAGATCCATATGTAGCAAATACAAAATTCTAGGTGAACCACTCTTAAAAATAAATTAAAACTATTTTTAGTTTAATTACCTAATTGACAAGCCCTACAAAGTCCTTCCTTCTTATAAGAACCAGAAGTTAGTCCTCTAATAAGGTTGTCCTTAGAAAGTTTAGCAATAGTCCTAAGGTTTACATGTCCTAACCTTTTATGCCAAAGTTCACTAGTTTTACTACACTGATTGAATAAGCAGATTTTAGTATTTGTAGAGTTAAAATTAACTAAGTAGATTTTACCTTGTCTAACTCCAGTTAAAACTATTTTATTTAAACTAGAAGTAATTCAATATAAAGACTTATTAAAAGTTACCTGATAACTTTCATCACATAACTGACTTATGGAGATGAGGTTATGCTTGAGACCATTCACATAGGATACCTTCTTGAAGGTAATTGTTCCAACCTTGACATTTTCATAGCCTTTTATCTCGCCACAGTTGGAGTCTCCAAAGATGACTTTTGGTCTAAGCTTTGTTTTAAAGTCAACTAGATTAGCCTTGCTTTCTGTCATGTGTTTTGAACAACCACTATCCAGATACCACTATTCCTTTGTGGTAGGATAGTTCTTTACCTGCATAAAAACAAATTAGGTGTTCTTGACCCAGTTTACCTTGAGTCCTAATTTTCTTTCATAATGATAATTGGAAATGTAAGAACACTCTGACTGATCCTTATAACCAAGTGGATGATATCTCCTAGGAGGGATGATCCACTGAGTAAAAGGATTTTTCAATTTTTGTTTTTGATTATCGTTTTGAAAAGAATTAAAATTTCTGTTTGATAAAAAAGGGTTCGACGAATTATAAATATTTTGTCGAGCTTCGTTCGACGAATAATACTGATTTCATCGAGCTCGGTTTATAGAATGATAGTGTTCATTTTCTGCATTCCACATTCGTCGATCTCTGTTCGACGAATCATATTGATTTCGTCGAGCAACAGTTATTGAGTAGTTATACCCAAATTCTGGGTTAAGAGTTCGTCGATCACCGTTCGACGAATAATTCTGATTTCGTCGATCTTGGTTCGACGAATTTTGTTGAACATAATTTTTTATGTGTTTCTATTTTTCTTCTATTCATTCTTTTATGAAACTTTTGTAATTTTATCTGTAATTTGTAGTACTTCATTTCCTTTAGCTGATATGAAGTTTATAGGGGTTGATAAAATATTTTTCTGAAGCAGATGAGGCAGACTAGATGAAGCCCCAAGCCTAGTTTGCCATTGAGTCTGGTATTGACTGTGCTTGTGATATCCATCAGTTTGATGCTTCTCCCATTAAGTGATTCTTCAAACTTCTTAGCCTCATTTAAATTTCCTTTAGCAATTTTTAAATTTTCTTTAAGTTCAAGGTTTTCTGAAGAAAGATTGTCTAATTCAGTTAGTTTCTCTCTGAGAAGTTTTATTTCCTTCTCAGATTGAATTAAATCTTTACATAGTAATTTAAAATCTAATTTAAATTGATCTAAAGTAAAATCAAAAGTAGATAGTACATGGTCTTCTTCAGATTCTGACTCAGACTCAGAATTGCTACATGATGCATTGATTACCATCAAATAGATTTCTTTAGTCTTTGCTTCTTCTTCATCTTCACTTGAGCTAGATGAAGATTCTGAATCAGATTCACTCCAAGTATCAACAACAAAGCCTCTCTCCTTCTTTTTGTATTTACTAGAAGAGGGTTTGTGTGAGTGCTTCTTGTAGTCTTTCTCCTTCATCTTGTCTTTCTTTTTATTCTCAGGACATTCTGGAAGGATATGTCCTGGTTTTCTGCAACCATAACAAACTATTTCTTTAGTGGGAGTTTTATCATACCTTGGTTTGTCATCATTTCTATAAGATCTTCTCCTAAAGTCTTTTCTTGTCATTTTGTAGAATCTCTTAGCTAAGAGACCTATAAGATCTTCATTCTCTAGAGATTTTTCTTCTTCTTCTTCTTCTATTGCTTGAAAAGCAATACTTTTCTCTTTCCTTACTGGGGGTGAAGACTTCTGTTCATCTTCTCTGGTTCTAGTGAGCTGCATAAGATTTGTGTTTTCCCAACAGGGTCTCTGTTGTAATCTCATTTAAACTTATAGCTTCTTTGATTGGCCAGATCCTTTAATATCATGTGCTAGGGAAACACATGAGGATCTTATCATTGACTTCTGTCAATATGATGTCCTTCTCTAAGGTTTCAGCTCATTGATAATGAGATTGATTCTTATGTACATCTCAGCAACTGATTCAGATTCTCCCTTCTTGAAATTCTCATATTAAGAGATCAAGTGGGATCTTCTGTCATTTCTCTCATCAGCAGATCTAGCAACCATTGTGTTGAGGTATTTTCAGATGTCCCTTGCTGAAGAGCATTCAGCAACCTTTTGGAAGATACAATCTGACATTGTTTGGGCTAAAATGTTCATAGCCTTGGCATCAGTAATTTTTGCTTTCTTATGGGCTTCTGTCCATTGTGGAGGTGGTACAACACTTATACTTATTGTTGCCACTGGTAGAGGTGGACCTGTCAAAATAGAGTTGTAGATATCTTCATCAATAGAGTTCATATACATTCTAATCCTTGCCTTCCATAGTGTAAACATATTAAGATTGCACACAGGAGGTCTAGTGCTTAAATATTCCTTATTTTGTGTCATGATAGATTTCTAGGTAAAAATAAAATCAATCAGATCTTATGGTTCAGATGTTAGCCGGTAAAACCAAAGAACCAACCTCTAATACAAATTGAAAGTCAGGGATAGATCTACTTTACACTAGAGGGGGGAAATAATGTATTTTAAAAACTTGATTTAGTTTTATAGAGGATTAAAAAACTAGTGATATATATAAAGAAGCAATCACAGCACACAAATAAAATGAATAACAATCACAGACAATACAAGGAAATTATAGTGGTTCCCCAATTAACCTGGGTACATCCACTCTTCTACCACCCTGGTAGGAATCCACTACAGGATTTTGCTAAGGTGCCCTGCCACTACAGGTTTTTACTCATGTGCCCTGCCACCACAAGATCTATTTTTCTAAGGGAGATCTAGCAACCCTTTGAGCTTTTCATCAGGTGCCCAAAAACCAACTTAATTCTTTTAATCAGGAGACTTAGAAACCAAAAGATAACCTTTGAAGGGAGTTAAGAACCCTATACACAGTTTATGAAAATAAACAAAGAGTGTTGATGTCTTCTCTGTCAAGAATCTCTGAGAAGACTAGTGGATGTTAAAGCAAAAAGCTCTCCCTGATTTTAGGAGAGTTTATGATCAGGAGAGGGAGTCTTTTCTTCAGGGTGTAGGCCTTCTTGTATCTAAGAGATGAAGACTTTGTACAGGCAGAGATTGAAGATCTAATTCTGTAAGAGTGTGTGTTGATCTGCAAGTCTCTAAGTCAGTATATCTAAGTCTGTAACCCTGAGGTAGCAATCTTCTATACATATATATAGAATGCTGAGAAGAATTCAAACATTTGAATTAATCGATTCTGAAACGTCTGAGAATGGTAACTGCATTGGAAATTGATTAGTTTTAAACTCTGGGATAAATACATATTTAATGTTGCCTCTAAACGATTATATTCGTCAGAATATTTGGCATTAAATATCAGAGTCATAGCTGTCTATAATTAAGACTTTAAATTATTCTTCCTTGAGAATATAATCAGCCTGAAATTAAGCCTGAAACTATTCTACCTTCTATAAATAAAACTCACTAAAGCACTGCAAAAAATTAGTCAAACTCAGCAAGCATTTCGTCGACCTGAGCCAGGAGTTCGTCGAACTGAATCTTCTTATTTGTCGACCTGAGCTCAGAGTTCGTTGGGCTGAGCTTGATTTTCATTGAGCTGAGTTTCTGAGTAGAGATCGGAGTTCGTCGACCGAAGCTCAAAGTTCGTCGAGCTAAACTCAGAGTTAAGACTCTGATTTGTTGAACTGAGATTGTCATTCACCGAACGCAGCTCTACTTTCGTCAAACTTAATTCTGTTGGAATTCTTATGAGGCAATGACCCTGGAAATAAACCTATGACCCTAGACTATACAAAATGGGTCAAACTAAACATCCTAGTAGTAATCCTAGCCCAAATCAGTAATAGGGTTCCAACAGTTCCACATTGATTAGTTTGAAAATAACAAATCTTGAATGTATTTGATCATAGTGTATTTATGATATGTAGATATCTCCGGATTAGTACTCTGATAATTTTGGATTGACATTGAGCTGAAGAATTTTCAAAGCAAGAGATATAACAAGTGATATCTATCTATCGCCAAGAAATATCTTGATGATGTCAGCCATTTTGTCAACAGTTTTTGATGCAGCGCATTATTCATCGATATCGATGGGTGATATATAGCTATCGCACAGCAATTGCTCTTGATCAGCATGATCACCATCATTCCGGCGCGTGTTGATGCGCGAAAAGCGACACCGACCAGTTAACGGGTGTTCGATCTCACAAGCTAAGGATGAAGGAAAAAGGGTCGCGGGGATAGAGGGGAAGGCTTGCTCAGGCAGAGAGGGAGCTTGCTTGAGCAGAGGAGAAGCTTGCCCAAGCAGAGAGGAAACTTGCTTGAGCAGAGGAGAAGCTTGCCCAAGCAGAGAGGAAACTTGCTTGAGCAGAGGAGAAGCTTGCCCAAGCAGAGAGGAAACTTGCTTGAGCAGAGGAGAAGCTTGCCCAAGCAGAGAGGAAGCTTGCTCGAGCAGAGAGGGAGCTTGCTTGAGCAGAGGAGAAGCTTGCCCAAGCAGAGAGGAAACTTGCTTGAGCAGAGGAGAAGCTTGCCCAAGCAGAGAGGAAACTTGCTTGAGCAGAGGAGAAGCTTGCCCAAGCAGAGAGGAAACTTGCTTGAGCAGAGGAGAAGCTTGCCCAAGCAGAGAGGAAGCTTGCTCGAGCAGAGAGGGAGCTTGATCTGGAACTGTCGAGCAGACAGCTACTTGAATGGTTAGCTTTGCAGGTTGATGCCGAGAGAGGGGAGAAGAAGAGAGGAGGCCGCTAGCAGCGGCAACAGCAGACTTCGCCCGCCGCGGCTTGAAATGCCACTCTTGCGACGGGCTTTTCCTTTATTCAAGACAAGTTACAACTTGCTATTGCACCATTACATGAAAAAGCAGTAAAGGGTACAATATGGGAAGCTGGCGGTTGAGGAAGGAGATGCCAGAAACTGAGTAAAAGAGGCTGCAGAGAGCTGGAAAACTGAGGCTGCAGAGGCTGCTGAAGCTGCCTGCTGATGGCAGAAAAACTAAGTGTCCAGTCCCTGACGACCTGGGAGACCTGGAAATCGGAGGCTGCGGAGGCTGCGCAAGCTGCTGAGAGCAGAAAAAGCTAAGTCCACAGCCCTTGACGACCTGGGCGGACTGGAGATTTGAGTCTGCAGACCTTGCTTGATCAACCTTGACGGACTGAGAAAACTGAGTCCGCAGCCTTTGATCAAGGTTGCAGTTCTCCTCCCGCCGGTGCAGAATGAGAGGCCTTGGGGGGTATTTATAGGCCCGGGGAGAATCTTTGAAGCGGGGCCCAGTGACGTCATCCTTGACGACCTCGGCGAACTGAGAAAATGAGATCGACGACCTCGGCGGACTCCGCGGACTGGAACCTTCCTCTGCTGGGGCAGTCTTCCTGTTGGCAGCTGGAAGAGGGCAGGCAAGCTGTGTGACCTGAGGAGCCAGCAGGCGGATCTGGAGCAGGCAACTCCGGGCTAATTTGGGGGGACTCCAGGAGGAGTCCTCCCTTGCCGGAGCGGAGGCCGCCCCCTGCGGGCGGCCTGGGGCGGACTTCGGGTGGAGTCCGCCCAGCCAGGGCAGGCCGCCCCCTTGCGGGCGGCCTGGGGGCAGACTCCGGGTGGAGTCCGCCCAGCCAGGGCCAGGCCGCCCCCTTGCGGGCGGCCTGGGGGCGGACTCCGGGTGGAGTCCGCCCAGCCAGGGCAGGCCGCCCCCTTGCGGGCGGCCTGGGGGCGGACTCCGGGTGGAGTCCGCCCAGCCAGTGCAGGCCGCCCCCTTGCGGGCGGCCTGGGGGCGGACTCCGGGTGGAGTCCGCCCAGCCAGGGCCAGGCCGCCCCCTTGCGGGCGGCCTGGGGGCGGACTCCGGGTGGAGTCCGCCCAGCCAGGGCAGGCCGCCCCCTTGCGGGCGGCCTGGGGGCGGACTCCGGGTGGAGTCCGCCCAGCCAGGGCCAGGCCGCCCCCTTGTGGGCGGCCTGGGGGCGGACTCCGGGTGGAGTCCGCCCAGCCAGGGCAGGCCGCCCCCTTGCGGGCGGCCTGGGGCGGACTCCGGGTGGAGTCCGCCCAGCCAGGGCAGGCCGCCCCCTTGCGGGCGGCCTGGGGGCGGACTCCGGGTGGAGTCCGCCCAGCCAGGGCCAGGCCGCCCCCTTGCGGGCGGCCTGGGGGCGGACTCCGGGTGGAGTCCGCCCAGCCAGGGCAGACCGCCCCCTTGCGGGCGGCCTGGGGGCGGACTCCGGGTGGAGTCCGCCCAGCCAGGGCAGGCCGCCCCCTTGCGGGCGGCCCGCGGAGGCGAGCGGAGGCCGCCCTCTAGCGGGCGGCCTGAGCGGACTCTAGGGGGAGTCCGCCCGACAAATGGAGGCCGCTCCTGGCGAGCGGCTGACGGGGCATCCAACCTTGGGCAATTTCCGGGCTCGATAGTCCGCCTTATGCGGACACGGTGGACATCAGGGGTAACCTGCTTCTTGCGGATGGGAACCTGTAAGAGAAAAAGCAGCAACAATAGGCACATTGAAGAGGATTGCCGATTTTGGGGTTAACATAATCCCCGCACTTTTTCAAGTTCCGCAGGGAACTTCGAAAAAGTAGGAAACCCACGAAAATTGTAATCCTCCCCTTAGAAAATAGGAAAGAAACAATTTAGAGATCAGGAGAGATAGAACCTGATGTCTCTCCTAGGAAAGATCTGTCAGTGCCTATATTTTACCTGCGAAGAAAAAGTCAATATAGGTAAAAGGAGGTACATCTTGTGTGTACCTGAGTCGAAAAGGACTTGCTGGTATCTGTTGATCTCTGCAAAAGAAAGGTAAGTAACAGATATGATAGGAGAGTAAGGCGCAAGTACCTGAAAGGAACTTGCTGATATCTGTTGACCTCTGCAAAAGACAGGTAAGCAACAGATATGATAGGAGAGTAAGGCGCAAGTACCTGAAAGGAACTTGCTGATATCTGTTGACCTCTGCAAAAGACAAGTAAGCAACAGATATGATAGGAGAGTAAGGCGCAAGTACCTGAAAGGAACTTGCTGATATCTGTTGACCTCTGCAAAAGACAGGTAAGCAACAGATATGATAGGAGAGTAAGGCGCAAGTACCTGAAAGGAACTTGCTGATATCTGTTGACCTCTGCAAAAGACAGGTAAGCAACAGATATGATAGGAGAGTAAGGCGCAAGTACCTGAAAGGAACTTGCTGATATCTGTTGACCTCTGCAAAAGACAGGTAAGCAACAGATATGATAGGAGAGTAAGGCGCAAGTACCTGAAAGGAACTTGCTGATATCTGTTGACCTCTGCAAAAGACAGGTAAGCAACAGATATGATAGGAGAGTAAGGCGCAAGTACCTGAAAGGAACTTGCTGATATCTGTTGACCTCTGCAAAAGACAGGTAAGCAACAGATATGATAGGAGAGTAAGGCGCAAGTACCTGAAAGGAACTTGCTGATATCTGTTGACCTCTGCAAAAGAAAGGTAAGTAACAGATATGATAGGAGAGTAAGGCGCAGGTACCTGAAAGGAACTTGCTGATATCTGTTGACCTCTGCAAAAGACAGGTAAGCAACAGATATGATAGGAGAGTAAGGCGCAAGTACCTGAAAGGAACTTGCTGATATCTGTTGACCTCTGCAAAAGACAGGTAAGCAACAGATATGATAGGAGAGTAAGGCGCAAGTACCTGAAAGGAACTTGCTGATATCTGTTGACCTCTGCAAAAGAAAGGTAAGTAACAGATATGATAGGAGAGTAAGGCGCAAGTACCTGAAAGGAACTTGCTGATATCTGTTGACCTCTGCAAAAGACAGGTAAGCAACAGATATGATAGGAGAGTAAGGCGCAAGTACCTGAAAGGAACTTGCTGATATCTGTTGACCTCTGCAAAAGACGGGTAAGCAACAGATATGATAGGAGAGTAAGGCGCAAGTACCTGAAAGGAACTTGCTGATATCTGTTGACCTCTGCAAAAGACAGGTAAGCAACAGATATGATAGGAGAGTAAGGCGCAAGTACCTGAAAGGAACTTGCTGATATCTGTTGACCTCTGCAAAAGACAGGTAAGCAACAGATATGATAGGAGAGTAAGGCGCAAGTACCTGAAAGGAACTTGCTGATATCTGTTGACCTCTGCAAAAGACAGGTAAGCAACAGATATGATAGGAGAGTAAGGCGCAAGTACCTGAAAGGAACTTGCTGATATCTGTTGACCTCTGCTATCGATTGAATAATGATCAAACTGCGATGATGATTGTCTCGCGTGATCAAGGTACAATGCCGACATAAAAACCCAGATCCGCGAGATAAGAAAATCCGAAACTAGATTCATGATGACATGGTTTGTTAAGAAGAATCATATGCCTTGAATATATGATGCGTTGCTAACATCTGATGAGAGAACTTGTTGATTATCATCTGATGAAAGCTTATGCAGGCGGTGCATATAAGATGAGCATAAGCCAAGAGAGATGTTGCAGATCTTTAGAGTAGGTTGAATTCAACCTACTAACCTGCAAGAAGATAAAAAAGGAGAGAAGAGGGGCTACATCCCGAGGATGAACTAAAAGTTTGAATGCTGCCACAGGTGTTCCCCGTGGGCGTTATGCATCACTTGCCAAAGTCATCCTGGGTGTAGTCCTAACCAAAGCGGGCTGGCCGCGCATCCTTTAGAAGGGCACAAATAAACAAGAAACAATCCTAAGAAGGATCGACAGATGTACTGCTCTCTTGCCTCGGGTTACAAGCATCGCTGATCAATTAGACTAGTTGCGCCAAGTGGCCTATTGCTTGTCCGCGGATTGATCAGCGGAGTTGTGAGTCCCGCGGAGGCACGGATTGAGAGTACCATAGAGTGTTCGGCCGTCACAGTTGTGAGATGATCAAAGAGACAAGGTTACACTTGATCGCCATTGCTTGTCACGCGAAGATCATCGTAACTGTAACGTATCCCTAACGGAGCACGATAGAACTATCACAGGAGGCCTCCCCTAGGCACTCACACTGCTCTAGACATCGGCCGGGATCCAAAGCCCCGTCGTCCTCCGCACGAGAGTTGAACGGCCCCCACTACACATATGAGAAAGCTCCTCATCATATGTGGTCATTGTGGTTTTACGCCTGAGGACAATCTCGAGGGGGCACTGAGCAAGACTTGGCGATATCTCGGTGGTTCAGTGATCTCTTTGGCAAAGAGAAAAATATGGAGAAGAAGCATCACAAAAAGGGAACTGTGTCAGTATGAGATCTCTGACGTAGGCTTTATTGAATGAAAAATGAAACACTTAGAAGTGCTGAAAAGTAAAATGTTTGATGAGTAAAGTAAAGGCAATCAGTCACGATTGTGAGGGGCTTTGAGGAATTGCGATTGGTCATAGCTGATGAAGCAAGAACTATGTCCTCTTTGCTTCAAAATAGCCTTCCAAGGGGACCTTCGTCAATGACATCGATGCACTCACTTGCAAAATCAATGGACCCTAGACGGCCCTTGTCATGTATCTCTATGCACTCTAGCTGACCTTCAGCCACCTCCTTGCCCTTAGAGGTGGAAGGTTTTGAAGAATCAATTTTCTTGACCAGGTCGTTGATCTTGCCCTCGATGAGCAATCTTTCAACCAATCCCCGAAGGGCCTTGCAATCTTCAGTTAAATGACCTTTCTCTTTGTGGAATTCACAGAATGGGTCTGAATTTCTTGATCTCTGATTCGCCGGCTGGTAAGGCCTTTTGGGATATGCCTTATCCTTCATGATTTGGCTAACTTCTTGCATGACCTCATCTAGCTCAAATTCTGGCAGATCACCTTCTTGTTGCTGATGAACTGCAGCTGTTAGCGAAGATGATGTTGATAATGGCAGCAGCCGCTCTTGGGTATGATCATGGCCTTGGAAGGGGTGTTGATGATGCTGAAATCTTCTTGCTTTCCTAGAGAGAGATGGAAAGTCTTTCCGAGGAGACCTCGGAGGTTGCTTGTAAGAAGAAGAATTTTTCTCTGATACCAGCCTGGAGATGAAGCTGGGGTTGCTCTTTTCACCGCGAATATACGAGTTGGCTAAACCAATCAACTCTTGATAAGTCCTCGGTGCTCGGACATTAGCTTCAAACTTTAGTGGACCTTCACGCAGGCCGTGGATGAGAGCCACTCGGTACATTTCTTGATCAACGATCTCAATGTCCAAGATTTCTTTCTGAAATCGATCTACGAAATGAGACCAAGTCTCATTATCTCGCTGCCTGATCTCAAAGAGGGCTTCTGGACCGCCCTTCCTCTTTGAAGAGGTAGAAAACCTGAGCAGGAACTCCCTTCGCAAATCAATAAAGGAAGAGATTGACTGAGGTCGCAGTCCATAGAACCAGTCTCTCACTTGACCATCAAAGGTCGTTACGAGGAGCTTGCTCTTGGTAGCATCTGAGAGGGTCTTGAGAGCGACGGCTGATTCAAAGGCTTGAAGATGCTTGACAGGATCAGTCTCCCCAGTGTAAATGGGCAACCGTGGCTCCCGGAAGTTGACTGGAGTTGGTTCATGCCGAACACTCTCCGTAAACGGTGATGGCTCTTCTGATTCTACTGCATAAGGAAAGTAAGGAGCATGAGCAGTAGTTGCAAAAGGAGCAGGAGGATAGGAGTAAAAGGTTGCTGTGGGAGGAGCAAAGGCAGGAGCTGAAGAGGAGGGATGACTTCCCTGAAAGTTCAGAAATCTAGCTGGACTTCCCCGGGCAGCTTCCCGGAAGAAGTTTTGATGAGCTGCAAACTCATCATCTTGAGATCGCAAGGGTGCTGCTGGCCCCTGCGGAAAGGTTGGAGTGTAAAGAGGAGGATAGACCGGCGGATAAGCCGGTGGATAGACTTGAGGAGTCTCTGATGCTGGTGCTGGATTGATTGGAGGGATTGGCGCTGCTGAAGATTGAGCGGCCAATTGCTGCGTGAGAGCTGCTAGAGTTCGGTTGATGGCTTGAAACTGTTGGGCAGTTTCTCTGCGGGATTGCTCTAAGGCCTCCCAAAGAGGATCATCACTGGGACTTGGAGAAAGACTCTCGGCTGGTTAATGGTCTGTCATGAGTAACCACTGCTTTCACTGTCTGATCGAGATCTGAAGGTCGCGTGTTAACTGTTGATGCGCGAAAAGCGACACCGACCAGTTAATGGGTGTTCGATCTCACAAGCTAAGGATGAAGGAAAAAGGGTCGCGGGGATAGAGGGGAAGGCTTGCTCAGGCAGAGAGGGAGCTTGCTTGAGCAGAGGAGAAGCTTGCCCAAGCAGAGAGGAAACTTGCTTGAGCAGAGGAGAAGCTTGCCCAAGCAGAGAGGAAACTTGCTTGAGCAGAGGAGAAGCTTGCCCAAGCAGAGAGGAAACTTGCTTGAGCAGAGGAG
This sequence comes from Platanthera zijinensis, assembly GCA_039513925.1. Classification (NCBI taxonomy): domain Eukaryota; kingdom Viridiplantae; phylum Streptophyta; class Magnoliopsida; order Asparagales; family Orchidaceae; genus Platanthera; species Platanthera zijinensis. The sequence goes on along the minus strand of CM077078.1, from coordinate 71,519,447 downwards.
AAGCTTGCCCAAGCAGAGAGGAAGCTTGCTCGAGCAGAGAGGGAGCTTGCTTGAGCAGAGGAGAAGCTTGCCCAAGCAGATAGGAAACTTGCTTGAGCAGAGGAGAAGCTTGCCCAAGCAGAGAGGAAACTTGCTTGAGCAGAGGAGAAGCTTGCCCAAGCAGAGAGGAAACTTGCTTGAGCAGAGGAGAAGCTTGCCCAAGCAGAGAGGAAGCTTGCTCGAGCAGAGAGGGAGCTTGATCTGGAACTGTCGAGCAGACAGCTACTTGAATGGTTAGCTTTGCAGGTTGATGCCGAGAGAGGGGAGAAGAAGAGAGGAGGCCGCTAGCAGCGGCAACAGCAGACTTCGCCCGCCGCGGCTTGAAATGCCACTCTTGCGACGGGCTTTTCCTTTATTCAAGACAAGTTACAACTTGCTATTGCACCATTACATGAAAAAGCAGTAAAGGGTACAATATGGGAAGCTGGCGGTTGAGGAAGGAGATGCCAGAAACTGAGTAAAAGAGGCTGCAGAGAGCTGGAAAACTGAGGCTGCAGAGGCTGCTGAAGCTGCCTGCTGATGGCAGAAAAACTAAGTGTCCAGTCCCTGACGACCTGGGAGACCTGGAAATCGGAGGCTGCGGAGGCTACGCAAGCTGCTGAGAGCAGAAAAAGCTAAGTCCACAGCCCTTGACGACCTGGGCGGACTGGAGATTTGAGTCCGCAGACCTTGCTTGATCAACCTTGACGGACTGAGAAAACTGAGTCCGCAGCCTTTGATCAAGGTTGCAGTTCTCCTCCCGCCGGTGCAGAATGAGAGGCCTTGGGGGTATTTATAGGCCCGGGGAGAATCTTTGAAGCGGGGCCCAGTGACGTCATCCTTGACGACCTCGGCGAACTGAGAAAATGAGATCGACGACCTCGGCGGACTCCGCGGACTGGAACCTTCCTCTGCTGGGGCAGTCTTCCTGTTGGCAGCTGGAAGAGGGCAGGCAAGCTGTGTGACCTGAGGAGCCAGCAGGCGGATCTGGAGCAGGCAACTCCGGGCTAATTTGGGGGGACTCCAGGAGGAGTCCTCCCTTGCCGGAGCGGAGGCCGCCCCCTGCGGGCGGCCTGGGGCGGACTTCGGGTGGAGTCCGCCTAGCCAGGGCAGGCCGCCCCCTTGCGGGCGGCCTGGGGGCGGACTCCGGGTGGAGTCCGCCCAGCCAGGGCCAGGCCGCCCCCTTGCGGGCGGCCTGGGGGCGGACTCCGGGTGGAGTCCGCCCAGCCAGGGCAGGCCGCCCCCTTGCGGGCGGCCTGGGGGCGGACTCCGGGTGGAGTCCGCCCAGCTAGGGCAGGCCGCCCCCTTGCGGGCGGCCTGGGGGCGGACTCCGGGTGGAGTCCGCCCAGCCAGGGCCAGGCCGCCCCCTTGCGGGCGGCCTGGGGGCGGACTCCGGGTGGAGTCCGCCCAGCCAGGGCAGGCCGCCCCCTTGCGGGCGGCCTGGGGGCGGACTCCGGGTGGAGTCCGCCCAGCCAGGGCCAGGCCGCCCCCTTGCGGGCGGCCTGGGGGCGGACTCCGGGTGGAGTCCGCCCAGCCAGGGCAGGCCGCCCCCTTGCGGGCGGCCTGGGGGCGGACTCCGGGTGGAGTCCGCCCAGCCAGGGCAGGCCGCCCCCTTGCGGGCGGCCTGGGGGCGGACTCCGGGTGGAGTCCGCCCAGCCAGGGCCAGGCCGCCCCCTTGCGGGCGGCCTGGGGGCGGACTCCGGGTGGAGTCCGCCCAGCCAGGGCAGGCCGCCCCCTTGCGGGCGGCCTGGGGGCGGACTCCGGGTGGAGTCCGCCCAGCCAGGGCAGGCCGCCCCCTTGCGGGCGGCCCGCGGAGGCGAGCGGAGGCCGCCCTCTAGCGGGCGGCCTGAGCGAACTCTAGGGGGAGTCCGCCCGACAAATGGAGGCCGCTCCTGGCGAGCGGCTGACGGGGCATCCAACCTTGGGCAATTTCCGGGCTCGATAGTCCGCCTTATGCGGACACGGTGGACATCAGGGGTAACCTGCTTCTTGCGGATGGGAACCTGTAAGAGAAAAAGCAGCAACAATAGGCACATTGAAGAGGATTGCCGATTTTGGGGTTAACAGCGCGGTTACTACAAAGTGGGTCACATGGCACCCTGAGATAATATCGCGCAGGAGATATCTACCTATCGCGGGCGATAATGCAGATTGTTTTATAAGGACTAAATTTCGTGCATTTGAAGATACACACCTCCAAGAGCTTTTGTGTTGTGAATCTCCAACCTAATAACTCTGTGGAACCAGAAAAACTCTTAAGTGTGCAAGCAAGTTCAAAAGCGAAGAAGAGATTGTTCATGATTTGCAACTCTGGCAACCTTCACAAGGATTCATCGTCTTCTTCAAGCGCTCTAAACCAGAGGGAGTTTTTCATTTCAGATTTATATTTTGTAATTTTTCTTTATTCTTTGTAATTGGTAGAGAAATCATTGTCTTGTTCTTGGCGACTAGGTCCACGTGTGGCTTAGGGGGAAATCACGGCCTTGTGTGTAGTGACAAGGTCACAGAGTGATCTAGGGGGAGGCTAGTAGTTATATCTAGGGAGATATAGGTTTAAGCCTATAGGTTCTTGGGAGAAATAACGGTGAAAACTCAAAAGAAGTTTTTTATTTGTAGCCTCGATTTCATGCTCTATTGGAATCTTTGTTTATGTTTTTCGTCACTTTTGAAATAAAGTTATCATTTCATCTTCATTAAATTTTTGAGTGTTTGAAATATATTTCTGGTTGTAAAAGAAAAAAACATCTTAACTCTCTCAATTATTTTACCTAAGTTTAACATTTGTGAAAAAATATTATTTACCCTTATTCACCCCCCTCTAAGGTTGCCTCTAGATCCAATACTTTGTATAAGAGAGAGGTTGCTCCGAAATGTTTTCACCACCTGGAGTAATGGTGCATAACGATCATGCATTTTCTGAGAGGCAAGGGATTAGTAGACCTTCCTTATTCATTAGCATCGCTTATAGTTAATGGAAAACTCGAATTGATCTTTTCTAATCGCATTATATATTGAAGTATGGGGAATGGTAGAACAATGCTACACTCTACCTATAGCGGTAGTTGGAAGTGTCACTATGAAAAAGCCTAAGGATAAATGGGACGATACTGATAAATTGAAATGCAAAAATAACGCTAAGGCAATGAAAGCTTTATTCTGTGCGTTAGATAGAACTGAACTTAATCGGGTGTGTACATGTGAAACTGCATATGGTATTTGGAATTAACTTGAAGTTACTCATGAAGGTACATCGCAGGTGAAGGACTTAAAGTTTTCTAATTAAATTCAGAATTTTAAATGTTCAAGATGGAAGTTGAAGAAGATATAGATTCCATGTACACGAGATTCACACAAATTGTGAATGACTCCAAATTTTTTGGAAAATACTTCTCAAATGGTGATTTAGTAAGGATGATTCTTAGATCGCTTCCCCCAAAGTTCAATCCAAAAGTGACTGCCATCTCGGAGTCACATGATCTAAAGAATCTATAAATTAAGAGTCTCATCGGGAATCTTAAAACTCGTGAGTTGGAGTTAAGGATTCAACAACAAGAATACAATATGGAGCCAAGAAAGAAAGCATTGGCTTTGTAATCCAAGAAGGAAAAGGAAAGTGAAACGAATAAAAATGATGAAGAAGATGAGAGTTTGTTCGTAAAGAAGTTTAAGAGATTTATGAGGAACTCGGAAAGGAGAAATTCGTTCAAGAAGTATTTTAATAAGAAGAAATCAGGATTTAAGAAAGGAAAAGGAAAAAACTGATGTTGAGAATGATGAAGAGCATCTACCATCGAAATGCTATCATTGTAGAAAAGTCGGTCATATCCGGAGCAAGTGTCCAAAGTATCTGAAAGAGCTGAAAGAAAAGAGGTACAAGAAGAAGGACAAGAAGAAAGTTCTTAAGGTAGAAACTTGGGATGACTTCTTATCTGAAGAGTCAGGTGGATCAAGTTCAAAAACTGGCGAGGAGGCCAACATGTGCTTGATGGGAAAGAGCATTTCACCATCTGATGATGAGTGCAATGTCCAAAGCGACACTGAGGTAACTCCTCCAACTTATGACGAGCTATATTCTGAATTTTTGAAAACTTACAAATATTTTGATAAAAGTTTAACAGATATTGATTTGCTTAAATCTAAAAACAAATTTTATTAAAAGAAAATAAAAAACTATCTATTGAATTAAAAGAACTTGAAAAGGAGAAAGTTACTTGTCAAGAGGACGATCACTCTTTGGCAAGGGTAACAGAATTAGAGAAGGATCTTACTAAGTCCCAATCTAATGTTGATTACCTTGCAAAAGAAAAGAGGGACTTAGAAAGATCTATGAAATATTCTAAATCCTAAGAAGAAGATGGTAAAAAGGCTTTTGTGAACCGGTGTGTCACGTTAGTCACTGAAAATACAGCTTTGAAAGCCCGGATCCATGCTTTAGAAATGGATATTAAAAATTTTAGAGTGGGACAAAACTCACTGGATATGATTTTGGTAAATCAATGTCATGGATCTGCGAAATATGGGCTTGGATATACTTCTGGAAGTTATCGCTCGGTGATATAGCCACTGTCGCCGGCGATAGAAAAAATTTCAAAAACTTAAACTTTTTGGATAAAAATATTAAATCTGTTATCACTACTACATCCAACAAGAGTTCACAAAAAAAATTGAAAAATGCTTCATCCCCTTTTATCATGATTACTACCTTTTAGAATTTATGTAGTAATCAGCCTTAGGTACCAAGACTTGTTTGAAAAAACTATGATATTTCTTCCTACAAGAGTCAGTGGTAGAAAATACACTTTTATTTTGTAAGATGATTATTCACATTTTTGTTGGACTATTTTCTTAACTTCCAAATTCGATGCGTTCTTAGAATTTACTCAATTATGCATATGTATTCAAAATGAGCTTGACTTAAAAATTAAATACATTCATTCGGATCATGGAGGTGAATTTGAAAATGATAGGTTTATTTCTTTTTGTAGTTAGTTAGGAATTAAGCATGAGTTTTTCGCTCCTCGCACACCGCAACAAAATGGTGTAGTAGAAAGAAAAAAAATAGGACTCTTCAAGAACCAGCTTGTACTATGTTATCTGAATACAAATTACCTATATCGTTTTGGGCTAAAGCTATAAATACTGCATGTTATGTTATTAATCGTGTTATGTTTTGACCATTTTTGAAACAAACATCTTATGAACTGTATTTTCAAAAGAAACCAAATATATCTTACTTTGAAGTTTTTGATTGTAAATGTTTCATTTTGAACACCAAAGAAATATTAGAAAATTTTGATGAAAAATGTGTTGAAGATATATTTATTGGTTATTCTTCAACTAGCAAAGCTTATAGAGTTTATAATAAGAGGTCAAAAATATTAAAAAATTCAATTCATGATAAATTTGATGAGTTTGGGCCTCGTGTAGAAACTAATCCTATAGGAAATGATGAAGAGCCCCTTTCACCACTAGAAACGAATGATGATGAAATACTTGGAGATCAAAAAGAAGATAAAAAGAAAGAGAGCGAGAAGTGGAAGAATATGTGCCTCCATGTGAACTAAGATTTTCAAAAGATCATCCACAAGATTTGGTCATTGGAGAACTATCAAGAGGGGTAAGTACTCGTTCTTCTTTAAATGTTTTATTTTCAAACCTTTGTTTTGTTTCCAATATAGAACCAAAATATATTTCAACTGCTTTAAGTGATGAATCTTGGTTTTTAGTTTTGGTTGATGAACTTAGTCAAATTGAACATAATAAGGTTTAAAATCTTGTAGAGAGACCTTCTGATCATTCTATTATAGGAGTTAAATGGATTTTAAAAATAAATTAGATAGTGAATCTAGGATCACTAATAACAAAGCAAGACTTATAGAAAAAGGTTATGGTCAAATTGAAAGAGTAGATTTTTATAAAACTTTTGCACCCGTAGCATGTCTTGAAGCAGTTAGGATTTTCCTTGCATTTGCTAGTTTCAAGATATTTAAATTATTTCAAATGGATGTGAAAACTGTATTTTTGAATGGGTATATTAATGAAGAAGTTTATGTAGAACAACCCGTGGTTTTGTGAATAACAAATATCCAAATTATGTTTATAAATTAGAAAAAATATTTAATGGTTTGAAATAGCGCCTCGTGCATGGTATAAAAGATTAACTTTAGATTTGATGAAAAATGATTATAAAATGGGTAGTGTTGATTATACACTTTTCATTAAGCATATTAATAATGAATTAATAATTTTACAAATTTATGTTGATGATATTATTTTTGGAGCCACTAATGAAGAGTTATGTAATGGTGTTGTAATGATTATGATAAATGAATTTGAAATGAGCATGGTAGGAGAACTTACATATTTTCTAGGTTTTCAAATTACTCAAAAACATGATGGTATTTTTATTTGTAAATTAAAATATATTCATGATGTTCTTAAAAGATTTGAATTTGAAAATATTAAACAAGCAAGTACTCTTATGAGTGTTTCATTAAAATTAGGAAAAAATGAAAGTGAAATATCTATTGATCAAACCTTATCTAGAGGGATGATAGATTCTTTATTATATTTAACCGCATCTAGACCTTATATTATGTTTGAAGTTTGTTTATGTGCTAGATTTCAGGCTAATTCTAAAGAATCACATTTAAAAGTGGTTAAATGAATATTTAGATATCTTATTAGTACTTCAAAACTAGGACTATGGTATCCTCATAATGATGATTTTATTTTACATGGTTATTCTGATTCATATTATGTTGGTTGTTCTTTGAATCGTAAGAGAACAAGTGGCACTTGCTACTTTTTAGGCCCTTCACTTATTTTGTGGTCGAGTAGGAAACAGAATTCTGTTTCCCTCACCACCACTGATGCCAAATATATTGCACTAGGTAGTTATTGTGCACAAGCTCTATGGATGAAACAAACTTTAGAAGATTTTGGAATACAACAACAAACCATAGAATTAAGGTGTGACAATAAAACTACAATTGATCTAACTTACAATTCAGTACAACATTCATGATCTAAACACATACACGTCCTTCATCATTTTATAAGAGACCATGTTAAAAAAGATAACATAAAATCACTTTATAGGAACCGAATCACAAATTGCTAATATTTTCACTAAACCTCTTCCTAATTCACATTTTTTCTACACTAAGACTAGAGTTTGGAGTCTTAGATATTTCATATTAAAAATTTAAACCATTCAACAAAAAAATTATAAAAAAATTTTAATATATTATCATAAGCTTAACAACATTCAAATGAACTAAATAATCAAAAATGCTAACCATGAAAATCAAGCTTAAAATTTACTTAATTATCCAGATAAAACTTAAAATAGAGCCGACCAAACATCTTTAATACAATAGTAAGTCTAGCAAAATAAAGTGCAAAACTAAATAATACATTTTCATTATCATCGGGTGATAGCTCTCTGTCGTCAGGCTATATCTCCGTGTCGCCAGGCGATAGCTCCTAATAGTAAAACCTACAGTCAATCCTATCAGAAATCCCAATTTTCACTAGTGGGTGGCTGGTCTTCACTTGAGCTCTGTTCTTACTCCTACAATCGTCTATTCCCACTGGGGTTACAGGAAGAATAATGGTTTTTGAGATCTGGAATCAGATCGACCCTATTTAAATAAACTGATATTACGAGGCGATATCACGCTATCGTAGAGCGATAGCGAAGCTCAATCCAAAAAAAATTCTTCTTCCCATGCAAATCATTATTCGACCATGCTATTCATAATTCAGTCAAGTTTTTGTTATTTTATCTTTTCAAATGACTTACAATGTTTATTTTTCATTTCAAGTTACAAATCCATTGTTTTTTTTCTTATTCATACCTTAAATATATTTCATATCCAATGAAATTCTGAGTAACAAATATTTTTGATTATTTTTGCATGCCTCTAAGTATGAGTAATATGTTACATTAGATAATTACATTCACAAACACTCTTTTGGTTCCCATATATTTGTTTTAAATTACTCTCTCATGAATATGTCTTATAAATACTTAACCTCTTGAATTATACTTGTTCATTGCTTCATAAATGATTCATGCACTTTTTCATCACTTCAAATCATATGGCTATTTTATTCAAATAATATGTTTGCAAAAAAAGGGGATTCGGAGTCCTTGGTCATCATAAAAATTAAAAATTTTGAATACAATGAGCAAAACGTGCTTTACAAAATAACATCTCAAGGCAACTCCATTATTTTTTGCTTATTCATAATTCAGTCAAGTTTTTATTATTTTATCTTTTTCAAATGACTTACAATGTTTATTTTCATTTCAAGTTACAAATCCATTTTTTTTTGCTTATTCATGCCTTAAATACATTTCATATCCAATGAAATTCTGAGTAACAAATGTTTCTGATTATTTTTGCATGCATCTAAGTATGAGTAATATGTTACATTAGATAATGACATTCACGAACACGCTTTTGGTTCCCATATATTTGTTTTAAATTACTCTCTCTCATAAATATGCCTTATAAATACTTAACCTCTTGAATTATACTTTTCCATTGCTTCATATATGATTCATGCACTTTTTCTTCACTTCAAATCATATGGCTATTTTATTCAAATAATATGCTTGCAAAACAAGTGGATTCGGAGTCCTTGGTCATCATTAAAATTAAAAATTTTGAATGCAATGAGCAAAACGTGATATGCAAAATAACATCTCAAGGCAACTCCACCAAGAACTATTCAACCTCCTAATAAGTCTTAATGAACATTGTGAGTTTGAGCACCTTGACAAGAATTATAAAAAACCTTGTGCAAACATGATAGCCATTCCAATTCAACTTGTGTGTGCCCTGAATCTCTTTATGAGCACCAAGAATATTGTTTACATTCAACGTTATGATTTATATTTCATTTGGCTCATGAGGTGAATAATTTCACCACTTATATCTTCCAAACTAGCTCACATTGCACACCTCATTATCTTCTCTAACATTTCTTCTCATGAGAATTGGACTAAATAAGATTAGAACATTTCTCTCTAAAATCTTTGGATGAAATATATTAGCATGAGTTTTATAATGTTTTTGTTAACTTGGATTACAGAATTTTCATTGTTAAGCTATCTTTTCTTGATGAATCACTAACTTGCTTATTTTGCAAAAGACATTCTTGCTTTACTTTTCAAATTCTATAGGTCGCATCTTTCTCTTGCACTTAATTCTCTCTCTCATATGCTTCCACAACTTCATCATGATAATCCTTACTTCTTTGCTTCATCAACATTCTTTTACTAATACCAAAAGGGGGAGAATATCGCAAGAAATCTTTTAACAGACATAAGACACGAAAAAGGGAATGTTCTATTTTTGTTATTAGCTAGTGTTTACGATATAAGGGAGCATCCGTTATGGGGGAGTTTGTGCAAGGTTCTATTTTTGTTATTACCTAGTGTTTACGATATAGGGGGAGCATTCCATTAAGGGGGAGTTTGTGCGCATTCTAGTTCTTACTTTCTTTATCATGCAAGATAAACATCTCTATTGGCCGTCGATGATTTATTTCTAAATGGATTTGTTATTATCAAGAGGGGGAGATTGTTGGAGCATACGTTCCACATTCCTTTGTTTGAAAATAACAAATCCTGAATGTATTTGATCATAATGTGTTTATGGTGTGCAGATATCTCTAGATCAATACTCTAATAATTTTGGATTGATAATGAGCTGAAGAATTTTCAAAGCAAGAGATATTGCTGGCGATAGCTCTCAATCGCCAGGCGATATCTTGATGACGTCAGTCATTTTCTCGACGGTTTTGGACGCAACACATTATTCACTGAAATTGCTGGGCGATATATTGCTATCACACCGTGATAGCTCTTGATCAGTACGATTACCATCATTCCGACGTGGTTATTGCAGAGTGGGCCACGTGACAGCCTGAGGTGATATCGCGCAAGCAATATCTACCTATCGCGGGGCGATAGTGCATATTGTTTTAAAAAACTAAATTTCGTGCATTTGAAGATACACACCTCCAGGAGCTTTTGTGTTGTGAATCCCCAGCCTGATAACTCTGTGGAACCAGAAAAACTCCTAAGTGTACAAGCAAGTTCAAGAGCGAAGAAGAGACCGTTCGTGTTTTGCAACTCCGACGACTTTTGCAAGGATTCATCATCTTCTTCAAGCGCTCTAAAGAAGATCGAGTTTTTCATTTCAGATTTCTATTTTATAATTTTTCTTTATTTTTTGTAATTGGTAGAGAAATTGTCGCCTTGTGCGTGACGACTAGATCCGTGTGTGTCTTTGGGGGAAATCGTCGTCTTGTGTGCAGCGACTAGGTTGTTGAGTGATCTAGGGGGAGACTAGTAGCTGTATCTAGGGAGAGATATGATTTAGCCTACCGGTTCTTGGAAAAAGGACTGGTGAAAACACAAAAGAAGTTTTTTATCTGTAGCCTCTATTTCAAGCGCTATTAGAATCTCTATTATGTTTTTCATCACTTATGAAATAAAATCTTCATTTCATCTTCGTTAAATTTTTGAGTGTTATAAATATATATCTGGTTGTAAAAAAAACTTTTTAACTCTCAATTATTTTACCTAAATTTTACATTTGTGAAAAAAATATTATTTGTCCTTATTCACCCCCCGCCCTCTAAGGGCGCCTCTAAATCCAACAGCGCGTCCATCCATCTACTGGATATCAGCGAAGAGGCCCTGCATGCCTTTGTCGCTCGGGAAGACACGGTTGTTGTCCGATCCTGTGATCAGGATCAGACGCCTGCGATTTTAGTAATATCCGCTAACTAATGAATAATAACCCCACATCGGATCTGCTCCAAATACGATGTCGGGCCACGGATCCCACGGTCCGGGTCGATCTCAGTCGCAGATCTTTCTTTAAATATGTGATGTGTTTTTGTATTGAAGCACGGGTGTTTTCAGTTTTTGCAGGGGCCAATCCAAGGACCAAACAAAAATATAACGAATACAAAAGTTGCACGTCATGATAAAGGCTCCGTTTGGGGGGACTTATTTTCACCGGTCAAGCGGTTACGACCGCATGAACCGGATCTTAATTCGTAACCGCTTGACCGGTGAAAATAAGTCCCCCCAAACGAAGCCAAAAGCTACTCCCTCAAAAAATTGGGAATTTTTTAGATGAATCTTATATTTTAAATAATTTATTTATTCGCAATTTCTGGGTGTTTTATTTATCAGAGGGTTCAAGGCTTATGAGAAAATTTTTAGAAAATTAAGGGACATGAACAGAGCTTATTCATACCGTCTAGAATAATTTGGGTATTTTTACTAGTGATTTACTATTTTCAATGAATTAATATATTTCAGGGTGCATTGGAATTTTATCAAGAATTAAGGATCATTTCTGATACCTTGAAGATTTTTAATTTGTAAACCCTATTTTGAAGAAAAAATTAACATAAGACTTTATTTTGATGGTAAAGTCCTAAATACATTTAAGGGCACTCTCAGAGCCATCATACACTCCCCATAATTTATGGAGAATTTTTAGTGTTGATATACTATTTTTTGCAATTTTATTAAGAAAATGGACTTTTACTAATAAAAATCTTGTTGCGTATCACTCGAGGCTTCGGTAGACCGAACTAAATTGAACAGTCTTGCCTGGGAGCGGTTGAGCGCGCAAATAGTCACAGAGAAAGGGAAAGCTGACAGGAGAATTTTTTTTAACGTGAAAAACTCTTCAATTGCGTGAAAAATCACGTGGCCGGATCTGTGACAGCTAAAATTTCACTACATCTGAGCGATGTTACATAGTTTTTTCAAGAACTCGAGGGCAACAGGCCGCCTCTTCTTACAATTATTAGAGAGAGAGAGCTGGGCTCGGAGGGTGACATGTCATAGCCCACGGAGCCATGAACTTCTTCTTGTGCTGCAAGGGACGAACTTGTGCTTTGAAGCCTTCTGTTGAAGCTCAGAAGCAGGAGCAACCCGCTTTGCTCGTCCCGATTCTGGTGTCTTAAATGCTAGTGCGGCGCGGTTTGTGTGCCTTATCCTTTATGGTTTATCTCCTATTGTGTTAAGAGAAGCCTGATATGGGTGGCCTGTCGGTCGTTGAAGTCATTGTCCTTAGGCGCGCGGGGCGCTTGATTACGTAGAGCGCGAGAAGCGTTTGCTGCCGGAAAGTGCACGGAGCGCTAGCTGGCAGAAAGCGCATGACACACTTGTTGGCAGAGAGCGCGCAGAGCGCTTATAGGAAGAGAGCGCGCGGAGCGCTTGCAGGTAAAGAGCGCGCGGAACGCTTGTAGGCAGAGAGAGCGCAGAGCGCTGGTAGGCAGAGAGCGCGTGGAGCGCCTGCTAGAGGAGAGTGCGTGGGTAGCACGTGGAAGTTGGGTGCGAGAAGGCGCGTAAGTGGGCAATGTGCGCGGGAGCGTGAGGGGCGGCGCAAGAAAGAGACGCGAGCGGGAACGCGCAAGGAAGAGACGCGTGCAGGAGCGCGCAAGAAAGAGACGTGCGCGGGAGCGCCCAAGAAAGAGACGCACACAAGAAGGAGACAGGCGCGGGAGAGACACGGGCAAGAGCGCGGAAGGAAGAGACCCTCGCGGGAGCGCGGAGGAAGAGATGGGCGCGGGAACGCACAAGGAAGAGACGCGCGCGGGAGCACGCGAGGAAGAGACATGCGCTGGAGCGCGCAAGGAGGAGGCGCGCGCTGGAGCGCTCTAGGAAGAGAAAATGAGGAGAGAGAAATTCGTAGAAGGAGGAGAGGAGAGAGAAAATTCGTAGGAGAATTTTCTAACAGAGAAAATTAACGAAAATGAATAGGAATGAACCCTAATTATAGATTTTGAGAGGAGCAAGCCGGTAAATTTACCCGGTAACTACTTGACGGACGAATAGAAATGCTCCGTTTAGAGCACACGGATCATCATATTTATGCAAAATACAAGACCGACCCCGGCCGGAAAAATAACCGCCATTGCCGGAAAATAACCACTCATCCCATGAGGGAGGAGTGGCCAGCAAGGGCGGCAGCCGGAGAGGGTCGGGGGCCAAGGTAGGGAAGAAAATTGTCCTCCTGGCCTGGGCGAAGAGGAGGTCGCCCCTCAACAGGGGTGGCGGTGGGAAACGGGTGGCCGGATGGCCGCCCGTTTTCGGCGGACGGGAGGTCGCCCCTTAATGAGGGCGGTGGAGGGAAACGGGCACCCGCATGGCCTCCCTTTTGCGGCAACGGGACGCATGGCAACGAGGAGGCGCGGTCGGAGATTTGAGGCCGGGAGAAGCTGCGACGGCAATGGCGGGGAAGACGATGGCGGTTATGGAAAGGAAGACGATGGAGGTTTGTGTGACGGTGGCGGTTGGCGCAACAGCGTCGGTTGGCGCGTCGGTAGCGGTGATGAAGATGATGGTGTCAATGATGGCGGTTGTCGTGATAATGGCGATGACAACTGCGACGGCGACTGTGATGAAAACGATGATGACAATGTTAGTGGCGATGGCGGGAGCATGGAGTGACGGCGGCGTCCGAGGAAGAGAGGGGCGGCGGCGATGGCAGGCATAGGATAAAGGAGCGATGGCGGCGACGTCTGAGGAAGAGAAGGCGACTGTTGCGGTAGAGAGGAGTGATGACAGAGACATTCGAGGAAGAGAGGGGCGATGGTCGCGCTAGCTGCTTTAGAGAGAAGTGACAATGGCGGCGTCCGAGGAAGAGAGGGGCGACGGTGGCTGTTGGTGCGACTGCGGCGATTGTCATGACGGTTTCGGCGGTAGTGGGGTTGACTTTGTCACCCCACTTCCTCCATGAAAGGGGGTGGGAGGTTTAGCTAGCCGCAAATCATCATTTCAGAGGGACCACATCATTTGACCCTAAGTCCCCGCGGCTCAGAGCCGAAGCGAATGAAGGGAAGGGACTTTTTCCAAAATCACATGCGTGTTAACTTGCGGTGATCAAGGTGGAGTTGATAAGTGCGGTAGAGGTACGGAATGTGAACTATCCATATAGTGAAATGCTCGCTCATGGTGGTGTGTGCTTATGACAAAATATGTTGGAGATGAGATGTGCACAGGACGTCTCGTGCGCTGGAAGCGGTGTTTTTTAGATGTGCACTATTAGTGCAGTGTGCGCGAAGTGCGTGTTGTGCGCATGGTGCTCATTGTGCACAGTGCAAATCGTAATGTGCGTGAAGTGCGCACTTGGCGCAATGTGCGGGGGGAGGGGGCCTATGCGTGCGTAATCGCAAAGTTTGCACAATGTGTGTGCATAGCGGGGTGTGCACCATGTGCGTGCAGGACGCAATGTAAATCATGCGTGCAAGGTGCAAGGTGTGCAGTGTGCAATGTGTGCAATGTGTGAGACGTGTGCTCAGGGCACAACGTGTATAGTGCGTGCAACGTATAATGTGTGCATGGTAGTATGAGATACATGCGAGATTGGATGTGATGATCCACACTACGGGAGTAAGGCGTTGTTTCGGCGTGGCTGATCCTATCACTGGAGATCCTTCCAAGGATGAGTGAGGGGATCTGGTGTTGATATAGATGAGGCGTGACTCCTTCTTTATTATTACTTTCGGCATTTGCATTATGTAGTGGCTTTTTACTTTATTTGTGGATCTTTGGTAACTCTTTGAGCCCCGCTTGACTACCTGTTCATTGTTCTGGCTTTGCACCCTCGCTGAGGCTGATGATTGAGCTTTAGCGGTGTTGGAAACATCGTTCTGTGTAAGCAAATATGTTTTGCTTCCTAGATGTTGACGGTTGGAGGGATAGGTTCAGACGACGCCCATGCCACTATCTGGGCGAAGGGCGGATGGTATCCTGCAAGCATGAGTGCGTCGTTGCTGGTCTCGACTTTGATGACCTTTTTGAGGACGAGCTGGTTGAGTATGTCGTTGATGAGGAGAAACCTCCTCGGTTTGTTGTACCAGGTACTATCTTGTGTACTTATTGCCCTGGTGGCGTGCTTGATCTCGTATTTTGCGCTGGCTTGCGGGCTTCTGCCTTATTTTGTAGTTCGTTGTTAGCTTTATGCTTTTTCTTGTAATGTATGTTACTTTGCTTTCGATGATTTGCCTCCAGCACATTCCTTCGGAGTTTGAAGAGGAGGGTAGACTCCAGCTTTGTGGTTTCGTACTTTTGTTGTATTTGTGTTGTATGTGTGTTTGTTGATTGGATATTGCATCCTTATATTTTCGTAGCAGTTACGTGTGTTTTGCCTTGGATTTATTGTTGTGTTGTTGCTATAAGTTCATGTGAAAGTTATATTGTTGGCATCGTTATCTTTGCGCGGATAACTTTGAGACACTCTTTTGAGGTTGACTGTTGAAGGACGAGAACCAGATGATTTTGCGACCTACTACCAAGGCGAAGGGTGAGCGCTTCAAGTCGGATAGTGAGAGGTCGGGTTCATCGTATTGGGGGATGTCACTAAGTGTGGCGATGAAAGCCTTCCAACCTGGGCCACTGTCAGGAGGGCACGCCCTAGTGGCGTCGTAACCTACTGTGGGAGAAGGGCGGACCTTCGATTACAGGTAGTGAGGGTTGCAAGGGGCTGGGAGCCATGTAGAAATGGCAATGTTTTGAAACTTGCAAAATACCGATGAGCGCGAGGGGGCATCCCCTAGCAACGCCGTAACCTACTATTAGAGAAGGGAGAACCTTCGATCGCAGATAGTGAGGCGACAAAGGGCCGGGAGCCCCATAGAAGAGTTAGGGGGCAGATCCTGACGTAACCATATACTTGAAAAAATATAGAAGTTCGGAAACTTGCAGACCGTTGGCGAGCGTGAGGGGGTAGGCCCTGGTGACGACTTGACCTACTATGGGAGAAGGGAGAATCTTAGATCGCAAGAAGTGAGGCCACTAAGGGTTGGAGCCCCATAGAAGATTCAGGGGGTAGATCCTGACATAACCCTCTACTTGAAGAAACAGAGAAGTTCTGAAATTTGCAGACTGCTGGCGAGCACAAGGGGGGCGGGCCCTGGCGACGCCGTGAGCTATAGTGGGAGAAGGGAAAACCTTCGATCGCAGGCAGTGAGGCAACTAAGGGCTGGGATCCCCATAGAAGAGTCAAGGGGCATATCCTGATGTAACCCTCTACTTGAAGAAACGGAGAAGTTCGGAAACTTGCAGCCTGCTAGCGAGGGTGAGGGGGTAGGCCCTGGCGATGTCGTTACCTACTGCGGGAGAAGTCCAAAGCTTTGATCACAAGCAGTAAGGCCACTAGGGGCTGGGTTCCCTTAATAGACGGTGAAGGGAAGACCTTCGAACCGCTAGCGAACACGAGGGTGGATTTTCCCGGCGACGTCGCGACCTACTGCGAAGAGAAGGGCAGACTTTCGATCGTTGGCAGTGGGAGGTCGCAGGTGTATGCCTTACGACCTTTCCTATTGATAGGCACCGACCGCCAGTGGGGTTAGTCCCTGGCGATGGCAGGTGTAGGTCTTGCGACCTTACCTATTGACAGATGTTGACCACCTAGGGGGTTTGTCTCCGGCGACGGCAGGCTTAGATCTTGCGACCTTACCTATTGACAGGCATCGAACACCAGGGGGGTTAGTACTTGGCCATGGCAGGCGTAGGTCTTGCCATCTTACCTATTGTTTTTTGTTAGCTGAAACACATGAAGCAAATAAAGTCAAAGCATTAACTTGCAGAAATAAAGTGCAAAAGCTTGAACATATGTTTTCGTAGGGTGTTGATTAAGCGTAGATACAGCTATGTGAGCGGGAGGGAGCTTTTTTCTTGAAAAGATTACTTCATGGGTTGCCCCCCTCCCAGTTTTCCTTAGCAGATGGATGGTCGTTCATTTGTCGGCGTGTACGATGCTGGCTGATTTTTTGTTTTGCTCGTAATAATCTTTTCAAGAACCCTTGGCGACGAAGGCGCTCAATTTCTTTCTTCAGTTTGGTATAATCTTTTGTGTTGTGCCGGATCCGCGGTGAAACTCGCAGTACTGCGATTGGTCTCCTTTGTTCAAGGCGATAGGATTAGGCCTATGGAGCGTACCTTATCTTGGATTGCACAGAGTATGTTGGACATGGAGGGGTTGAGAAGTGTGTGGCTCTGATGTTGGTGGGCTCGCAGATTGTTGCGACGATCATTGCTCTTCTTCTAAGGCGGCCATTTTAATTTTGCTTTCCGCTTCGAACTGTCTTGAAATTGCTGCTAATGTACTTTGGCAGCTTCGTCGGTTGTAATCTGTGCATTGATCTGATGAACGAGATCAAGGTAGCTAGGCATAGTTTCCCGTACTAGCGTAGAGCGAAAACCACCTGGGCAGAGCCCTCCGAGAAGAAACCCTCGAAGGAGCTCCTGGTTAACTCCAGGGATTTGTGGCGCCTCTGTAATTAAATGTCAAAAGAAGTCTTTAAGGGTTTCGCCTT
This sequence comes from Platanthera zijinensis, assembly GCA_039513925.1. NCBI lineage: Eukaryota > Viridiplantae > Streptophyta > Magnoliopsida > Asparagales > Orchidaceae > Platanthera > Platanthera zijinensis. The sequence goes on along the minus strand of CM077078.1, from coordinate 71,502,062 downwards.
TGTCTTGGCGGATCCTAGACATCTAAGAAGGGTATTTGTCTATTCGTCAGTTGACGATGAACTAATCCGTCAATTTTTGTGCCGTAAACCATAAACCCTAAACCCTAAACCCTAAAGATCCTTCAAGGAAAGGAACCAGGTGTGAGATTGTCCCTTTAGAGTCATTGGGAATGCTTGGCATAGCAGGGGATCTGGTGTGTTATATAGTTTCTTCTGGATTGCGAAGTGTCTGACATGCTCTAACAGATTTCCCGTTCCGTCATACATCTCGATTTTTGGGAGCTTGAAACCTGGTGGGATTTGATGTGTCGAGATCTCATGTGGGAATTGTGAGCGACGATGGAGAAGGAGCGGGGCCAAAGTGGCACGCTGTCTGGCTTGTTCTCACTATTCAATGATTATGCCACGAACTTCTTCACGCGTAAGCCTCCCATCGAGGTCATCTTCTTCAGGGCGGTTGCAGTGATACTGAGCTTTGGGTCCTCCATCAGGATGGGCTCCATGAACTTGAATATTCGCGCTGGGGAGTACTGTTTCAGGCATGTTGTCGAGCAAAGGAAGAAGAACTGGATCAATGTGTCCCCCAGGGACCGTTCTTTCGATTGTGCGGGCGTCTTTTCCTGCCATGCTTTCTAGTCATGAGTACCGATGTGCTGAGGGTACTGTCTTTTAGGAATGCTGGGAACCGTGTTCCCACAGATGGCGTCAAACTATAGCGGATCACTCGAGGCTCTGGTAGACCGTACTAAATTGAACTGTCTTAGTACGGGAGCAATCGAGCGCAAACAGTCACAGAGAAACAGAAAGCTAATAGGGGAGTTTTTTTAACATGGAAAAACCTTCAACTGGGCGAAAAACCACGTGGCCGAATCTGTACAGCCCAAACTTCCACTAAATCTGAGTGTTGTTACAAGGTTTTTTCAAGAACACGAGGGTGACAAGCCGCCTCTCGTTACAATTATTAGGGAGAGAGAGAGCAGGGCCCCGAGAGTGATATGTCACCTCCCACAGAGCCATGAACTTCTTCTTGAGTTGCGATGGACGAACTTGTTTGCTTTGTAGTCTTATGTTGAAGCTCAGAAGCAGGAGCGACCCATTTTGCTTGTTCTGATTCTTGTGTCTTGTAAGCTTGTGCGGCGTGGTTTGAGCGTCTTATCCTTTGTGATTTGTTTCTTATTGTGTTGAACGGAGCCTGGGATGGTTGGCCTTTCAGTCATTGAAGCGATTGTCCTTGGGCACGCAGGGTGCTTGCTGATGTAGAGCGCGTGGAGAGCTTGCTGGCGGAAAGCGCACGGAGCGCTTGTTGGTAGAGAGCGCACAGAGCACTTACTGGTAGAGAGCGTGCGGAGCGCTTGTAGGCAGAGAGCGCGCGGAGCGCCAGCTGGTAGAGAGCGCGTGAAGTGCTTGTAGGCAGATAGCGCGCGGAGCGCCTGCTGGAGGACAGTGTGCGGGTAACACATGGAAGTTTGGTGCGAGAAGGCGCGTAGTGGGCGGCGCGCGGGAGCGCGTGAGGAGGAGGCGCATGGAAGAGACGCGGGCGGGAGTGCACAAGAAAGGGATACGCGCGGGAGCGCGCAGGGAAGAGATGCCTGCGAGAGCGCGCATGAAAGAGACGCGCGCTGGAGCGCGCAAGGAAGATGCGCGTGCTAGGAAGAGAAAAGAAGGAGAGAGAAATTCGTAGGAGGAGAAGAGGAGAGAGAAACCGTATGAGGATTTTCTGACGGAGGAAAAGATGGAAAATGAATAGGAATGAGCCATATTTATAGATTCTGAGAGGGGCAAGCCGATAAATTTACCCGGTAACTGTCAGACGGACGAATAGGAATGCTCCGTTTGGATCACACGGATTGTCATATTTACGCAAAAGACAAGACCGCCCCCGGCCGGAAAAATAACCGCCCTTGCCGAAAAATAACTGCTCCTCCCGCGAGGGAGGAGCGGCCGGCAAGGGCGGCGGCTGGAGAGGGATGGGGGCCAAGGTCGGGCGGCCAATTTGGCTGGCTGGCTTAGGTGAAGTGGTGGCAGCCCCTTAACAGGGGCGGCGGCGGAAAACGGACGGTCGGATGGCCGCCCGTTTTTGGCAGAAGGGAGGCCGCCCCTTAACGTGGGAGGCGACAGGAAACGGGCGGACGCATGGCCTCCCTTTCGCGGCGACGGGGAGGCGCGACCGGAGAGAAGCCGCGACGGTAAAGGAGGAGAAGACGACGGCGGTCCCCGCGGCGATGGCGGTTATGGCGAGGAAGACGAATACGGTTGGCGCGACGGCAGCGGTTGGCGCGACGGCGGCGGTTGGCGCGTCGGCGGTTGGCGCGAGCGGTTGGCGCGACGGCGACGGTTGGCGCGTCGGCGGCGGTTGGCGCGGCGGCGGTCGGCGGCGGTTGGCGCGGCGTCGGTTGGCGCGTCGGCGGCGGTTGCCGCGACGGCGGCGGTTGGCGCGACGGCGGAGGTTGGCGCGACGGCGGAGGTTGGCGCGACGGAGGAGGAGGAGGTTGGCGATGGCGGGAGCGTGGAGCCAAGTCGGCGGCGTCCGAGGAAAAGAGGGGCGATGGTGGCGGCAGGCGGCGGCAGCCACAGGAGAGAGGAGTGACGGTGGCGGTGTCCGAGGAAGAGAGGAGCGGCGGCGGCGGCGGCGGCGGCGGCCGCCGCCGCGGTAGAGAGGAGTGACGGCAGGAGCGTCCAAATAAGAGAGGGGCGACGGCGGCAACGGCCGCGGTAAAGAGAAGTGACAGCGGCAGCTGCGGCCAAGGAATAGAGGGGGTCTACGGCCGTTGGTTCGATGATTTACCCAAAAGTTATTTTGATAAAATTTAGGGAAGGATCCCAATTATTATACAAGTCCTGAACAAAATCTTGAAATTTTGTTTACCCAAAAGTTATTTTTCGCATTTAAATACAAGGGTTTTTGCTAGTTAGATAATTAATTTGGATTAAATAAAGCTTATATCAACTTACAGAAAAATTTGGCATTTAAGATTATGTTTGGGAAAACTTATGATGATGAATAAATTGCTAATTAAAATTTGATGTTTGCATAGAAATTTTATAAAATCAATGATGAATAAGCAGTCGACTTTTTGGATCGTTTGGACATAAATGTTTATCTAAATTTCTCATTTATTCATAAGGGTTTGTTTGTTTGGACGTATTTTTTTCGTCCGTGCATGATTTTTTTGTCTGGGGGCGGTTTTTCGCTCGGACGTGTTTTTCGCCCGTCAAGATTGTTTTCGTCCGGTCAAGATTGTTTTCGCTTAAGCTCGATTTTTTTCACGCAGACGTGATTTTTTTCGCTCGGGCGTGATTTGTTCGCTCGGGCGTGATTTTTTCGCTAGGTCGCGTTTTTCGCTCGATTACGTTTTTTTCGCCCGCCCGATTTTTTTCAACCGGGCGCATTTTTTTCCCGCGGGCGGGATTTTTTCGCACAACCGCGATTTTTTCGCCCGGGCTTGTTTTTTTTTTCGCTCGAGCGCGTTCTTTCGCGCCCGGCAAAAAAATCGCGCCCGGGCGAAAAAAACGCGCCCGGGCGAAAAAAACGCCCGGGCGAAAAAATCGCGCCCGGGCGAAAAAAATTGCGCCCGGGTGAAAAAATCGCTTCCGGGCAAAAAAATCGAGCCCGGTCGAAAAAAACGTGCCCGGGCGAAAAAAATGCGCCCTGGCGAAAAATTCGGGCCCTGGCGAAAAAATCGCGCCCGGGCGAAAAAATCGCGCCCGGGCAAAAAAATCGCTCCCGGGCGAAAAAATCGCTCCCTATTCGCGACCTGTCTTCGCGGTCTCTCTGCTCCCTGCTCTCTCTTGCTTACTTGCGGACTCTTCTTTGTTCGCATGGTTTTTCTGCTCGCAGTATGTTTTTTGCGACCTCCCTTTCGCCCCGCGATCCCCTCCGATTCGCGCGGCTTCTTTTCTATTCACGCGGCCTTGTTTCTACTCGCGCGCCCTCTTTTTTGCCTCTCTCTTCTCTTCTATGACTCTCTCTGATACTTCTACCACTACTACTCCTGTGACCCACCCTCCTCCTCCTACTCCTTCGGGCAACCTTGACACCATTTTCAAACTCATCGGTTCCAACTACCCGGACTAGAGTGTCTCCTTCACCTTTCTTCTTCGCTCACAACGCAAATGTCATCATCTCATCAATGACCCTCCTCCTCAAGAATCCGATCTCTTTGATGATTGGGATGCTAGCGACGCTCTTGTTCGCACTTGGCTTGCTAACAGCCTTTCTGATGAGTGTCTCCCCGTCATCCATCATGATGAAACGGTTAAGGCTGCTTGGCTTCATCTTGCCGCTCTCTATTCAAAGAGGGCTCAGACGTCTAGCATCTATACTCTGTATGCGGACCTATTTGTCCGTCCCTCCATGTCTTTTGTTGCTGTTTACCAACAGGTTCAGGCTCTCGGAGCAGAGATTCTCTAGAATCGCCCCTTCTCTGCAGATCTGGCTGAGCAACACAAGCACTTCCAAGAGCTTCTGGTTGTGTGTTTTCTCCTATAACTTCCTGAGTCTTATGACATGATCCGTCAACAGATCCTTGTCAAAGCGTACTCTCCCACCTTGGATGCCACTGTTGCCCGCATCGTCGCGGTTACCTCTCTACTTCAATGTCCGTTGTTATCCTCCCCTCTTCATCCGGACAATTATACTCACCAAACTCAGCGGAGTGGCTCTGGTGGCCGCAGCCACCAATCTGGCGGGCGTTGTCTTTCCCGCTTTCTCTGCTCTCACTATGGCCGCACCAGCCATACGGTTGATCGCTGCTGGAAGAAACATCCACATCTTCGCCCCTCTGGGGATTCTTCCACCTCCTCGAAGCAGTCCGCCTTGGTGGTCACGTCTTCAGGTAGTGCCCACGTCATTACTCAAGGTAAATGGCTGATAGACTCTGGTGTTACCCATCATATGACCGACAATCCTCAGTGTTTTTCTATTCTAAAAACACAAGATCCTTGTCAAAGCGTACTCTCCCACCTTGGATGCCACTGTTGCCCGCATCGTCGCGGTTACCTCTCTACTTCAATGTCCGTTGTTATCCTCCCCTCTTCATCCGGACAATTATACTCACCAAACTCAGCGGAGTGGCTCTGGTGGCCGCAACCACCAATCTGGCGGGCGTTGTCTTTCCCACTTTCTCTGCTCTCACTATGGCCGCACCAGCCATACGGTTGATCGCTGCTGGAAGAAACATCCACATCTTCGCCCCTCTGGGGATTCTTCCACCTCCTCGAAGCAGTCCGCCTTGGTGGTCACGTCTTCAGGTAGTGCCCACGTCATTACTCAAGGTAAATGGCTGATAGACTCTGGTGTTACCCATCATATGACCGACAATCCTCAGTGTTTTTCTATCCTAAAAACACAAGATCGAGTGCCCCCGATCTATATTGCAGACGGCTCTCCCTCACCGGTCAATGGGATGAGAGTGGTTCAAGTCACTCCGTCTCTTCGCTTGGCGGATACCCTCTACGTGCCCAAGTTTCCTTACAATTTATTATCTGTTATGAAAGTCAGATATATCCTAGAGATTAGAGCAAACACACACAACAAGAATACAAGAAATAAAAATTGCAATCCAGACGACACAAGAATTTTATAGTGGTTCCCCAACAACTTGGGTACGTCCACTCTTCTACCACCCTTGGTAGGAATCCACTCAGGATGAGTTGATCAAGTGTCCTGATACCAATGAGCTTTTGATAAGGTGCTCAAAAACCAAAGCTAAATTTTTTGATCAGGTGTTTTGCCACCACTGAGTTTTGACAAGGCTCTCAGAACCAAGCAGAACTTTGGAAGGGAGTTCAAGAACCCTTTTACAGCGGGAAAAGAAAAATAAGAGTTGAAGGTGTCTTCTCTGTTCTCAATCAAATGAGAGAAGCACAAGTGGATTGATGATGTCAAAGCTCCCCCTGAGATGTAGAATGGTTCAAGAGTGGAAGCTTTGCACAGGGTGATAGGCCTTCAATGGATGACTGCTCCAGCAAATGATGATTTCAGCAATGGCTGAAATGTTAGTTGTCTTGGAGAGTAAATAATGAAGCCTTGATAATGATCTTCCAGTAAGCCTTCAGACTGATGTAGAGAAGTTGTCTCTTCAGGCTTCCTGGAATAGCATATCTGAGAAGAGCACTTAGTTGTACAGGTAGAGTTGAGTTCTTCCTGGAACTCTGATTCCTGTAATTTATTTTCACTGTATTCTGCTTTCTTCTTTCTTCACTACTATATTGTTCCTCTGTAAATCTGTGTATATATATCCTGATAGATGAGCAGCGGACATTTGAATAATAGCATTTATTACTGCTTCCTTTTGGATACTCCAACGGCTATAATACTTATAAAAGCATTCCTGTAATAGTCCTTTAATATAGCTGTATTGGAATAATAACAGCTGACTTTAATAGGACAAAAGATATCCAGAAAATCCGCCTGGAAACTTGCATTCTGAGATCTGGCAGAAATCGTCGATCTGCTTTGCTGACCGTCGATCTGGGATCGACTATCGTCGATCTGAGCTGGCAGATGTTGGAGTTGGCCTGTGACAGAAATAGTCGAACGGAGCTCGGAGATCGTCGACCGGAGCTCGACGTTCCAGCATAGGGAACGTCGACCGGAGCTCGACGTTCCAGCATAGGGAACGTTGACCGGAGCTCGACGTTCCAGCATAGGGAACGTCGACCGGAGCTCGATGTTCCAGCATAGGGAACGTCGACCGGAGCTCGACGTTCCAGCATAGTTGAGTTCTGATTTCTTTAGGCTGATTTCTCTGACTGATTTCTCTGGGCTGATTTCTCTTGGCTGATTTCTTCTATCTCTGAGAGCCTCTGACTTAGCACAACCTATGACCCTTAGCTATACATGATGGGTCAATCTAATAAACTGAAAGACATAGTGATCCTGACCCAAATCCAAATTAGGGTGTTCCAACAATCTCCCCCTATTTGGGTTAGAATTACTATTTACATGAGAATTAAAATATTACAACAAATTAATATTACAAAGCATGAGATAAAAAAAAAGAAAAGCTTTGCAATGCTGGCTCCTGTTGCTGTTAAAAACTGACTTCTGCTGGCAATGCAATCTTCCCCTATGTTGATGAAGTAATTGTGATTGGAGGAGGCTGAGATGACTCTTAAAGATGGATTTTGATTGGGTCATCCAGCTAACTATTATAGATGGTACCTGCAAAAAGCTATGGTAGAGATTGCTCTCTCCTTAAAAAAAGATATGTTAGCAGAAAAATGATATTTGTCCAGCAAAATTTAGGATTCTGGATCTGAAAAACAAAGTCTGATATCTTCCTTCCAATAGAATTTCTTTTCATCAGAAGAGATTCAAACTTAGTGTCATGATCACTGCTGACCAATGCAACTAGAGTAGAAGACTCAATCTAGATGAATTTAGAAAAAGATCTATAAGAAATATAAAGTATCTGACAAAGAATTCACATACAGAGGTCCTAAAATAATTTTGAACAAAATATCAATACGATAGAAACAGCCTTAAGAAAAGATGTTTCCTAATAAATTTATTCCAAATAAGAAAAGGATTTGAAAATACTTTAATTAGTTTATCCTTATATTTATGAATCAGATTTATGAAAAAGCAGGCTGAGTTTGATCTGAGCTTATTTTGTTGATTAAAATATTTCTTCTTCATTTGAATATATTCTGAAAACATTCTTCTGAGAAGTTTTGTTTCCTCCTCAGGTTTTATTAAATCTTGGCAGCATAATTGAAGTTCTAATTTAACTGAACTAAAAACAAAGTTTGATAATACCTGATCCTCTTCAGGTTTTGATTTTCCTGTTGTTTGTTCAGCCTCTAAACTGCTGCAGGAAGAATTTATGGCCATTAAGCAGAATTCTTTGGCCCTTGCTTCCTCTTCTTCATCTTCAAATGAAGACTCATCATCTGAAACATCCCAAATAATATCTAGGGATATTGATTCTTCTTCTTCAAATAAAATGTTGTGGCTTCTTTCTATAGTTCCATCCACTGGTTCAGAAGCCATTTGATGAAGAGAATCCCATATCTCCTTAGCTGTTGAGCATTCAACAACTTCTTGAAACAAGTCATCAGATAATGACTGTGCTAGGATATTCATGGCTCTGGCATCAGCTAGCCTGGCCCTTTTAGTTATTGTTGCTGAGGTTGGGAGACCTGTCATAATAGAGGAGAAAATATCTTCATCAATAGAGTTCATATATAATTTAATTCTTGTCTTCCAAAGTGTAAATTTGTTTATGTTGCACTTAGGAGGTCTGGTGCTAGAATATTCCATATTCTTGCTATGTTAAAAATAGAATGATTAATCTAACTAGGATTGATCAAAAGAAGGATCTTTTGGTTCAGGTGTTAGCCTGTATAAGCAACCAACCTATGATGGTTTAGTTGTTGTATAACCAACCTCCCTCTGATACCAATTGAAAGTCAGATCTATCCTAGAGATTAGAGCAAACACACACAATAAGAATACAAGAAATAAAAATTGCAATCCAGACGACACAAGAATTTTATAGTGGTTCCCCAACAACTTGGGTACGTCCACTCTTCTACCACCCTTGGTAGGAATCCACTCAGGATGAGTTGATCAGGTGTCCTGACACCAATGAGCTTTTGATAAGGTGCTCAAAAACCAAAGGTAGATTTTTTGATCAGGTGTCTTGCCACCACTGAGTTTTGACAAGGCTCTCAGAACCAAGCAGAACTTTTGAAGGGAGTTCAAGAACCCTTTTACAGCGGGAAAAGAAAAATAAGAGTTGAAGGTGTCTTCTCTGTTCTCAATCAAATGAGAGAAGCACAAGTGGATTGATGATGTCAAAGCTCCCCCTGAGATGTAGAATGGTTCAGGAGTGGAAGCTTTGCACAGGGTGATAGGCCTTCAATGGATGACTGCTCCAGCAAATGATGATTTCAGCAATGGCTGAAATGTTAGTTGTCTTGGAGAGTAAATAATGAAGCCTTGATGATGATCTTCCAGTAAGCCTTCAGACTGATGTAGAGAAGTTGTCTCTTCAGGCTTCCTGGAATAGCATATCTGAGAAGAGCACTTAGTTGTACAGGTGGAGTTGAGTTCTTCCTGGAACTCTGATTCCTGTAATTTATTTTCACTGTATTCTGCTTTCTTCTTTCTTCACTACTATATTGTTCCTCTGTAAATCTGTGTATATATATCCTGATAGATGAGCAGCGGACATTTGAATAATAGCATTTATTACTGCTTCCTTTTGGATACTCCAACGGCTATAATACTCATAAAAGCATTCCTGTAATAGTCCTTTAATATAGCTGTATTGGAATAATAACAGCTGGCTTTAATAGGACAAAAGATATCCAGAAAATCCGCCTGGAAACTTGCATTCTGAGATCTGGCAGAAATCGCCGATCTGCTTTGCTGACCGTCGATCTGGGATCGACTATCGTCGATCTGAGCTGGCAAATGTTGGAGTTGGCCTGTGACAGAAATAGTCGAACGGAGCTCGGAGATCGTCGACCGGAGCTCGACGTTCCAGCATAGGGAATGTCGACCGGAGCTCGACGTTCCAGCATAGGGAACGTCGACCGGAGCTCGACGTTCCAGCATAGGGAACGTCGACCGGAGCTCGACGTTCCAGCATAGGGAACGTCGACCGGAGCTCGACGTTCTAGCATAGTTGAGTTCTGATTTCTTTAGGCTGATTTCTCTGACTGATTTCTCTGGGCTGATTTCTCTTGGCTGATTTCTTCTATCTCTGAGAGCCTTTGACTTAGCACAACCTATGACCCTTAGCTATACATGATGGGTCAATCTAATAAACTGAAAGACATAGTGATCCTGACCCAAATCCAAATTAGGGTGTTCCAACATGTTACTTCTTTGTGCAAGCAAATACAGTTTTTCGTCACATTCACTCTCACTTCTTGTTCTTTTCAGGATCCAGGCTCCCAACGGACGATTGCTACTGGGACCGAGAGCGTCGGCCTCTACTTCCTCGACAATATGTCCGCTCTGTCCGCCTTCTCCTCCTCTTCTACAGACCTTCTACAATGGCATCTTTGTCTTGGTCATCCTCCTCCACGGCTTCTTCATTAGCTTCTGCCTCACCTCCTTCCACACAGTCCTCCTCTTAACTTTGACGCATAGCTTGGCAAGCATCATCACTCCTCCTTCCTACTGAAGCAAGCCCATGGATCTTCCTGTTTGTTTGTTCTCGTTCACTCCGATGTCTGGGGTCCTGCTCCTACCCTCACCATAGGTCGGGGTAGTTCATATTTTGTAACTTTTATTGATGATTTCTCTCACTGTATGTGGGTGTATCTCTTAAAAGATCGCTCCGCATTATTCTCTGTATGGACATCTTTTTATTTTATGATTAAAACTCAGTTTGATGTCTCTATTAAAATCTTTTGCTCTGATAATGCCAAATAATATCTTAGTCATGATTTTTCTTCTTTCTGTATGCAAAATGGGATTGTTCATCAAACTAGCTGTGTCTATACCTCACAGCAAAATAGTGTGGTGGAACGCAAAAACCGTCACCTCCTTGATGTCGCTCGCACTCTGATGACACAGATGCAGGTTCCTCGCTCTTATTGGGGATATGCTATTCTCATCTCCTGCTATCTCATCAATCGCATTCCCTCCACGGTTCTCCACGGTCAAACCCATTCTCCATTCTCTATCCGGGCAAGGATCCGTTTCATATCCCTCTGCGTATCTTTGGGTGCTTGGATTTTGTGCACGCTCCCTCCGTCACCCGTGACAAACTCTCCCCACGTTCCACTAAATGTTTCTTTTTGGGTTACTCTATCACTCAGAAAGGTTATTGTTGTTTTGACCCTGTTCTTCGCAAGCAGTTCGTCTCCACAGACGTAACCTTCTTCGAAAATGCGTCCTATTTCTATCGCACTCCTCTTTTCTTCCTGATGTTCCTGCTTATCTTACCATCCCCTCCGTCTCATCTACACCTACCGAGATTTCTCCTCCTTCGCCGTGTCCACCGTCTCCTCCTCTCTCTATCCGCCTCCACTGTCTTCCTCTTCTCTTCGGCCGTCTCTCTCTACTTTCGGGCCAGCTCTCTCCGCCACGGATGCACCGAATACTGAGGAACACGCCGACCTGGATCTTCCCATTGCTCTTTGCAAAGGGGTGCGGACATGTACCTAGCAATCGCTTGTTGTTGATGTTTCCTATGCTCGTCTTACTCCTTCTCGCAGGACTTTTACGTTGGCCATCTTTGCCACTGCCACTCTCTGTACCTACCAGGAATCCCTTTTTGTTCCTCATTGGAAGGCTGCCATGGATGAGGAAATTGCCACCTCACTGAGGGGGTATATGGACCCTTGTTCCTCCTCCGTTGGGCACTGATGTTGTTGGCTGTCGCTAGGTCTTTGTTTTGAAGTTCAGCCCGGACTATAGTGTGGATAGTTATAAGGCATGCCTTGTCACAAAAGGCTTCACTCAGACTTATGGTGTTGATTATTTTGACACCTCTCCTGTTGCTCGTCTCAGCACTATTTGGGCACTCCTTTCTATGGCCGTCAGCAGGGATTGACCCATTTCCTAACTGGTTGTCAAGAATGCCTTTCTCTATGGTGATCTTCAGGAGGATGTCTACATGGAACAACCTCCTAGGTATGTTGCTCAGGGAGAGACACAGGTATGCATGCTGAATAAGGCCATCTATAGCCTAAAGCAAAGCCCTCGAGCTTGGTTTGACAAGTTTAGCGGCATTGTGGCGGTCGTGGGGTTTACAAGAAGTTTTGTCAATCACTCATTGTTCATTCGCAAAACCTCCCTGGATTTGATGGTTCTTGTAGTATATGTGGATGATATTCTTCTCACTGGAGATGACCAGGCTGGAGTACCCTTGACAAAGAAAAATCTCCGTCAATACCTAGTCATGAAGGATATGGGCTCCCCAAAATACTTTCTGGGGATAGAAATCTCTCGAAAGCCTAACTCCTTGGTCCTCTCCCAACGTAAGTATGCTCTTGATCTTCTAAAAGAGACAAGGTTGACTGGGGCTAAACCTGCCCGATGCCCCATGGTTACTAGAGAAGATAAAACGTGGATAGATGACTCCCCTCCTCTATCAAATGTTACGAGGTACAAGCATCTTGTCGGCAAACTCATTTATCTCACGGTAACCAGACCCAATATCTCCTACGTAGTAGACAAGGTTAGCCAGTTCATGGAAGCTCCTAGGGAGTTCCATCTACAGTCTGCCCTGAGGATATTGGAATATATTAAAGCGACGCCAGGTAAAGAACTACTATTTCAGAAGAATGGTCATTTAAAGGTTGAAGCATACTCGGATTCTAGCTATGTTGATGGAAAAGGAGATCGCAAGTCCACATCGGGCTTTTGCACATTTATGGGGGAAACCTTGTGAGCTAGAAGAGCAAGAAACAGTCTATAATCTCCAGGTCTAGTGCAGAAGAGGAATATCAAAGTATGTCGTCGACCACGTGTGAATTAAAGTGGTTAGGGGCACTCATGATTGACTTAGGAGAGGTCTACAACCATCCTCTACCTATGTTCTGCGACAACAAGTCTGCTATATATATCTCCAAAAATCTGGTCTTCCATGAGAGAAAAAAGCACATTGAAGTCGACTACCATTTTATTCGGGAATAGATTTTGAAAAAATAGATTTGTACTCCGTTCGTTACATCCGACAATGAGTTAGTAGATATCTTCACCAAGCCTGTGTCCGTTTCCTTTTTTCACATTTGCGACAAGCTGAGCATGATTGATATATATGCTCCAGCTTGGGGGGGGGGGAGTGTGTTGTATGGTGGTCGGGCAGTCTAACAGTCTAACCCTGGCGGCTTGAAGACCGCGCGGTCTGGCGGTTTCTCTCCGGCAGTTTGGTAGCCGAGATGTTGCTGATTCGAGACCAGACGGTCTGGCAGTTTGACGCAGGCGACTTGAAGACCGAGCGTTCTAACGGTCTCCCCTAGCGGCTTGTCTTCTCTCTATAGTTGTTGCCGGGCGTTTAGCCTATTCGTCTAATCGCGCGGCTTGTGCGGTCTATTTTTGTATAGCTGCTTATACCTGTAATTATTTGTCCTTGTTGAAATTTCACAAGCTGATCAGGAGATAACTCTGATAACAAGTAAAAACTTTTAGAGCTATCAAGCTGACTACTTGATCAAGCGGAAACGGGAACCAGAAGCAGGAACACACCAACCATAAACTAAGTTAAGTAAATCAGAGACAATGGAAGGAAATCACAAATCTTGTAATATCAACTATCTTTATTACAAGGCAAGACATACATGGCGAGACATGATTTCGCCAAGTACAAGGGAGAAGCAAACAAGAAGAAATAAGCCGGGCGGACTGCCTTAGAGACCGCTGAGTCCGCCGAGTTTGCCGAGACTGCCAAGCCGCTGCTGCACCAATTTAATTACGGAGTCCGCGAAGTCCGTGGACTACCCGTTATTTTGTTGAACGACTGCTCTGCAAGCCACCGCGGAATTGAAAGAACAGACCGCCTAGTCCACCGAGACCGACAGATAGGTTATTGAACTTGGAAATTGTTGAAGGAGATAAGACTGGCTGGCCGTACATGCAACCTGCTGAAACCGCCGATTGTAAACTGTGAGCTCCACTGATTCCTGACCACAGTCAGAACAAGACTCCTGGCTTCACATTACAAGCCGCGCAACCTGCAAATAACAACCAGTAAACCTGCTCAAACCGTGTGGACAAGAAAACCGAGGCCGCAACAATTAACCAACGCTCAACTTACTGTTCCTCAGTTATTGTTGATGTGACGAGGAGTCCTATTTATAGGCACGGAGAGGAGTGTGGTAACCGCCCTAGTGGATAGAATCACCACCCTAGCCCTCAGCTAGCACAAGCCAGTCTGCTGAGTCCGCAAGGACAAGGTCGGACAAGCCAACTAAAACTGCCTAGCACCAAGGCTGGAAGCTAGCCCGCAACCCGGCGGACACCGCACCAGTCCGCATGCTGCACAACACGCAGACACAACAACAACCCATACTATAGCAGTTTGCACACTACACGTTGACACAGAACTAGCCTGCACAAGCCGCAAATACCGTACCAGCCCGCAACACAGGTCCACGACCAACATGCACAAACTGCCCGGTCAACCAGCGTACATTGAAGACTCTGCGGTCACCCTGGACTTATTTCAAAATTGTGACCGTCCAGCAACCAACCAAGACCCTGGCGCCAGCTAGGAGGACACAAAATCAGTCCGCAAGCTCCCAAGTCAAACCGCCAATAACCCTCTCCACCAGAGCAAGGCAATTAGCCGAACTCACAAGCTCCAAGAGCAGTACGCATAGAGCAAACTCCGCAGACTCATAGTGAGTCTGCCCTTCCGCGGATACTCCACCTATCAGCAAGGTTACACCAAGGAACAGCCAACTACAAGACACTAGCCGAACTGACGGTCACCATCAGCAGGCCGCAACAATAGGCCACCCAAACGGCACCATCAGTCCTCCCAGGCCGTACAATCAATCCGCCCAGGTTGCACGGTCTCGTTGATCAACCCCACCAACCCCCCCCCACCACTTTCACTTCACAATTTTCAACACCCCCTTGAAGTGAGAAGTGGTAACCAAGCTCAGCAGTCCCCGTAACTGAGTAAATGACACCTTCGACAGCGGCTTTGTGAAGATGTCTGCGATGTTGTCCTCACTCCACACATGCTCCACCATAAGAGATCCCTCCAAAACCTTTTCCCGAATGAAGTGGTGCTCAATCTCTATATGCTTGGTATGTGCGTGACAAACTGGATTATTCACCAGTTTCAGGGCACTTTCATTGTCATCGCATAATAGAGTTAGACTGCGCACTTCTTCATAGATGTCCTCTACTAGTCTCCTGAGCCAGATGGCTTCCCGAGCTGCCAAGGACGAAGCCTTATGCTCTGTTTCCGTAGTAGAGACGGACACCGAGACTTGCTTCTTGCTACACCAAGAGATACTGGGTGATCCATATGTGAAGACATAACCGAATGTTGACTTCCGGTCGTCTGAATCTTCCCCATAATAAAAATCTGAGTATCCTTGAAAAACAAAACTCGTGCCTCTCCTATAAAAGAGACCCATATCAGAAGTGGCCTTCACGTACTTAAGAATGTTTCTCGCCACCATCAGATGAGGCTTCCTGGGTTCCGCCATATACCGACTTACTAGGCCAACTGCATAAGCAATGTCTTGCCTTGTAATTGTCAAGTAGAAAAGACTCCCAACCAGAGCCCGAAACACCAAAGGATCTGGAAGAATACTTCCCTCATCCCACCGAAGTTTGATGCCCAAATCGAAAGGATTATAGCTACTCTTCCCTTCCTGCATGCTGAATCGCTGAACGATTCGCTCGGAATATCCCTTCTGGGACACGAGTATGTCACTCTCTTTCCTCTCCATCTCGAGTCTAAGGAAGTGGTGGAGCTCATCCAAGTCCTTCATATCGAATCTTATAGCTAGCTCTGCCCTGAGACTAGATACCTCCTCCTTGGAGTTCCCCGTGATGATCATGTCATCCACGTACAAAATCCCCAAGACTAGAAGCTCCCCCTTCTTCTTAATGAACAAGCTCGAGGATGAGTTTGAAGTAAGATAACCGCAGAACTAGAGGTATTCTTCAATCTTCTCATACCAGGCTCAAGGAGCCTGCTTCAACCCATAGAGAGATTTCCGGAGCTTGCAGACGTAGTTCAGATGATCTTCAGAAACGTACCCTAGTGGCTGATTCATGAAGATGTCTTTGTCGATCTCTCCGTAAAGAAAAGCATTCTTTACATCTAGCTACCACATCTTCCACCCTTGGTAAGCCGCCAAGGCCATCGCCACCCGAACTGAAGTCATCTTTGCCACTGGACTGAACGTCTCTTCATAGTCTTCTCCATACTGTATAGAGAACCCTCGAGCAATAAGGCGAGCCTTGTACCGCTCGATGCTCCCATCCGCCTTCTTCTTCAGCTTATACACCCACTTGCAAGTCACAGGAGTAATGTCATCAACCTTAGGCATAAGGTCCCAGGTCTCATTCTTCTTGAGAGCAGCTATCTCCTCATCCATGGCATCTTCCCACAACTTGACTCAAGTGGCTTCAGTAAAGCTAGAAGGCTCCCCTCATCCAGGGAGCCTGCAAAGAAATAAGAGACAAAGCTAACTGTATTCCCTTCGCAATAACGAGCTGGTGGATTTATGATCCTCTTCGATCTTTAAAGATTCTGCTCCTTGCTCACCACCTCCATTGCTTCTTCAAAATCAGCTCCATTCCCGGGTACACTTGGAGCATCGCTCCCCCTGCTTTCTGAACCAGAAGCCTCTGCCCCAGAGCCTAAAACACGTGAAGCTCCTGGTGACACCGGCAACTAGACTTGAAGATCTTCAGCAGGCTCCTTTTGCCCTTCATCAACCCTACTCTCCTACAGCTCAATAGAGCCACCTCCTTACGATGTTAGTTTATCAAAGACAACGTATCTTGATACAACGAACTTCCTTATCGTAGGATCCATGCACTCCCATCCCTTCTTCCGCTCATCATAGCCCACAAAGACAAGCTTCCTCGCCTTTGCATCAAGCTTGGTCCTTAGAGAATCTGAGACATGCATATAGCAGGTTGATCCAAACACTCGAAGGTGTTCAACAGTGGGCTTCTCCTTGAACATCATCTCATGAGAAGATTTCGTGTTGATCGGACTTAGAGGCATCTTATTGATGATATAAGTTGCGCAGGCCATTCCTTCAGCCCAAAAGGACCTGGGAATGCCCTTTGAATGAAGCCAGTACGTGCAGGTTTCCGTCAAATGACGGATCTTCCTCTCCTCCGCTCCATTTTGTTGTGGATTATGAGCACAAGTAAGCTCTCTTTTTATCTCATGCTTCCTGCAGAAGTTAGAAAACTCGGATGATACAAACTCACCACCGTTGTCTGATCTAAACTTCTTGATCCGCAGGCCAAGCCGGCCCTCCACCAGATCCTTGAACTCCACAAACAATTGGAAAGCAACTGACTTCTCGTTCATGAAATACACTCAAGTGTATCTTTAGTAGTCATCAATCAGCACCAACATGTATCTGCTGCCTCCAAGACTAGCAGTAGCAGTTGGCCCCATCAAATCACCATGGATGCACTCCAAAGATACCTTGCTCCTTGTTTGAGACTTGTCAAACGGAAGGCGATGAGCCTTTCCAAACTAACATACTGCGCAGACATGGCCATCTCCGTAGGATGACAACTTTGGCAAGCCTTTCACAAGGCTTCTCATCGCCATAGCTTTCAGCTTGTCCATCCCTACATGCCCTAGCCTCTCATGCCAAATAGCAGAGCTATCGTTGGCCCTCATCTGATCAACATAAGAGCTTGTTGATAAAACAAACAAGTCTCTAACCCTTCTCCTTATATGAGCAACATCAACCTTAACCGCTGATATGCTGCGGAGAAATTTCACTTCTGTTGGCCCAAACAGAACGTTATATCCTATGTCAACCGCTTTATTCAGAGAGAAGAGGTTCTTCTTCATGCCAGGTATGTGATACACACTCCTTAACGTGAGTGGACCCTAAGCACTATCCAAAGAAACAACACCCTCCTTCTTTATAGTATGAACAGAATCATCAGCTGTAATAATAGCTTCGTTACCTGAGAATGTCTGCAGTGAAGAGAACTTCGACTTGTCTCCAGTGAGGTGATGACAACACCCCGAGTCAACTATCCAGTCATCTTAGTATTCGACGGTAGAAAGAGAACGAACACAAGTGCTCGTCAAGAAGGCTCCTCCCCATCCGGCCTCCTCAGCACTAGAACTATCACCCTCCTTATCTACAACATGCCCAGGCTGCAACTTGACCTTACAGTCACGCTTGAAGTGCCCCGGCTGATTACACCTATAACACTTTAACTCCTTCTTCCAGTTCTTCTTAGGAGCAATGCTCTTCTCTTGCTGATAGGAAGTTGAAGGCACATCCGCAGCAGCATGCTTCTTCTTCTTCTCCCATCTCTTCTCTTCTTATCAATGAAGAGAGCTTCACTACCTCCTTCAGAGATAGTAACTTCGGCCATCTGCTTAGCCAAACTCTCTTATGAAGCCAGCAGATTCTCCAGCTCAAATAAGGATGGCTAAGTCGCCCATCCTTGAACAGAAGTCACAAAGGCTACATATTCCTTCCGCAACCCGCAGACTATGTGCCTCTTCAGCTTAGCTTCAGAAATGGCCTCATCAGGATCCAACACTGATATTTCAGCGCGTAGGTTCTTAATCTTAAGAAAGAACCTTGAGATGGAAAGATCTCTTTGAGTTACTTTAGCCAACTTATTCTCTAAGAACTGTAGCTATGCTACATTCTTCCTGTTGAACAATCCATCAATGGATGTCCAGATCTCAGCAGCAGAATCACATCCTAAGATGTGATCAAAGATCTCAGGTGAGACAGCCCGCTTGAGAGAAAACTCTGCCTTTGCATTAGTCTTCCTCCAAGCTCTCACATGTTCAGTAGTACCAGTAGCTGCAGTCACTTATTGCTTGTCGTCACCACCGACGACCTCCCACAACTCCTCACCAATAAGATAGATCTTTATACATGACTTCCACTTCTTGAAGTTAGTCGCTGTAAGAAGTTCAATACCAAGACCCCTTGCAAAAGCTCCTTCCATTGCAACACCGTTGATCTACTAGCTTCCAGAAGCGTCGAGCACAACTGAGGTTGATCACTGCTCAAGCCATTGTTCCCTCTAATACCATGTTGAAATTTCACAAGCTAATCAGGAGATAGCTCTGATATCAAGTAAAAACTTTCAGAGCTATCAAACTGACTATTTGATCAAGCGGAAATGTGAACCAGGCGCAGGAACACTCCAACCATAAACGGAGCTAAGTAAATTAGAGACAATGGAAGACAATCACAAATCTTGTAATATTAACTATTTTCATTACAAGGAAAGACATACATGGAGAGACATAATTTTGCCAAGTACAAGGGAGAAGCAAACAAGCAAATAAGAAGAAACAAATCGGGCGGACTGCCTCAGAGACCGCTGAGTCCATCGAGTCCTCCGAGACCTATAAGCAGCAGCTGCACCAACTGAACTATAGAGTCCGCAAAGTCTATGGACTACCCGTTATTCTGCTGAATGACTACTTTGCAAGCTGCCGCCGAACTGAAATAACAGACCGCCTAGTCCGCCGAGACCGGCAGAAAGGTTATTGAACTTGAAAATTGTTGAAGGAGAGAAGACTAGCTGGCTGCAAATGCGACCTGCTAAAACCGTCGATTGTAAACCGCGAGCTCCACTGATTCCTAACCGCAGTCAGAACCAGACTCTTGGCTTCATAGTGCTAGTTGCGCAACCTGCAAACAACAACCAGTTAACCTTCTTAAACTGCGCGGACAAGAAAACCGAGGCCGCATCAATTAACCAACGCTCAACTTACTATTCCTCAGTTACTATTGATGTGACGGGGGTCCTATTTATAGGCGCGGAGATGAGTGTGGTCACCGCCCTAGTGGATAGAATCACCACCCCATCTCGCATCTAGCACAAGCCAGTCCGCCGAGTCTGCAAGGACAAGGCCGGAGAAGCCAACTAAAACTGCTTAGCACCAAAGCTGGAAGCCAACTCGCAACCCAGCAGACACTACACCGGTCCGCATGATGCACAGCACGCAGACACAACAACAGCCCATACTGCAGCTGTAACGCCCCGAAACTCAAAAGAGGGACGGGTGACGTTTTAAGCCATGCCTGGGTTTTGGAGCAGGTGACACGGGCGTGTCACGGGCTTGACACGGGCGTGCCACGGGTGTGTTCGGCCACGGGTCATGTGGTCGACATTTTGACGATCGGCGATCGTCGAGTTGAGTCACACGGCCTGGGACACGGGCGTATCCCAGGGCGTGTCACGCTAAGGAGTTTTCTGAGTCTTGTACACGTACCATGACACGGGCACAGACACGGGCGTGTCACATGTGACACGGGCGTGTCGGGAGCCGTGTTGCAGTCCGTGTCCTCCTCAGGAAGCAAGTGTGGGTAGTTGGACACGGGCACAAACACGGGCGTGTCACATGTGACACGGGCGTGTCGGGTGCCGTGTCGCAGGCCATGTCCTTCTTAGGAAAAGAATGTTGGTCGTTGCACACGGGGGTGACACGGGTAGTGACACGGCCGTGTCGCATGCAACACGGGCATGTTGGAAGCCATGTTGAATGTCGTGTGCTGGTTATCGCATCGGTCGAGACGGGCAACCCGTGTTCGGCCCAGATTTTGTAATTTAAGGCCTAATCGTGGTCGTTCGTTTCCCTTGCTTGGGATCCGATGCCTGGGGTTGGATGCTTGCGGTTTAAACCCGAAAATAGGGTTTGCAATCCCTCATTTCATCCCCTTGGTTCTCTTTCTAAAGTCTAGAGAGAGGGGAGAGCAAGGAGGAGGAGGAAGGCCAAGATCCGGCCACCGGTGGAGCGTCGGAGCTCCGAATCGCGATCCGAGTCCAGATCCGCGAAGGCGACACCGTTGCGGTGCTTTCCAACTGCGTAGATTTTTCATGGCGCCGCGGAAGAACGTAAGGGTAACGATTTCTCATCCTAGGGCATATGAAGCCCTCTTTTCCTTTGCATAGGAAGCCCTCTCTCACGAGTGAGCGAAGAGTTGGAGCGTTCCCTCGGGTAGATATGTAAAGTCCCCCTTATGTAGAGTCCGTATGCATAAACAGACATAGGCATGGTGTGTGAAGCCTATCCGGGCAAGTTGGTCCGGATCGGTGATGTTGTATTGCATATGAACCGGGGAAGACTCCGGATGTTTGGGCGTTTTTCGGGTTTTCTACGTGGTAGATTGCAGCAGGGAGCCTTGGAGATTAACTCCAAGGTGCACCCGGAAAACTAGGCAAAAGCGGGTTTTGCCAACACGATGGCTGGGGAGCCAACGTGAACATAACCGGGTTATGTGATTGTTGTGGCGGAAATAGGACTCAGTGAGTCTTGACCTGCGCATATGGCTTAAATTGTCGTTGCGGAATGAGCACGGGTCATGCGGAACTGTACCCGATCTATGTTGTTCGGTGGGACCGTTGGCATGGATGAGAGTCTTCGGCGGTGTATGGCTTAAATTGTCGTGACCAAGGCAAGGAAGACAAATTGCTCATATGATTGGCCGTCCAAGGGGCGGTGGTGGAACAGGAACGTCTATGGCTTGAATTGACGTGACGTTGGTCGGTTCGCCGTAAATGTGCCCTGTGTGCACGAGGTGTGTGGCCGTGCGAGCCTACGCCTGTGATGAAGTGTGTTTACACTATTATGATGCTATACTAATAAAGTGCAGGGAAAGAGCATCACCGCCCCGATTTTGGGGGCGGGATCGTTATAATCTGGTCAGCATTGCTGACCGTTATTTTGTTTACAACCGGGCGGTGGATTGTGTCTTGCAGGTGCTGCGGAGCCGAGCGGGAAATAGCGGGCTAAAGCCCATGTTGCGGTGCTGGCCCTCGAAGGCCTAACCTTTTTATGTTTTCCGTTTATCTCATGTATGGCCGGCCTGCGAGCCGAAGTATGAAAGGCACTCTTGTTTGAGGAAACTATTGTAAGGCCATAAGGCCGGTACTTTTGTATTTAACATTCCTAGTTTATCTGAGTAGTGGACATTCGTGCTTGGCAGGGTTCTTGTTTTTGTGCAACTTAATAATTGCTTCCGCTAGGTGCTGTGTAGGACGTTGTGATTGGTTGAATGGTTCCAACGCGTAACCAACTGGTCTGTCCGTAGCATATGGCGTCGGGCCCTGGCCGGACCTACTGTTATTTTCTATGTGACGGATAGAGGTGTTACAAATTGGTATCAGACTATCGGTTTTGGTCAAACTTAAATGAATTCGTGGGCGAATTCACTTTAAGGGGTGGTGAGCACATGTGTGTGCGTCATCGTTATAACATGAAAAGAACCCATGAATGTCCACTTAGGAATGAAAATACACGTGTTTGAGGAACCTGCGTGTTCCTATAATTGCTGTTTGCAATATTGTTTTGTCGCTTATCGGTGTTTTGCACGTTTATAGGTGACCAGAAGTGGTGTTGGACCGTCAGAACGGCCAGGTTCCGAGGCAAGCAGCGCACCAAGTGATGCGCATGCAACACCTCCGTCTGCCGAGACCATTAGATTGGTGGCAGAAGCTATCTTTGCTGTTAGAAACGAACTAAAACAAACCGGAAAGAGTATAACTGAAACTTTATTATCAGAAAAAGGTATCTATTACAAAGGTATGCCCTCCCTTATATAGAATGGAGGAGAGATGAGAGAATACAAATAAGAGATGTGAGACTAAAAATTTACAGGACTAAGCGGACTGTACAGAACAAACCGCACAAGTCGCGCGGTTAGACAGAAGGGCTAACCGCACGGCTACCACCAGAGAGAGAGAGAGAGACCGCAAGGGGAGGCCGCCTGAGAGCCCGGCAACCAGACAGCAACAGCACAGCAATCAAACCGCTGAAGGGAAACCGCCAGACCGCGCGGTCTCTAACCCGCCAAGACAGACCGCCAGACCGCCCGGTCTCAACTTCAACACTCCCCCTCAAGCTGGAGCATATATATCGATCATGCCCAGCTTGTCACAAATATGATGAAACGAGGCGGAAACTGGCTTGGTGAAGATGTCAGCCAGCTCTTTATCAAAAGTGACAAAGGGAGTGCAAATTTGTTCCTTTAAGATCTCTTCACGAATGAAATGACAGTCGACTTCAATGTGCTTGGTTCTTTCATGGAAGACCGGATTTTTGGAGATGTATATGGCAGCCTTGTTATCACAGAACATAGGTAGCGGATGGTTGTAGACCTCTCCTAAATCCAGCATTAGAGCCCGTAGCCATTTTAGCTCACAAGTGGTCGACGCCATACTCCGATACTCTGCTTCAGCACTAGATCTGGAAACAACAGACTGCTTCTTGCTCTACCAACTTACCAGATTACCCCCAACAAAGGTGCAGAAACCGGAGGTAGACTTGCGATCCCCTTTGTCATCAGCGTAACTCGCATCTGAGTAAGCTTCAACCCTCAGATGACATTCTTCTGGAAAAACAATCCTTTCCCAGGTGCGGCTTTGACGTACTCCAAGTTCCGTAAGGCGGACAGCAGATGACACTCTCTAGGAGCTTGCATGAATTGACTCACCTTGCCAACAGCATAGGAAATGTCGGGTCTGGTCACTGTGAGATATATGAGCTTACCAACAAGACGTCTATACCTCGTAGTATCTGAAAGAAGAGGCGAATCATCTGTCCAGGTTTTGTCTTCTCCAACAGCCATGGGACATCGAGCAGGTTTGGCCCCAGTCAATCCTGCATCTTTTAAAAGATCAAGGGCATACTTATGCTAGGAGAGGACTAAGGAAGTGGGCTTCCGAGAGATTTCGATTCCCAAAAAGTACTTTGGAGAGCCCATATCTTTCGTGACCAGATGTTGACGAAGATGCCGCTTTGTCAAGGCTACCCCTTCCTGGTCATCGCCAGTGAGAAGAATATCATCAACATACACTGCAAGAACCACCAGTCCCGAGGAGGTTTTGCGAGTAAATAGAGAGTGATCGGCAGATCTGTGCACAAAACCAACGGCCGCCACGATGTCGCTGAACTTGTCAAACCAAGCTCGAGGGCTCTGCTTGAGGCCATAAATTGCCTTCTTCAGCCGGCATACTCGTGTCTCCCCCTGAGCAATATACCCAGGAGGTTGCTCCATGTAGACGGCCTCCTGAAGATCACCATAAAGGAAGGCATTCTTTACATCCAGCTGGGAAATCGGCCAATCTTTATTGACCGTCACAGAGAGAAGAACCCGTATAGTGCTGAGACGAGCCACGGGAGAGAAGGTGTCAAAGTAATCAACTCCATAGGTCTGAGTAAAGCCCTTAGCAACAAGACGAGCTTTATAACGGTCCACGGTGCCATCCGGGGCAAATTTCACCACAAAGACCCAGCGACAGCCGACAACATCAGTACCGAAGGGAGGAGGAACAAGAGTCCAGGTACCCCGCTCCGTTAGGGTGGCCATTTCCTCATCCATGGCCATCTTCCAGTGAGGAATAGCAAGGGCCTCCTGGTAGGAGCGGGGCGTGGTAGTGACGGAGATAGCTAGAGCAAAGGCCCTGCGAGAAGGGGTGAGACGATTATATGAAACAACAGCAGCAAGAGGGTGTAGGGTACACGTCCGCACCCCTTTGCGAAGAGCTATAGGAAGATCCAGGTCAGCAGGTTCCTCGGCATCCGGAGCATCCGTGGCAGAGAGAGATGGCCCGGGAGTAGAGAGCAACGGTGGCGGAGATGCGGGAGACGGGAGAGGAAAAGAGGGAGAGAGAGGTGGAAGAAGAGGAGTGGACGGGGGGGAGTAGGGGTGAATATCGTAGTGGGAGACGAGAGAACAAAGGGAACAGCAGGAGAATCAGAGGCTGGGAGAAGAGGAGGGGAGTCATCCGAGAAGTAGGAGGTATTCTCGAAGAAGGTGACGTCAGCAGAAACGAACGGCTTATGAAGGATGGGATCAAAGCAACAATAACCTTTCTGAGTGGTGGAGTACCCCAGAAAGATACATTTGGTGGAGCAAGGAGATAGCTTATCACGGGTGGCAGAAGGGGCATGCACAAAGGCAGTGCATCCAAATATTTGGAGAGGGAGAGGAAACGACTCCTTACCCGGATACAAAATGGAGAAAGGGGTTTTTCCGTGGAGAACGGTGGACGGAAGGCGATTGATGAGGTAACAGGCAAGGAGAACAGCATAGCCCCAATAGGAGCGAGGAACATGCATCTGGGTCATCAAGGAGCGAGCGACATCCAGAAGGTGACGGTTTTTGCGTTCTGCCACACCATTTTGTTGTGAGGTATAGACACAACTCGTTTGATGAATAATCCCATTTTGCAGGCAGAAGGCAGAAAAGTCATGACTGATATATTCTTGGGCATTATCAGATCGAAGAACTTTAATAGAAACATCAAACTGAGTTTTGATCATGAGATAGAATGACGTCCATAAAGAGAATAATTCAGAGCGATCTTTTAACAGATACACCCACGTACAGCGAGAGAAATCATCAATGAATGTGACAAAATATGAACTACCCCGACCAACCGTAAGAGTAGGAGAAGGACCCCAAATATCGGAGTGGATGAGATCAAACGGACGGGTGGATCCACGAACGTGCTTTGGAGGGAAGGAGGAGTGGTGATGCTTGCCAAGCTGACAGGCTTCACAGTTGAGCGGAGGACTTTGGGGAGGAAGGTGGGGCAGAAGTTGACGAAGAAGATGAGGAGGAGCATGACCAAGGCGGAGATGCCATTGGAGAAGATCTGTGGAGGTGGAGGAGAAGGTGGAGAAAGCGGACATGTTGTCCAGGAAGTATAGGCCGCCACTCTCAGTCCCAGTAGCAATCGTCCGTTGGGAGTCCAGATCCTGAAAAGAGCAAGTAGTAGAAGTAAAAGTAACAGAACATTGTAATTGCTTGCAGAGAGAGGTAACAGATAATAAGTTGCACGGGAACTTGGGCACGTAGAGAGTATCCTCCATGCGAAGAAACGGAGTGACATGAACTATCCCCGTCCCATGAACCGATGATGAAGAGCCGTCAGCGAGAGTAACCGAGGGCAACCGACCATGTGTTTCTAGGAGAGAAAAACACTGGAGATTGCCGGTCATATGATTAGTAGCACCGGTGTCGATCAACCATTTTCCTTGAGTAACAACGTGGGCACTACCAGAAGACGTGACCACCGAGGCGAACGACTTTGAGGAGTATATGGAAGCCATGAAGGGAGGAACAAAAGAACTGCAGCGGTCACGGTGACAGCACACCAGCGGCAAGAAGGGCCATGACCAAGATGCAGAGCAAGGCAAAAGGGGACGAAGAGGAAGGCACAAGTCGCGCGACTCAACAGGAGGTCGCGGCGACTAACAAGCAGGAGCGGCTAAAGGAGGAGCCGCACAGAGGAGAACAAGCCGCTGTGACTTAGAGACAGGTCGCGGGGACAATAGAGAGAGCGGCGAAGGAAGAGGGGCAGAGAGGCCGCCTAAACAAGGAAGAACTCGCGCGAACAGAGAGAAATCGCAGCGGTTAGGAGAAAGAGATCTGCCGTGCAAACAACAGGAAGCCACGCGGTTAGAAAACTATCCACGCGGATAGGAAGAAGAAGATCTGCAACGGTCACGATGTCAGACACCAGCGGCCAGAAAAGCCACGACCAAGCCACAGAACCAAACAGAGGGAGAGAAGTCGGGCGGCTAGCAGACAGACCGCGCGAATAGAAGAGGAGGATAACGAGAGGCAAAAGGCGAACAAGGCAAAAGAGGCCGCGGAGATAGGTCGCGGCCACTAGAGAAGAGAGGGAGGAAGCGGCGACTAGAACAGGTCGCAAGAAAGAAGCAAGCAACAGAAACAGGCCGCGCGGACAGGGCGCAAGCAATCAGGCGGAAGAAACAAGCCGCGGGAGACAGGCCGCGAGAAGAAGAGGCAGGTCGCGTGGATAGGAGAACGCACATAATCAGGAGTCAAAGATCGATTCCTCTGATACCATGTTAGAAACGAAATAAAACAAACCGGAAAGAGTATAACTGAAACTTTATTATCAAAAAAAGGTATCTATTACAAAGGTATGCCCTCCCTTATATAGAATGGAGGAGAGATGAGAGAATACAAATAAGAGATGTGGGACTAAAAATTTACAGGACTAAGCGGACTGTACAGAACAAACCGCACAAGCCGCGCAGTTAGACAGAAGGGCTAACTGTACGGCTACCACCAGAGAGAGAGAGACCGCAAGGGGAGGCCGCTTGAGAGCCTGGCAACCAGACAGCAACAACACAGCAATCAAACCGCTGAAGGGAAACCGCCAGACCGTGCGGTCTCTAACCCGCCAAGACAGACCGCCAGACCGCCCGGTCTCAACTTCAACATTTGCTATGATCAACGCGCAACCTGCAAGGCAAGTGCAGCAGCCTGCTCCTGCGGTGGAGCAAGTGCCGCTCCATACGGCGGAGCCTAGAAGGGTTGAACAGGTGGCGGTTGAGCCGGAGTTGCCTCGAAGAGCAACTGAGAGATAGCTTAAGCATGTGATGGGCTTCCATCCACCGGTGTTCTCGGGAACGGGAACCCCTACCCAGGCCGAAGATTGGCTCTCAAGAGTCAATAAGGTGATGATAGAAACAGAAACGTAAGAGTGGCAGAAGACCACGATAGCAACGTTCCTATTGGACGGGGATGCGAGATTATTGTGGGAAGGCCTAGAGCTATACCAGTTGAGGGGAAGGACGTTGGCCGAAGTACCTATGGAGGAGTTTTCGAGATTGTTCATGGCTCGATACCTCCCCTCAGCGCAGAGGATCGCATTAGAGAACGAGTTCCAAAAGTTGGTGCAAGGAGACAGCACTGTAGACGAGTACCTCCACGAGTTTACTCGATTGGGGAGATATGCTAGCGCTACCTTTGCCGACGAGGAAAGAAAGACTAACTGCTTCTTTGAAGGGTTAAGAGATGAGCTGAGGCTGCTACTGTCGGGGCCCATGGCGCAGGGTTTCATGACCCTGGTCACCTCGGCCCGGTCCTTGGAGAAGGACATGAGAAATGTGCAAGCTAAGAAGGAATCCGGTGGCAAGAAACCGGAGTTCAAGGTGCCGACTTCAAAGTCTGGCTTTCAAAGATGGAATAAGAAGGCTAGGACGTCGGGTCCATCCCCTTCTTCAGGTGCCTCGGGGACAACTACCAATCGAACCCCGGGCGCTTGTTTCACGTGTGGAAAGACGGGGCACTTTGTCGGTGATTGCTGGAGCGAACGCCCAAAGTCCGAGAGAAAACAAGGAGCTACTTACGAAGAGAAGGGCAAGGCGGTGGAGTCAACCGCGTCCCATTATGCTCCGACTCAACCTAGAGTGTACAACTTTGGCCAGCAGGAGGCCATTAAACAAGCTGACGTGGTGACAGGTACGAGTTAATTTATAGCAAGTTAACTTTAAATACTGTTATATATTGCTTGTTAGCCTAATATGTTTTGCTTAGTCTTTGTTTTGATTAGCGATAGTCCGGCACAGGCACTGTTCGATACGGGAGCTTCACACTCCTTCTTGTCCGAAAATTTTATATCGCGCATCGGAGTCCCTTCTTCGATGGCAAAGGACAAGTTGGATGTGCTGCTACCGAATGGGTGCTCGATGCGTGCGGACAGGGTGTGCGCCGTAAAGGTTCACATAGGGAGCCAAGAGTTCGACTTGCTAGCATCATTGCTGCCGCTAGTAGAGTTTGATGTTATCTTTGGGATTGATTGGCTTCGGAGCAGAAGGCTTGGATTGAATGCAATAAAAAGGAGGTCAAGCTGGGTGTTGGACGGGAGACAACATTCACGGGACTGAAGGGGTCGAGCAGGACGCTGATGTCTTCTCTTCAGGTGGTAAAGTTAGTTCGTGCTGGTGCAGAGCTGTTCTTCGCAATAGTGGGGGCTGTAGAGCCAAAGTCCGCGTTGGATAGTATCCCCGTGGTTTGTGAATACCCCGATGTGTTCCCGGATAGTATTCTGGGAGCCCCACCACAGCGAGATATTGATTTCACTATCGAGCTTGTGCCAGGTTCCAAACCTGTGTCACGTGCTCCTTATAGGCTGGCGCCGAAGGAAATGGCAGAGTTGAAAGTTCAGCTAGAGGAGCTGATGGAGCAAGGTTATGTGCGTCCAAGCTCGTCGCCTTGGAGCGCACCTGTCCTCTTCGTTAATAAGAAGGACGGGAGTATGCGGCTGTGTATCGACTACAGAGAGTTGAACAAGCTGACGGAGAAGAACAAGTACCCGATCCCGAGGATTGATGATCTCTTCGATCAGTTATTCGGATCGTCGGTATATTCTAAGTTGGACTTGAAGTCGGGGTACTATCAGTTGAGGATCAGGGAGTGTGATATCCCGAAGACGGCATTTAGCACAAGTAATGGGAATTTCGAGTTCACGGTCATGCTGTTTGGACTAACGAATGTGCCATCAGTGTTTATGGATTTGATGAACAGGACGTTCCGAGATTTCCTGGACCGCTTTGTGATTGTCTTTATTGACGATATATTGGTGTACTCGCAGTGCGAAGAAGATCACTTCAAGCACTTGCATCTGGTGTTGGAGACTCTGAGGAGGAATAAACTGTATGCGAAATTCTCCAAGTGCGAGTTCTTGCTACCCTCAGTAGCATTCCTTGGTCACATTGTCAGTGGGGAAGGTATAGCAGTTGATCCGGCGAAGATTGTTGTGATACGGGAGTGGCCTGCGTTGTCTTCTGTCGCGGAAGTCTGTAGTTTTCTCGGGTTTGCCGGATATTACAGGCGCTTCGTAGAGAACTTCTCGCGGATAGCGCTACCTCTCACGAAGTTGACAAGGAAAGATCAGAGATTCTTGTAGACGTAGGAGTGCGTGCAAGTTTTTGAGGAGCTGAAGAGACGGTTGACCACGGCGCCAGTGCTTAGTTCGCCGAGTGGGACCGAGGGCTTCGAGGTTTATAGTGGCGCCTCGGGTAGTGTTTTGGGTTGCGTGTTGTTGCAGCATAGGAGCGTGATAGCTTATGGATCGCGTCAGCTAAAAGTGCATGAAAGGAACTATCCGGTCCACGACTTGGAGTTGGCGGCCATGATATTTGCACTTAAGTTGTGGAGGCACTATCTATACGACGTAATGGTCGATATTTACACCGATCACAAGAGCCTGAAGTACCTGTTGGATCAGAAGGATCTTAACATGAGGCAGAGGAGGTGGATGGAGTTCCTGGGGGACTACACCTTCAAGATTAATTATGTACCCGGGAAGGGCAATGCGGTTGCTGATGCGTTGAGTCGCAGGGCTCCCGCCCAAGCCAACTGGTTGTCGGTTCATGATGAGAGGCTAGTACGGGAGTTGGAGGCGTTGGAGATCTGTTGCGTTGACAAGAAGTCAAGCGCCAAGGCTTTGTTGAACTAGACGGAGGTTCAGTATGACCTTGCTGACCGTGTTCAGCAGGCATTGGAGTTAGATGACTCCATGAAGGAGCTTATGGAGGCAGCGTTGGATGGGTCAAATTCCCAATTTTCTATTGTGGATGGGTTGCTAAGGAAGGATCATCGGTTGTGCGTCCCAAGAGGGGGTAACCTGAGGGCGGAGTTGATGTACAAGGCTCATCATACCAAGTACTCAATCCACCCAGGGAGCACAAAGATGTACCGTGACCTCAAGAAGCTATTTTGGTGGCCGGGGCTCAAGAAAGACGTAGCGTTGTTTGTGGCTAAGTGCCAAACGTGCGCCTTGGTGAAGGCGGAGTGCCAAAAGCCAGGAGGATTCTTGAAGTCCTTGCCTATACCGGAGTGGAAGTTCGACGACATATCGATGGACTTTGTGCATGGTTTGCCAAGGTCGCAGAAGGGGAACGATGCCATCTGGGTGATCGTAGACCGGTTAACTAAAGTGTCACACTTTATTCCGCATAGCAAGGATGACTCGGTGGAGAAGTTGGCGAAGCTATATGTGGACAATATAGTTAGACTGCATGGTGTGCCCCATAGCATTGTGAGTGATCGCGATGGGCGTTTCACGTCCCATGATTGGAGGTTGGTGCAACAAATGCTGGGGACCAAGTTGAAGTTCAGCACAGCCTTCCATCCACAGACGGATGTACAGACCGAGAGAGTCAATAGAACGATGGAGGACATGCTACGCATGTGTGTTCTAGACTTCGGGAAGCAGTGGGAGGACCACCTGTATTTGGTGGAGTTCGCGTACAACAATAGCTACAAGGCAAGTATCCAAATGGCGCCCTTTGAGGCCCTGTATGGTAGAAAGTGTCGCACGCCGTTATCGTGGTTGTAAACGGGTGAGGTAAGGTTATACAAGAAGCAGGAGGTGGAGAGTGCTACCTCGTTGGTGCGGATCATTCGGGAGCGCTTGTTGATCGCTCAGGACAGGCAGGTGAAGTATTACAATGCCAAGCACCGGAACGTGGAGTTCGATGTAGGCGATTGGGTATACTTGAAAGTGAAGCCGTTCAAGGGTGTTTCGCGGGTGAGACGCTTGAAGAAGTTGAGCCCAAGATACCTTGGACCCTTTGAGGTTCTGGAGCGGGTCGGCGAAGCGGCATACCGTTTGAGGCTATCGGAGGAGTTAAGTGGACTACACGATGTGTTCCACATTTCCGTGTTGCGGAAGGCGGTGCAGGAGCCTTCGCTAGTGATCGCAGTTGATCAAGTGCCGGTGGACGAAGGCTTGACGACAAGGGTCAAGCCCGTTCGTATCGAAGACTTCGAGGTGAAGAGACTCTGTAACAAGGAGATCCGGATGGTTAAGGTCCGGTGGGATAATTGCGGTCGGGAGGAGCTCTCTTGGGAACGGGAGCAAACTATGCTGGAGGAGTACCCGGAGTTATTCTGCTCAGGTACCGTTAAAAGCTTTATGTTCCTATTGTTTTCCTTTAGTAAATTTCGTGGGCGAAATTTTTTTAAGGGGGAGAGAGTTGTAACTCCCCGAAACTCAAAAGAGGGACGGGTTACATTTTAAGCCAAGCCTGGGTTTTGGAGGAGGTGATACGAGCGTGTCACGGGCGTGAAACGGGCGTGCCATGGGCGTGTTCGGCAATGGGTAATGTGGTCGACGTTTTGACGATCGGCGATCGTCGAGTTGAGTCACACGGCCTTGGACACGGGCGTGTCCCAGGGCGTGTCACGCAAGGGAGTTATCTGAGTCTTGTACACGGAGCATGACACGGGCACAGACACGGGCGTGTCACATGTGACACGGGCGTGTTGGGTGCCGTGTCGTAGGCCGTGTCCTCCTCGGGAAGCAAGTGTGGGTAGTTGGACACGGGCCATGACACGGGCACAGACACGGGCGTGTCACATGTGACACGGGCGTGTCACATGTGACACGGGCGTGTCGGGTGCCGTATCGCAGGCCGTGTCCTTCTCGGGAAAAGAATGTTGGTCGTAGTGACACAGCCGTGTCGCATGCGACACGGGCATGTTGGAATCTGTGTCGAATGCCGTGTGCTGGTTATCGCGTCGGTCGAGACGGCGAATGAGTGACACGGCCATGCACACGGCCGTGTTGCAACCCGTGTTCGGCCCAGATTTTGTAATTTCAGGCCTAATCGTGGCCGTTCGTTTCCTTGGCTTGGGATCCGACAACTGGGGGTGGATGCTGGCGGTTTAAACCCGGAAATAGGGTTTGCAATCCCTCATTTCATCCCCTTGTTTCTCTTTCTAAAGTCTAGAGAGAGGGGAGAGCAAGGAGGAGGAGGAAGGCCAAGATCCGGCCACCGGTGTAGCGTCGGAGCTCCGAATCGCGATCCGAGTCCAGATCCGCAAAGGCGACGCCATTGCGGTGCTTTCCAACCGCGTATATTTTTCATGGCGCCGCGGAAGAACGCAAGGGTAATGATTTCTCATCCTAGGGCATGTGAAGCCCTCTTTTCCTTTGCATAGGAAGCCCTCTCTCGCGAGTGAGCGAAGAGTTGGAGCGTTCCTTTGGGTAGATATGTAAAGTCCCCCTTATGTAGAGTCTGTATGCATAAACGGACATAGGCATGGTGTGTGAAGCCTATCCGGACAAGGCTGTTTTTATCGGTGATGTTGCATTGCATATGAACCGGGGAAGACTCCAGATGTTTGGGCGTTTTTCGGGTTTTCTACGTGGTAGATTGCAGCAGGGAGCCTTGGAGATTAACTCCAAGGTGCACCCGGAAAACTAGGCAAAAGCGGGTTTTGCCAACACGATGGTCGGGGAGCCAACGTGAACATAACCGGGTTATGTGATTGTTGTGGCGGAAACAGGACTCGGTGAGTCTTGACCTGCGCATATGGCTTAAATTGTCGTTGCGGAATGAGCACGGGTCAGGTGGAACCGTACCTGATCTATGTCATTCGGTGGGACCGTTGGCATGGATGAGAGTCTTCGGCGGTGTATGGCTTAAATTGTCGTGACCAAGGCAAGGAAGACAAATTGCTCATATGATTGGCCGTCCAAGGGGCGGTGGTGGAACAAGAACGTCTATGGCTTGAATTGACGTGATGTTGGCTGGTTCGCCGTGAATGTGCCCTGTGTGCACGAGGTGTGTGGCCGTGCGAGCCTACGCCCGTGATGAAGTGTGTTTACACTATTATGATGTTATACTAATAAAGTGCAGGGAAAGAGCATCACCGCCCCGATTTTGGGGGCGGGATTGGTATAATTTGGTCAGCATTGCTGACCGTTATTTTGTTTACAACCGGGCGGTGGATTGTGTCTTGCAGGTACTGCGGAGCCTAGCGGAAAATAGCGGGCTAAAGCCCATGTTGCGGTGCTGGCCCTCCAAGGCCTAACCTTTTTATGTTTTCCGTTTATCTCATGTATTGCCGGCCTGCGAGCCGAAGTATGAAAGACACTCTTGTTTGAGAGAACTATTATAAGGCCATAAGGCCGGTACTTTTGTATTTAACATTACTAGTTTATCTGAGTAATGGACATTCGTGCTTGGCAAGGTTCTTGTTTTTGTGCAACTTAATAATTGCTTCCGCTAGGTGCTGTGTAGGACGTTGTGATTGGTTGAATGGTTTCAACGCGTAACCAACCGGTCTGTCCGTAGTATATGGCGTCGGGCCCCGGCCGGACCTACTGCTATATGCTATGTGACGGATAGGGGTGTTACAACAGCAGTCCACACACTACACATGGACACAACACCAGCTTACACAAGCCGCGAACACCGTACCAGTCCGCAACACAAGTCCACGACCAACACGCACAAACTGCCCAATCAACCAGCGGATTCTGCGGTCACCCTGGACTTGTCACAAATTGTAACCGTCCAGCAACCAACCAAGACCTTGGCGCAAGCTCGGCGGACACGAAGTCAGTCCGCTAGCTACCAAGTCAAACTGCCAACAACTCGCTCCACCAGAGCAAGGCAATTAGCCGAACTCACAAGCTTTAAGAGCAGTCTGCATAAAGCGAACTTCACGGACTCATAGTGAGTCCGCCCTTCGGCGGATACTCCACCTATCCGCAAGGTTACACCAAGGAACAGCCAACTCCAAGAAACTAGCCGAACTGACAGTCACAATCATCAGGCCGCAACAATAGGCCGCCCAAACCGCACCATCAGTCTACCCAGGCCGCAAAATCAGTCCGCCCAGGCTGCGCGGTCTGCTTGATCTACCCCGCACTTTCACTTCACAATTTTCAACAGTCTCACATTGCTTATTTGTAGTCTCTCCCCTCTCCTCCATTCTATAAAAGGGAGGCTATACCTTTGTAATACTTACTTTTTTGAATAATAAAAATTATGTTATTCCAAATTTCGGTCTATTCTTTGTTGTTCGCACAAGCGTGAATTTATAATGAAATCTTATCTCTTAATCACAAGTCTTATAAGTTGACATAAAAGGTGCAACTAAAATAATTATCAGACAAAAATAAGTCGTTAATACAATGAAATACAAAGAATTCATTGTGAAATTATAGATCTTGTCTCTTATGAACGAAGAAGTTTCCTATAAATTGAGTATTGAACCGAACTTGTCTCCTATAAATAGAAAGCCTCCTATGAATGGAGTGAAAAACAAAAATTGCATCCTATAAATGGAGAAGCCTCTTATGAGCAGAGTATAAACTGAACTTGCTTTCCATGAACAGAGAAGCCTCCAATAAACGAACTGAAGAACTGAACTTGCCTCTTATAAATGTAGAAGCCTCCTATGAATGGATAGAATAATTGAACTTGTCTCCTATGAACAAAGAAGCCTTCTATGAACAAAGAAAAGAACTGGACTTGCCTCCTTAAATTAAGATGAAACTAATAACTAAATTATTCCTTATTCTGTTCTTTATTTCTATACTTCATTAGTTCCTGCAATTTATTTTTGCACTTTATTTCAGTATTATTTTCCTTAGAGTTCAGTGCCTTAATTATTGCAATTTATTCCTGCTTTTGTTTCTGCACTTTAGTCGTAGTAGTACTTTAATTACCGTACTTATTACTGCTTTGTTTTCACACCTTACTCCGAGCTCACTTTAATAAACGGTTAATTGGTCATGCATTAGATAGGATTAACTTCGAGATGAGGTATTTCCCCAAACTTAATCCTAAGTAATAAGCTCGCATGATGGTCTGGTACCTTGTCCAAGTTAAGCCACATGATCAAATTACGTGTATATCGTGGTCTGCCTGAAATATTTTATGTCAAGTAGGGCAAGTCACCGCAAACCCAAAGGTGCCATCTATTTACCTTATTAATTGCTTGTAAATTACTTGCGGTGAAAAGTGGCGGATGGGTCATGCCCATAGACCGTTCGAATCAGTACAGGAAGTTGATGACTCTAAGCTACTGGGAAAAGAGTACCCTAGGAGATTGGTCATGTTTTATGCCCCTTGGATCCCTCCACTGGTTATTTATTGGGGTTCTAGGTAGTGCAGTATGACCACACATTGAAATGGTAGGATTGACCACTGTCACCAACAGTGAAAGTTTCTAGTTATCGACCTAAATCACCTAGAGGGGGTGAATATATGAATCTTGCAGCATTTAGCAGAATTAAAAATTTAACAAAATAAAGCACACCGAACAAGAGAGCACAGCACAATATAGACATAAAAATTTATAGTGGTTCCCCGAAGATGGGTATGTCCACTTTCCTATCTTGCCTGTCTAGCACTTCTTGTGTAAGACCCCCCTCCTAGAACACAAAACACGGCACGAGAGGGGTCTTATGCCCAGAATAGACTCCATGCGGTAACACTAACACTCGGGCTAGCCTGTACCACAAGACGCCTATTCTGCCGACCACAACCAATATCATTCATTGCTGACCTAAACAGAATATAAGATACCGAAGTCAAATCCACACAAAGCATAAAGTCCATAATATCTTAACAATAGAAAAGCTTGAACAAGCTTCTAACATCAGAGTACGTAAATAGTTTTCCCAAAAATGGTATAACAAAAACCTCTCACACTCACATCAGTAACCGACGGTAGCGACAGTACCTTCCCCGCATGCCCTGTCGTCTTGGCCTGGCTCTCCGGCTGCATAACCTGCTGCTCCACCTGCGGGGTTTCCTCCTAAAAAGGAAGACGTAGCAACCATTAGTCATAAATACTAAGTGGCTTCACATCCACTCCCCCGGCGACTCCTCGGCACCGGGCGGAGAAAGGAAAACGGTACAATATAAATGAAACATAGGTACAATATAAATGAAACATAGGTACAAGCAGATGGTATATCTCCATGTAAATAAAGCAGTGTAATAAATGAGCAATAACTTATTCTAGCAATTCTATCATCTACAACAGTATGAGAGTATAGTATTATAATAAAATGTAACTCAACTTATATGAATGCCCATACAAACATATAAGTTGAGGATCGTTCAATAGTAAGTAACTCATCATATAGGAGTGCCCATACAAACTTATACGATGAGGATCTTGTGTATGCAGTGGAGTGTAATGACATGTATGCAATGTAATGACTCACCCATGATCACGCACATGCACTCGCTATGTCGACAAAGACTTGTAGTTTCCACTTTTCAAGCAGGTAACTAACCTCTCAAGCATAAACCGTCATTGCCGGACGGTGACAGTGGAGCGGGCATCTCCACTACTAGGCTGGTCTCCCCACTTCCTAGCCAAGGACTTCGTACGCCTCAACGCTAAGAACACAACAGCAGAGCTCACATGCGTACTACGGCTCAGCGGATGTCTC
The DNA here is from genome assembly GCA_039513925.1 of Platanthera zijinensis. Taxonomy (NCBI): domain Eukaryota; kingdom Viridiplantae; phylum Streptophyta; class Magnoliopsida; order Asparagales; family Orchidaceae; genus Platanthera; species Platanthera zijinensis. The sequence continues at coordinate 71,465,410 of CM077078.1, read as the reverse complement.
GGGTAGATGTGCACTGAGATCCTAGCCCCGAACTGGCCTGAGGTGTGATACGGAAGGATCCTCGGAAAGGAGCATGAGGAAAAAGCCCAGCCGTTCACTTGGCACGGAAGGAGCCTCGGTACGTGAACACCGAGGACCAAGACCAACTGCCTAAGATCAAGCTGTCAACTCCCATCGGTGTGACGATTGGCGAGCCCATAGACCTTCCACACTATCCTTAACCCGGGATTACGACACCGTGTGTTGACTCACACCACGAGCCACTCAACCACACTGTAGTATGGAAGGAACCTCGAAAATGAGCACGAGGACCAAGCCCAACCGACCATTAGGCACGGAAGGCGCCTCGGGACATGAACACCGAGGACCAAGCCCAACCGTCCATTCATGAATCTTCTCACGGCACCAACAACATTTAGTTTACCATCCCAATCACTCGTGAGCACATGAGTTACTCATCCGATTATCCCAACACATGTTCATATCAATCAACACCGACCGAATACACAAGTTCTAGTATTCTCGTGATTAGACCACTAATTATCATTTGCTCACTATCCCTCACAAAGTCACTTCATTCAATCACATGCCATTTCACCATTAGTTTACGTGGGACCTACCCAATAGTTTCATCATGCGTTGAATTATCACAACCCTACATATTATGATTTGCCTACAACTTAACGTCGGATTGTTACAAAACCTCTTCTGAGATCAAATTCAATTATAAAACTAACCCAGGAATTTCAGGTGCAGAACACCTACTGGACAGCAACTTCAACCGAAGATTCCTGTGGCTACAGGAATCTGGTGAATGTGTGTAACCCCTCGATGGAAAGTTCCTTCCATGGGCTACAACTTTCATGTTCAGTCTGCAACCCAGATCAGACTGTATCCCACAAGAAATTGGCTTCAAAGCCTGTTACGTACAGAATAATATTTCTGCGCGCTTAGTCTACAGCCTCTACTTCGATCAGACATTCCTGTGGCTACAGACTTCACCTTAAGGCATGTAACCACTCGTTGGAAAGTTAATTTCAAGGGATAAAACTTTTGTGTTTAGTCAAAATCCCAAATCTGACCTTTTCTTGTCTGAAAATAGCCAAGAAGGTCGCTGCATGCGGAACACAGATTTCTGCACGCATCTTGAAGCAGAATGAATGGCATCGGTTCATCTTCCTCCTCAAGCCATTCTTCCCAAATTACAACCAAAAGTTCCTCCACCCTTATTCACCCTCTTAAGGCCATTCCTCTTCACGAATCCACCCCCATCATCACTTTGAAGAAGGGGAGGTTGAAGATGACTAAACATTAGAACACAAGTTCTAGAAAGGCCCTCCTAGAAATCTTCTTCTCACACATCAAGACTCATTTGAGTTGATGTCTCGCCTAAGAATAACTATAGATCTAGCACCAAGGGAGAGGGGAGGAAGCTCACCTCATTTCCAGTGGTTCCGCCATTTCCGGCCATGGATCTTGTCATCCTTCTAATTGGCATCGTTTTTCCCTTGATGGCGGTGGCGTTTCCTCACGGGGTTGGTTGGCTCCAGCAAAATCTACCTCCTCCAAAAGTTCCTCTTAAGAAAATAGGGTTTGTAAGAGAATGAGATGGCTAGGGTTTCATTTTTCTCTTTTATACAGAAGTGACACGGGTAGGGACACGACCGAGTCCTTACCCGTGTCCTGCTCTGGCGAAACGGCGTCAACGGTTCGAGTGTCGCTTGGACACCAACACGGGTAGGGACACGCCCGTGTCCACTACCCGTGTCACATGACACAACCATGTTCATGCACGTGTTCTTACCTGTGTCCTGTCCCAGGAGACACGACCAGCTTCTTGAAGGTGTGCACACGGGTAGGGACACGCCCGTGTCTCTACCCGTGTCCTGCTCGGGCCACATTTTCTCGAGAACTCAACATCTCTCGAGTACTCGACACCTCTCGAGAACTCGACGCACACGGGTAGGGACACGTCTGTTTCCCTACCCATGTCCTGCTTGGGACACACTTCCTCGAGTACCACTCGACACCTCTTGAGAACTCGACACCTCTCAAGAACTCGACGCACACGGCACACGGGTAGGGACACGCCCGTGTCTCTACCCGTGTCCTACACAGGCCCAACCTCTCTTTTCCCCACGAGTGTGCGCCTGATCGCCTGCACTCTCTGAGCCTAAATCAGTTCTCCTGACTCAAAAGCGCGCACGAGGGGCCTAGAGCAAATCGGGACGTTATATCTTGCTAGACTCGGCTACATCACCAAAAACTAATATTATAATAATCTTGCACTCAGAGTATTCAACTCCTACAATATCGGAGAACAACCTTTCCTACACTCGATCCTACAACACAGATCTACAAAAATTCGGAAGATAAAACTTCCTACAAAGAAATAAGAAAAAATATTGGATTGAAAATAGTATTCTTTCTCATATCTAAAAACAATCATTCTTCGTTGTGTGAAAGTTTTGTCTAAAAGTTTTAAGAAGAAGAAGAAGGATTTCAAATTTGAGAACACAGATATGATCTTGAGAAAAGACTGATCTCTAAAAAGATTTGAATCTGAAATCTTGAGATCGATCGAGTCTTTTCTTTGCAGGTGTAATCGCGAATCATTGGAGTTGTCGGCGACGGTGTTCTTCATGAAATCGAATTATAATTTCGATCAATTATGTCAATTTGCTATTAGATTAGAGATTAGGGTTTTCTGATATATTCCCTTAACTATTTATAGGTGAATCCTCACTAATGGCTAGATTTCGAACTTAGTCCTACCGTCTACGTATACTGTACATGGAGGAAGCCCAAAATCTGGAAAGCCGTCAAAATGAGATCGAAAACTGTTCAAGTCCAAATTCATCGAGACATTACGTGAACTATCGAGACCACTCGTCTAACCAATTGAAAAAAACTGAGAACGAGCTTGTATGCAGTATTTGGACTTCATGAAACCTTTCGACGAATAACATGAAAGCTCTCGAGAGTACTCGACGATTTCTTTTGAGTACACAACAAATTTACTTGAACTGTCTAAGTCTTCAAAATTTCTCTGGAACCTTAAAGCAGTTAATATGACATCTTGAGAGTACTTGACGAATTTCATGAGTACTCACGTAAGTACTTGACGAATTCGTCGAGTATATACGAGAGGTCTAAGTTGTTTTAACTTTGTCGTTTTGGACAACAGTTATCGGTGATCTCTCAAGTACTCCTCAGATCACTCGATGAATTCCGCGAGTGCTTACGTGAGTTCTCAACGAATTTCATGAGACCTCAAGAGATCACTCGACGAAATGACTTTGCAAAATTTGAACTTCTTCAATAACGGCTTATTTGGGATGCTAGAGATGAAGTACACCCCATAAGAGATATTATGTAACACCCCTATCCGTCGCATAGCATATAGTAGTAGGTCCGGCCGGGGCCCGACGCCATATACTACAGACAGACCGGTTGGTTACGCGTTGAAACCATACAACCAATCACCAACGTCCTACACAGAGTCATTCTAGCGGAAGCAAATTATTAAGTTGCACAAATACAAGAACCCTGCCAAGCAGGAATGTCCACTACAGAAGTAACAATAGGAATGAAACTACAAAAGTACCGGCCTTAAGGCCTTACAAGGTTTGCTTAACAAAACATGTCTTACATACTTAGGCTCGCAGGCCGGCCATACATGAAATAAACGGAAAGCATAAAAAGGGTTAGGCCTTCGAGGGCCAGCACCGCAACATGGGCTTTAGCCCGCTATTTTCCGCTCGGCTCCGCAGCACCTGCAAGCACAAACCACCGCCCGGTGGCAAACAAAAGCAACGGTCAGCTATGCTGACCAAATTATAACGATCCCGCCCCCAAAATCGGGGCGGCGATGCTCTTTCCCTGCACTATATTAGTATGGGCAATATATTAATGTGAATACACATCAACACAGGCGTAGGCTCGTACGGCCACACACCCCGTGCACTCAGGGCACATTCTCGGCGAACCGGCCAACGTCACGTCAATTCAAGCCATAGACGTTCCCAATCCACCACCGCCTCTTGGACGGTCATCCATATGAGCATTTTGCCTTCCTGGCCTTGGCCACGACAATTTAAGCCATAGACCGCTGAAGACCCTCATCCATGCCAACGGTCCTACCGAACGACATAGACCGGGTACGGTTCCGCCTGACCCGTGCTCATATCGCAACGGCAATTTAAGCCATATGTGCAGGTCAAGACTCACCGAGTCCCATTTCCGCCACAACAATCACATAACCCGGTTATGTTCACGTTGGCTCCCCGGCCACCGTGTTGGCAAAACCCGCTTTTGCCCAGTTTTCCGGGTGCACCTTGGAGTTAATCTCCAAGGCTCCCTGATGCAATCTACCACGTAGAAAACCCAAAAAACGCCCAAACACCCGGAGTCTTCGCCGGTTCACATGCAATGCAACATCACTGATCCGGCTCTACTTGTCCGGATAGGCTTCACACACAATGCCTATGTCCGTTTTCGCATACGGACTCTACACAAGGGGGACTTCACATATCTACCCCAAGGAACGCTCCAACTCTTCGCTCACTCGCGAGAGCGGGCTTCCTATGCAAAGGAAAAGAGGGCATCACATGCCCAAGGATGAGAAATCATTACCCTTGCATTCTTCCGCGGCGCCATCGAAAACTATACGGTTGGAAAGCACCGCAACGGCGTCGCCTCCGCGGATCTGGACTCGGATCGCGATTCGGAGCTCCGAAGCTCTTCCGGCGGCCGGATCTTGGACTCCTCCTTCCTCCTTGCTCTCCCTTCTCTCTAACTTTTAGAGAGAGATGGGCCAAAGAAAAATGGGTTTCTAAACCCTATTTCCTGGCCATAACCACCCAGGAGCAGCCCCCCATCGTCGGATCCAAAGTCAAGAAAACGAACGGCCCAGATTAAATCCAAAATCATAAAATCTAGGTCGAACACGGGTTGGCACACGGCCGTGTGCCTGGCCGTGTAGCTCATTCGCCGTCTCGACCCAAATTGAAAACCAGCACACGGCATGTGACACGGCCTCCGACACGCCCGTGTCGCCTGTGACACGCCCGTGTCGGGACCCGTGTCATGCCCCCCGTGTGCAATAAATCAACACTTTGTAGTTAGAGGGGTACACGGCTTGGTGACACGGCATCGGACACGCCCGTGTCAAACTAGACACGCCCGTGTTCGTGCCCGTGTCACCACCCATGTACCCAACCGCACAGCACAGGTGTGACACGGCTTGGGAAACGCCCATGTCCTAGGCCGTGTTCCACCACACGACCATCGTCGACCTGCACTGGTCGACGACACGGCCAGCTCGACGGCTCGAGCTTGACACGCCCGACACGGCCTCCGACACGCCCTTGTCGGGGCCCGTGTCACCTGCACCAAAAACCTGCCTTGGCCAAAATCGATCCCCGTCGCTCCTACAACAATTTGGGGTGTTACAATTCTACCCCCTTTAAAGAATTTCGTCCACGAAATTAATAAAGGAAAAACAGGACTTAACGTAAGACAGTACCTGAGCAGAACAATTCCGGGTACTCCTCGAGCATAGTCTGCTCCCATTCCCAAGAGAGCTCCTCACGCCCGTAATTATCCCACCGGACCTTAACCATCCGGATCTCCTTGTTACGGAGCCTCTTGACCTCAACATCTTCGATACGAATGGGCTTGACCCTAGTCGTCAACCCTTCATCCACCGGCACTTGGTCAGCCGCGATCACCTTCGAAGGCTCTTGCACCGCCTTTCGCAACACAGAAATGTGGAACACATCATGTAATCCACTCAACTCCACCGATAGCTTCAAACGGTATGCAGCTTCGCCGACTAGCTCTAGAACCTCAAAAGGTCCAAGGTATCTTGGGCTCAGCTTCTTCAAGCGTCTCACCCGCGAAACCCCCTTGAACGGCTTCACTTTCAGATATACCCAATCGCCTACCGCGAACTCCACGTTCTGGTGCTTGGCATTGTAATACTTCGACTGCCGGTCCTGAGCGATCAACAAGCGCTCCCGAATGATCCGCACTAACGAGGTAGCACTCTCCACCTCTTGCTTCTTGTACAACCTTGCCTCACCCGTTTCAAGCCACGACAACGGCGTGCGACACTTCCTACCATACAGGGCCTCGAAGGGCGCCATTTGTATACTCGCTTGGTAGCTGTTGTTGTACGCGAATTCCACCAAATACAGGTGGTCTTCCCAATGCAAATCCAGAGCACACATGCGTAGCATGTCCTCCATCATTCTATTGACCCTCTTGGTCTGCCCATCCGTCTGCGGATGGAAAGCTGTGCTGAACTTTAACTTTGTTCCCAGCATCTGCTGCACCAACCTCCAATCATTTGACGTGAACCGCCCATCGCGATCACTCACAATGCTACGGGGCACACCATGCAGTCTAACAATATTGTCAACATACAACTTTGCCAATTTCTCCACTGGATCATCCTTCCTATGCGGAATGAAATGCGACACCTTGGTTAGCCGATCTACGATCACCCAGATGGCGTCGTTCCCCTTCTGCGACCTTGGCAACCCGTGCACAAAGTCCATAGATATATCGTCGAATTTCAACTCCGGTATAGGCAAGGACTTCAGAAATCCTCCCGGCTTTTGGCACTCCGCCTTCACCAAGGCGCACGTTTGGCACTTAGCCACGTACAACGCCACATCTTTCTTGAGCCCCGGCCAGCAAAACAACTTTTTGAGATCATGATACATCTTCGTGCTCCCTGGGTGGATTGAGTACTTGGTATGATGAGCCTCGTACATCAACTCCGCCCGGAGGTTACCCCCACTCGGGACGCACAACCGATGACCCTTCCTTAACAAACCATCTTCCACCGAGAACTGGGAATTTGACCCATCCAGAGCGGCCTCCAAAAGCTCCTTCATGGAGTCATCTAACTCCAATGCCTGCCGAACCCGGTCAGTCAGGTCATACTGTACTTCTGTCCAGTTTAACATTGCTTTGGCGCTCGTCTGCCTGTCAACGCAACAGATCTCAAGCTCCTCCAACTCCCGTACTAGCCGCTCATCATGCACCGACAACCAGTTGGCTCGGGCGAGAGCCCTGCGGCTCAGCGCATCCGCAACTGCGTTGCCCTTCCCGGGTACATAATGTATTTTGAAGGTGTAGTCCCCTAGAAACTCCATCCACCTCCTCTGCCTCAGATTAAGGTCCTTTTGATCCAACAAGTATTTTAGGCTCTTGTGATCGGTGTATATATCGACCCTTACGCCGTATAGGTAGTGCCTCCACAACTTGAGTGCAAAAATCACGGCCGCCAACTCCAAGTGGTGCACCGGATAATTTCTTTCATGCACCTTCAACTGACGCGATCCATACGCTATCACGCTCCCATGCTGCAACAACACGTAGCCCAAGCCACTACCTAAAGCGTCGCTATACACCTCGAAGCCCTCGGTCCCACTCGGCGAACTAAGCACCGACGCCGAGGTCAACCGTCTCTTCAGCTCCTCGAAAGCTTGCACGCACTCTTGCGTCCTCAAGAATTTCTGATCCTTCCTTGTCAACTTCGTGAGAGGTAACGCTACCCGCGAGAAGTTCTCTACGAAGCGCCTGTAATATCCGGCAAGCCCGAGAAAACTACGGACTTCCGCGACAGAAGATAACGCAGGACACTCCCGTATCGCAACAATCTTCGCCGGATCCACCGCTATACCTTCCCCACTCACTATATGACCAAGGAACGCTACCGAGGGTAGCCAGAACTCGCACTTGGAGAACTTTGCGTAAAGCTCATTCCTCCTCAGAGTCTCCAACACCAAATGCAAGTGCTTGAAGTGATCTTCTTCGCACTGCGAGTACACCAAAATATCGTCAATAAAGACGATCACAAAGCAATCCAGGAAATCTCTGAACGTCCTGTTCATCAGATCCATAAATACCGATGGCGCATTCGTCAGTCCAAATGGCATGACCGTGAACTCGAAATGCCCATACCTCGTACTGAACGCCGTCTTCGGGATATCACACTCCCTGATCCTCAGCTGATAGTACCCCGACTTCAAGTCCAACTTGGAGTATACCGACGATCCGACCAACTGATCAAAGAGATCATCAATCCTCGGGATCGGGTACTTATTCTTCTCCGTCAGCTTGTTCAATTCCCTGTAGTCGATACACAACCGCATACTACCATCCTTCTTCTTAACGAAGAGGACCGGTGCGCTCCAAGGTGACGAGCTTGGATGCACATACCCTTACTCCATCAGCTCCTCTAGCTGAACTTTCAACTCTGCCATCTCCTTAGGCGCCAACCTATACGGAGCACGTGACACCGGTTTGGCCCCCGGTACGAGCTCGATGGTGAAATCAATCTCCCGCTGCGGTGGGGCTCCGGGAAGACTATCCGGGAACACATCGGGGTATTCGCAAACCACGGGGATGCTATCCAACGGAGACTTTGGCTCCACAGCCCCCACTATTGCGAAGAACAGCTATGCACCAGCACGAACCATCATCACCACCTGAAGAGCAGACATCAGTGTCTTGCTCGACCCCTTTAGCCCCTCGAATGTAGTCTCCCGCCCTACACCCAGCTTGACCTCCTTCCGGTCACAGTCAATCCAAGCTTTCTGCTCTGACAGCCAATCCATTCCAAAGATCACGTCGAACTCTACTAGCGCCAGCAATGACGCTAGCAAGTCGAACTCTTGGCTCCCAATGTGAACCTTTACGGCGCACACCCTGTCCGCATGCATCGAGCACCCATTCGGTAGCAGCACATCCAACTTGTCCTTTGCCATCGAAGAGGGGACTCCGATGCGCGATATAAAGCTTTCGGACAAGAAGGAGTGTGAAGCTCCCGTATCGAACAGTGCCCGTGCCGGACTATCACTAATCACAACAAAGCCTATACAAACAATATTAGGCTAACAAGCAATAGATAACGGCATTAAAGCTAACTTGCTATAAATTAACTCATACCTGTCACCACATCCGCTTGCTTGATGGCCTCCTGTTGGCCCAAGTTATAGACTCTAGGCTGAGTCGGAGCATAGTGGGACGCGGTCGACTCCACCGCTTTGCCCTTCTCCTAGTAGGTAGCTCCTTGTTTCCTTTCGGACTTTGAGCGTCCACTCCAGCAATCACGGGCAAAGTGCCCCGTCTTTCTACACGTGAAACAAGTGCCTGGGGTTCGATTGGTAGTTGCCCCCGAGGCACCTAAAGCAGCTGGACCCGACGTCTTAGCTTATTTATAGAATATGCGGTAGCCCGACTTCGACGTAGTCGGTGCCTTGAACTCCGCTTTCTTACTACCGGATTCCTTCTTCGCTTGGACATTCTTCATATCCTTCTCCAAGGACCGGGTCGAACTGACCAGGGTCATGAAACCCTGCGCCTTGGGCCCCGACAGTAAAAATCTTAGATCATCTCTTAGCCCTTCGTAGAAGCGGCTCGTCTTGTGCTCCTCGTCTGCGAAGGTAGCGCCGGCATATCTCCCCAACTGAGTAAACTCGTGGAGGTACTCATCAACGGTGCAATCCCCTTGCACCAGCTTCTAAAATTCGCTTTCTAGTACAATTCTCTGCGCCGAGGGGAGGTATCGAGCCATGAATAGTCTCGCAAACTCCTCCATCGAAACTTCGGCCAACGGCCTTCCCCGCAACTGATGTAGCTCTAGGCCTTCCCACCACAGTCTTGCGTCTCCGTCCAAAAGGAACGTCGCTATAGTGGTCTTCTGCCACTCTTCCGTTTCCGTCGCAGTCATCACCCTGTTGACCCTTGAGAGCCAATCCTCTGCTTGGGTCGGGGTTTCTGCCCCCGTGAATACCGGTGGATGAAAGCCCATCACGTGCTTCAGTTGTCTTTCCGTTGCTCTCCGAGGCAACTCTGGCTCCAAAACTACTTGCTCAACCCTCCTTTGCTCTGCCGTCTGAAGCGGTACTTGCTCCATAGCAGGAGCAGGCTACTGCACCTGCCTTGCAGGCTGCACATTGATCATTGCCATGACCGCTTCTGCCACCAACCTAATGGTCTCGACAGACGGAGGTGTTGCAGGCGCATCGCTTGGCGCCCTGCTCGCCTCAGAACCTGGCCGTTCAGACGGCCCAGCGCCACTTCTGGTCACCTATAATCGTGCAAAACACCGATAAGCGACCCAAAAATTATTGCAAACAGTAATTATAGGAACACGCAGGTTCCTCAAACATGTATATTTTCATTCCTAAGTGGACATTCATGGGTTCTTTTGATGTTATAACGGTGACGCACACATGTGCTCACCACCCCTTAAAGTGAATTCGTCCACGAATTCATTTAAGCTTGACCGAAACCAGTAGTCTGATACCAATTTGTAACACCCCTATCCGTCACATAGCATATAGCAGTAGGTCCGGCCGGGGCCCGACGCCATATACTACAGACAGACCGGTTGGTTACGCGTTGAAACCATACAACCAATCACCAACGTCCTACACAGAGTCATTCTAGCGGAAGCAAATTATTAAGTTGCACAAATAAAAGAACCCTGCCAAGCAGGAATGTCCACTACAGAAGTAACAATATGAATGAAACTACAAAAGTACCGGCCTTAAGGCCTTACAAGGTTTGCTTAACAAAACATGTCTTACATACTTCGGCTCGCAGGCCGGCCATACATAAAATAAACGGAAAGCATAAAAAGGGTTAGGACTTCGAGGGCCAGCACCGCAACATGGGCTTTAGCCCGCTATTTTCCGCTCGGCTCCGCAGCACCTGCAAGCACAAACCACCGCCCGGTGGCAAACAAAAGCAACGGTCAGCTATGCTGACCAAATTATAACGATCCCGCCCCCAAAATCGGGGCGGCGATGCTCTTTCCCTGCACTTTATTAGTATAGGCAATATATTAATATGAATACACATCAACACAGGCGTAGGCTCGCACGGCCACACACCCCGTACACTCAGGGCACATTCTCGGCGAACCGGCCAACGTCACGTCAATTCAAGCCATAGACGTTCCCAATCCACCACCGCCTCTTGGACGGTCATCCATATGAGCATTTTGCCTTCCTGGCCTTGGTCATGACAATTTAAGCCATAGACCGCCGAAGACCCTCATCCATGCCAACGGTCCTACCGAACGACATAGACCGGGTACGGTTCCGCCTGACCCGTGCTCATATCGCAACGGCAATTTAAGCCATATGCGCAGGTCAAGACTCACCGAGTCCCGTTTCCGCCACAACAATCACATAACCCGGTTATGTTCACGTTGGCTCCCCGGCCACCGTGTTGGCAAAACCCGCTTTTGCCCAGTTTTCCGGGTGCACCTTGAAGTTAATCTCCAAGGCTCCCTGATGCAATCTACCACGTAGAAAACCCAAAAAACGCCCAAACACCCAGAGTCTTCCCCGGTTCACATGCAATGCAACATCACCGATCCGGCTCTACTTGTCCGGATAGGCTTCACACACAATGCCTATGTCCGTTTTCGCATACGGACTCTACACAAGGGGGACTTCACATATCTACCCCAAGGAACGCTCCAACTCTTCGCTCACTCACGAGAGCGGGCTTCCTATGCAAAGGAAAAGAGGGCTTCACATGCCCAAGGATGAGAAATCGTTACCCTTGCATTCTTCCGCGGCGCCATCGAAAACTATACGGTTGGAAAGCACCGCAACGGCGTCGCCTCCACGGATCTGGACTCGGATCGCGATTCGGAGCTCCGAAGCTCTTCCGGCGGCCGGATCTTGGACTCCTCCTTCCTCCTTGCTCTCCCTTCTCTATAACTTTTAGAGAGAGATGGGCCAAAGAAAAATGGGTTTCTAAACCCTATTTCCCGGCCATAACCACCCAAGAGCAGCCCCCCACCGTCGGATCCAAAGTCAAGAAAACGAACGGCCCGGATTAAATCCAAAATCATAAAATCTGGGCCGAACACGGGTTGGCACACGGCCGTGTGCCTGGCCGTGTAGCTCATTCGCCGTCTCGACCCAAATTGAAAACCAGCACACGGCATGTGACACGGCCTCCGACACGCCCGTGTCGCCTGTGACACGCCCGTGTCGGGTCCCGTGTCACGCCCCCCGTGTGCAATAAATCAACACTTTGCAGTCAGAGGGGTACACGGCTTGGTGACACGGCATCGGACACGCCCGTGTCAAACTAGACACGCCCGTGTTCGTGCCCGTGTCACTACCCATGTACCCAACCGCACAGCACAGGTGTGACACGGCCTGGGACACGCCCGTGTCCTAGGCCGTGTTCCACCACACGACCATCGTCGACCTGCACTGGTCGACGACACGGCCAGCTCGACGGCTCAAGCTCGACACGCCCGACACGGCCTCCGACACGCCCGTGTCGGGGCCCGTGTCACCTGCACCAAAAACCTGTCTTGGCCAAAATCGATCCCCGTCGCTCCTACAACAATTTGGGGTGTTACATATTACATATGGGTCAACACGATGTTTTATACACTGAGGAATTACAATGCGCAGAATTGTGTTTGAATACCCATTGCAACCTGATAATGGTTTGTACTTGGGAATTAAGACCTGCACCAGACATAACTAAAACCAACATCAAATACAAACTCAATTCAACTTAGTTCAAGAGACACTTCTTCAAATCAAGATTATTGTGGATACAATACCCAACAATCTTCCCCTATTTGAAGAAGTTAGAATCCTATATACTAAGTTAAATTGCATAGAAGAGAAAAATATACAAGAAACACTGAAAAGACATAGTGAAAAGAAATGAGATTAACAAAACAATATCAACAAAATAATAATATTTATATAAATGTTTCTTGTGGAATTTTAATACATTCACAACATAACTAATAAGAAGAAATAACAGTGTTAAGATTGCCCCTTTCTCTTGTCATTCCGTTTATCAAATTATGCATTTGGCTTGAGATAGTATCTTGGTGGAGGAGGAGCAACAGGATTGGATTTTCCATTCTTTTTGAAGTGGAGCCTCCTCTTCACATTTGAAACTTCATGATTATTCAATTCTTCTCTATTGTAATATTTCATTGGTCCCTCATTTGTTAAATCAACCAAACTGAAGGTGTCCAGAATAATTCCTTTGGAGATAGGAATCCAAACTTCACCAAATTCTCTATTAGGATCTGATCTGCTGGTCGATGGGTACTCCCCATATCTTCTTCTCTTTAAATAAGGTCTGGAAGATTCTTCAATTATCTCTACCTCAGCAAATTCAGACCAAACCTAAGTATATTGCATGGGAGGTGCATATGGATCTAAGCCTTCAACAGGTTGCTCTACATGCTTTGAGCCTGCCCCAAGATTCTCTAGAGGTGATAATTGAGGTCGAAATTGAACTGGAGTAGACCCTGTTAGATCCCCATGCAATTACTTTATATTCTCATAACAATATACATTTGCACTGTGCACTTGGTTATGCACATCACTATTCAGCTTATCCATTTTGCTCTTTAACTTTTCCTTCCCCTTTCTGACTTCTTCAATAAAAGTTTGGATGATTTCAGCCCTATATTCTCCCATTTTCCTATCAATATGATGCATGCTCGCATCCTGAGAATGCATCATGGCATCCTTCTCAGTAGACAGGTGACCTACTTGTTCATACACATGACCAATACCCTGATTGGCATGATCAATAACACTACCACCTTGGAACATCCAGCCAGTCAAATATATCTTCAACTTTTCCATATTATGATTAACCATATCTAACCCATCATTCATATCTTTTTCTACTTGACCCACTTTGTGAAAGAGTTGTTTCAATGAAAAGTAAAAGTGGTCCTTCTGCTTGGCTAGCAAGGCTTCTATTGATTGTAATAGAGAATTATTTGAAGGAGGGGCACACTCACCCTGAGATCTAGGAGCTTCATAACTGTAAAAATTTGTCTCAAAACTGCTAGATGTAGCCCCCCTAGAGATGGAGCAGATTTGATCACCACACAATCTGGCTCTTCAACAATTTACTTTTCTTTAGTTAGAGCAAGTTCAAGATTTGGTGCCAATGGATCTTGAATGGAAGGCTCTACATTAGTTTAAACTGGAATTTCATTCAACAAAAGAACTACCCCACCAACATGGGTTCCTTCTTGTACAGTAGGTTCTTCAGCTAATAATTCTCTGTTCTCCCCCTCAGCCTCTACTGGAAGTTCCTTCTCAGCATGGACTTCTTCTAAACATGAGACTCCACCAGATGTGGATCCTAACTCATCTCTGACTTCTACATCATTTACTTTAGTGAATTCTTATATGTTCTCCCCTTCAGTAACTGCACCAACATTTTCAGTTGCTTCATGGGGTGGGGGGATGAACACACATCCTTCTCCACAAATGTAGGGTTGAGTCTATCATGCATAATAGAACCTTCACCAACTTATCTCTTTGCACCTTGCCTGGGAATTTTTTGTTCCAATCTAGCAAAAATAAAGCATCTATCTTCTTTAGATGATGAAGCTGCATACTTGTGGACACATCAAATTGATTCTTGTCCAGTTGATTGAGGTAGAGAGATATAATTCTTCCAAAGTTTTGTGGCATGAAGCATGCCTTTATTCTGTCAAACAGGACTATTCCCCAATTAATATTTTTTCTATAAATAATAGCTATCAGTAATTTGAACATATATCCTGGAACATAATCATGAGAGCCGGTCTTGCAAAGGAACAACTTCTCAAGAATATCAGTTAACAGTTTGTCTTCATCATTCAACTCCTTCCTTTAAATTGTTATAGATTTCTTCTCTAAATCACAAAAAGATTGGGCTTTATTTTAGTCTTCATCAGTTAACTCATCATCTTCCTCTACCTCTGGCTTTCATAAAAATCGATTTTAAAATTTTTGCTTCATCCGAACCACAAAATTCCGAACACTGGTCTTGATCAAGGATCCTTCATGTTTCGACTCTGAATTTTTATAGAACTCAAGAACTTCTCTATCCAAAACTCAACATTCCTTTTCCAGAATGAACGACAAACTGTTGGTTTCCAGAAGTAGGATTGTTGGGTCCATTGATCACAATGTCCCAGATTTGAAGAAGGCCCACAAGTCAATAATATACAGATGCATGTATTTGATATTTGCCTAAGTTCATATTTGTAAGATATCTATTTTCAGTGACTAGACAGGCTAAATGTGTCAAAGGACTGGCTGCACTGAAGTTGGAACACTAAGGAGAGGCAGAATTTTGACTAAGTACAAAAGTGTTGAGTGCGTACACTTCACTCAACGCCTGAGGACAAAAAGCATTGATAGATAACCAGTCACCCAAAGCCTTAATGAAGATGTAGTGAAATCTGTCTAAATACAAAAGCGTTGAGTGATGGACATTCACTCAACAACCTTACAGGAAAATCTATCCAAGCTCAAATACGTTGAGTGATGGACATTCACTCAACGCACCTTCAGAAATGCTGCCTAAGTACAAAAGCATTGAGTGATGAACGTTCACAATGCCTTCATCTATTTTATTGCTAAGTCAAATGCGTTGAGTGAAGGATGTTCACTCAACACTATCTATCAGGAAATTACTGCTAAGTATAAATATGTTAAGTGATGGATGCTCACTCAACGCCTTCTCAGATAAGCTGTCAAAGTACAAAAGCGTTGAGTGAAGAATGATCACTCAATGCCTCTAAATATTGTAAGAATTTAGCTAAGTGTTTTTGGGTTGAATATAGACTTATCACTCAACGCTTATGAAGATAATAGTTAAACTTTGATTGCGTTGAGATACAAGGCAACACTCAATGCTTCAAGTTGTTGAGTCATAAGACATCACTCAATGCCTGTGCAGTCATTCTTGAAGAAAATTTCTAAGATAACCAGCGTTGAGACATGAATGCTGACGTCATCCTTAAATTCAAATCGACTCAAACCTCGCGCTAAAATATAAAGCCCGTCATACTGTTCCGACAAAAATATCCCAAAATGAATTTATCATTAAAGCTGACCATGTCGCTTTCTAAAAAAAGAAGATAGAATCGTTGCAACTAAGGGGGTTTATATACGGAAGGAGATCATCCTTTACAAATACTTTTAACTTTTGATAACTTTTGGCAAGAAAAAATAACTTTTACTCATCTCTAAAAACTCTAAGTTTTGCAAAAGTCGGCTAGTAGAGCTTAAGCCATACATTGTTAATCTTCAAGCCTGCAATAGAGAACAATTAATTTTCTCAAGCTTGAAGAAGAAGTAGAGCTCTGCAGAAGTTCTACACAACACACGATGATTCAACCGAAGATTTATTTTCTTGTTGCTGTGAAGAAGAAGGATTGTTTGCAACACTGTCAAGGAAGAGGACTCAGGGATCTTTTTCTCAGGAGTCATTTTATCAAAACTCTTATTCAAATCAGTAGGATATCTCTGGAGATCTAATTTGTTAGCCTAATTTATAAAGGCTAAGTTGTAAGATCTGGGGTTGATCTAAGGTAGAATCTTGAGGAGATATGAGGTAGGAGATCGACTAGATCTCTAAGTGGTGAGAGTTGGTTAACTCTGAGTTGTAGGGTCCTGGAGTGGATCTTAGGTAGGACTGGAAACAGTCTGAGCTGTAGGAGTGGTCTTCACTCTGAGAAGTAAGATCCTAAGAGATATGAGGTGTATGCTCAAGTAGCTGAGTATATAGGAGGAGTTAGCTGAATCTAGCACACTATTAGATAGGTGAAGGGTGAAAGTGGATGTACCCTAGATAGGGGAACCACTATAAATCTTGTGTGTTTACTGTGATCTTGAAAGCTAACATTTAACTTCAGTACACATCCAGCTCTAATCAGAAAAGATATAAAAGATTTAAAACAAACTTTTTCACCCATCCTCTAGGTATTTAACTACCCTTAGAAAATACTTTCAAGTGATATTAGAGGGAGGTTGTTCAAAAAGGACTTAACAGTCAGAACTAGTCCTCCATGGGTAGTAGAAGCATATCTTCTTGGCTTCAGGTGTGAACCATAAGGAGTTTTGTTCTATGAAACTTCCCATCTGTAGGAAGGAAAATTTTGGGATCTAGAAAGAAAGGGTGAGATTATTCATAGAAGCCTCAGAACCTAGGATATACATTATAGTTCAAGAGGGACCATTCATTCCCATGAAGGTCTCTACTATTGATTCCAACATTCAGACACCCAAGAAATATTCAAAGATGACTAAGGATGAGGTAGTTCTGGCCACTTTGGATAAGAGGGCACAGAATATAATTATTAGTGTCATAGATGATTCAATATTTCAAAATCTAGTCCACTACAAAAAAACCAAGGAAATGTGGTACTCATTGATAATCTATATAGAAAGAATAGAAGAAGTAAGAGATGATAAAAAATCTATTCTCAATCAGCAGTATGAGGCCTCAAGCAAGGCAAGAAGGACTTTATAGTTGATTTCTATGAGAAATTCTTCAAGATTATGAACAGTCTGATCACTTATTGAATACAGTTCACCAACTATGAGTTGAATGATAAGTTCTTGAGATCTCTCAATAAATAATGAGATATCAAGATCTGTGCAATCATGGAAGTGGACAACTTGGCCAATACATTGCCCCATAATTTTTTTGGCAAGATGATGTCACATGAACTTCAACTAAATTATAGGAAAGCTGAGAAAGAAGCTACCATGTCCCTCAATAGAGAGAAGATAGTCGCCTTCAAAGCTTAAGCCTCAAGAAGAAGAAGGGAGAAGATTCCTTCTCCTCCAAAAAAGGATGCTGAGTCAGAAAAGCTCAGGTCCCAACACTTCAGGGGATGAGCTATCAGATGGAGAACTTACTTTTTTATCCAAGCAATTCAAGAAGATGTTGAGTAGGAGGAGGCAGTGGAAGAACAAGGGCTCATATAGCTTTAGCTCCAGAAAGCCACAAGCTAGCGTGGATAAAAGACCGCTCTGAGGACAGGTATGATTCTAAATAGAATAAATACTTTAAGATTAATATGGTTTGCTACTGATGTAATAGGTCAGGACATGTCATTATTGACTGTGCTGTCAAGAGGAAAGAAATAAAAAAAATCTGATGATAAAAAGCATCATAAGTACAAGAAAGTAGACAAGAGATTCTTGGTCAAGACGAAGTCTTGCTTATTAGATAGTGACTCTGAGACTTCAGAATCAGAAGATGAAGATACCTATATTGGTCTTATATCTATAAAAGAAGAGACTAATCTTCCTGCTACCATATTAGGCATAAGGGCACCAATTTCCTTAGTTGACAGTGACTTTGAACATGAGGAAAATATTAGCCTCATGACCATGACTGAAGAAACTCAAGACAAATTTTATCCTAATGAGGTACACACTCTTCCCAACTCTCCTTCTATTTATGATACTGTCACAGACTTTGAAGCATCCACTTCATCCTGAGAGGAGGATGGATCAGAATTTGATGAGGATGTCAATTAATTGATTGACAAATATGGTGATATCCTGGAGGCTCTGAAGAAGAGCAAAAAACTAGTCAAAAGGCATGCTGAAGAGATTATCTCTCTATAACAGACTAAATCAATGTCATCTGACTCATCTTCACTGATAGCTCAGATGAGAAGTGAAATTAGTCAGCTAAAGTCAGTGACTGTAATCCAAATTAGCATCATAAGCCAAAAGAGTAAGATCATTAGGGATCTTGAAGAGAAGCTCCTCAAAGAGAGGATGTTTGTGACTGAGTTTTCCAAGCCAAGGACTAAGTTGTCACTGATTGACTCATTCACCTCTCAAAAAAATAAGAGGGGATTGGGGTTCACGTAGAATGCTAGAGCTGTCCATTCCAAAGGGAAAGGCAAGGCACCAGCAGTGCCTTAAACCACCTTTCAGAAGGTAGTTCTCCCTTCTAACAAGTATGACCATGACAACATGTATGTTTACTGAAAGTATGGAAATTCTTCTTGTAAGAGCATTGATACAACTTACAATGGAAGAAGAAAGGGCATAGGTTTGAGTGCATAAAGACTCTTCATGAAAAAATCCAAATGGCCCGCCATGAACCATTTGTGTTTGATGCTCCAACACCCACTCTCAAGAGTAAGACAGTAGCCACCACCCAAGGTCCTTGATCAAAGAATAAGGCTGTGAGAAACACTATAAGTAAGCCTTACTTGGCTATTTCTGATGTCATCAACAACTGGTCAGTTGGAAAGCAGACATATATAGTTGTAAGTAGAATAAACAAAGTGAACCTACTGACAGGCTCTCTTTCTGCCATATTTTAGCTGAAAGAAATAGGAAGAGGGCTACTACACTCCTCTCTGAATAGAAAAAATCTGATAGATCACTTACATCTATGGCTGTTTAGAAAAGGATATACAATATTCATGAGTGTTGGTGTTGTGGCAAGGTTGGTCACTTTACCATAGATTGCTGGCACAACCCAAATTTGCCAAGGGAAAAGGTGAGTCTTCCTATCAGGGCTATTATAGGGAGAAATATTCAATTTTATGTTAACAAAAACCAAGGAACCAAATCCTTTTAGGTACCTAAGGTATACTAAATATGTGATTGCAGGTTAGTCTAAGTACTCATCAAATGCCTATATTGTACTTGCACAGTGGATATTCCAGGAACATGAATGGAACAAGGAGCAATCTGAAAGACCACACTCTAGTGAGGAATGGATCCAAAGTCATATTTGGTAGTTCAGACAGAGGAGTTACCAAAGGCTATGGTATGATCACAAATGACATAGTCTCCATCACAAAAGTGGCTTATGTGAAAGATTACAATACAATCTAATTAGTATAAGCCAACTCTGTGATATTGGCTATGTCATTTTGTTCCACAATGATAAGTGCCTAATCAAAAGATTAAATGACCAAGAGATCATTCTATCAGGCACTAGAAGTAGAAATATTTATTGTTTAAATTTCCTAAGTATTGATTCAGATTCTCCTATATGCCTAGTAGCAAATGAGAAAGACTCATATTATATTCAATGGCATAAAAGGCTTGCTCACTTGAACTATAAGTCCATCAGTAAGCTCTCTAGTGGAGAGTTTGTCAAAAATAGACCCAATTTGAAATGCACTAAAGAGGGCATTTGCTCTGCACACCAAAAGAGCAAAAAGATAAAGGCCTCCTTTAAAAGCATTGTGTCCAAAGATTCTGAGAGGTGTCTCTACCTCCTGCATATGGACTTATTTGGTCCAATGACAATTCATTGTCTAGGTAGGAAAGTATATACCTTTGTGATAATTGATGACTTTTCCATATTTGCTTGGGTAATCTTTCTTAAGAAAAATTCTGAAACCTTTGATAACTTTTTAAATTTTTTCAAGCAGATTCAGAATGAAAAGGGTTGTACTGTGGTTAAAATCAGAAGTGACCATGACACAGAGTTTTAATCTGAAAGCATGACAGAGTTCTATAAAGAGCAAGGGATCTTTCAGGATTTTTCTTCTCCAAGAACACCCCAGCAAAATGGAATTGCTGAGAGGAAAAATAGAACTCCCATAGAGGCTGGGAAGACTTTGCTTAGTGACACTTCTCCCCCAGAATACTTCTGGGCAGAGGTAGTGAACACTGCTTGTCATGTCCAGAATAGGGCCTCTATCAACAAGTACCATAAGAAGACTCCTTATAAGATTATGAAAGGAAGAAAACCAAGCCTAGCCAATTTTAGAATATTTAGAAGCAAGTGCTTTGTACTAAATAATATGAAATCCTACCTAACGAAGTTTGCTGCAAAATCCTATGAGAGAATTTTTGTTGGGTATAATAACCACAACAAAGCCTATAGGGTCTACAACTTAAAAAATCAGGTTGTAGAAGAGTCTATTAATATAGTGTGTGATGAAACTTCTATAATTCACAGTGAGTTGTTAAGCTCTTCTAGAACTACAGGTGCAGATTTGAGGATGGACAAGCTTATGATTAATGATACACCTCCTGCATAATAAGAAAAGGATGAGGGTGTGATCATTCCAGAAGAAGGTTCAGGTGGATTGGAAACAGAAGATGATTTTTAGGCCCCTGAAGTAAAAGTTTAAGATGCTAAAGAAAGGAAGTCAGCAACTGTCAAACACATGAAATATCATCCCAGAAACCTAATCATTGGGAATACAAGTCAGGGTATAAAAATAGGAGTAGAAGCCACAACATTGTAATTTATTTTAGCATTTTATCTCAGATTGAACCCAAGAAGTTTGAAGAAGCCAACATAGACCCATTCTAGATTATGACTATGTAAGACGAACTGAACCAGTTCAAAAGATACAAAGTCTGGAAGCTAGTTCCCAGACCTGATGGACATAACATCATTAGAACAAAATGGATATATAGAAACAAGCTTGATGAAAATGGTATTGTCATCAAGAACAAAGCTAAACTGGTTGCCAAAGGATGTAGGCAAGAGGAAGGGATTGATTTTTACCAAACCGTTACACCAGTTGCTAGAATTGAAGCCATAAGATTATTCCTTGCATATGCTGCATACAAGGGATTTAAGGTCTACTAGATGGATGTTAAGTTAGCTTTCCTGAATGGCGACCTAAAAGAGGAGGTCTATATTGAGCAACCATCAGGTTTTATCAATCCTACTTTCCCTGATTATGTATTTCATTTTAAAAAAGCTTTGTATGGGTTGAAATAGGCCCCTAGTGCTTGGTATGAAACCATGTGTAGCTTTCTTATTGAGAACAAATTTTTAAGGGGAAAGATAGACAAGATATTATTCCTAAGAGAAGTTAGGGATAAGATAATTATAGTCCAAATCTATGTAGATGACATAATTTTTTGGTCTACTGATGATGACCTATGCAAAAAACATTATCTAAACTTATACAACAACAATTTTAAATGAGCAGTATGGGTGAACTCAAGTACTTCTTGGGCCTCTGAGTTTGATAATCAGAGGTTGGATTATTCATCTCTTAGTTTAAGTACACCAAGGAGTTAATCAAGAAGTTTGGTATAGAGAGTGCCTCCACAATGAAAACTCATATGGGTTCAAGTATGTCTATATACAAGAATGAGAGTGAGAAACCAGTTGATGAAATCTTGTATAGAGGCATAATTGACTCACTTCTTTACTTGACTGCTAGTAGGCCAAAAATCATGTCTGTTATATGTGTTTGTGCTAGGTACCAGACATACCCTAAAGAGCCTCACTATTCTACTACCAAAAGAATTCTTAGATATCTCAAGGGCACACCTGATCTTGGTCTATGGTACCCTAGGAATAATGATTTTGAACTAATAGGGTATTAAAATGTAGATTTTGCAGGTTGCAAAAAAACACAGGAAAAACACATCTGGTACCTGTCAATTTATGGAAGAAGTCTTGTGTTTGGAGAAGCAAGAAACAAACTAGTGTAGCCATCTCTATTGTTGTATTAGAGTACACATCAGCTGGGAGTTGTTGTGCACAGCTACTATGGATTCAACATCAACTCCAAGACTACAATCTCTAGATAAGTAAAACAACTATGTATTGTGATTCTTCTAATGTAATTTCAATAGCTAAGAATCCTTCTTTACATAGTGTTAACCTAGAAATAGGCAATCCCTCCTAAGGTAGCCAGCTCACAAGTCGCAGCCTGCTCCAAGCTCCCCATGGAGGTCGCGGCCTATCTCAACCCCCTTTTCTGGGTCAAGCGGATAGACTTCTCTATCCGCAGCAGCAGGCTTCTTCTTCATCTCCCATCTCTTCTTCTTTTTATCAGTGAAGAGAGCCTCACTACCTCCTTTAGAGATAGTAACCCCGACCATTTGCCTCAGAGATCGCCGAGACCACCGAGTCCGCCGAGTCTGCCAAGCCGCTACTGCACCACTGATCTACGGAGTTCGCAAAGTCCGCGAACAACCCATTATTCTACTGTATGACCGCTCTGCAAGCCGCCTCCGAACTGAAAGAATAGATAGCCTTGTCCGCTGAGACCGGCGGACAGGTTATTGAACTGTAAATTACTGAAGGAGAGAAGACTGGTTGGTTGTAAGTGTGACCTACTACAAACTGCCGATTGATAACCGCAAGCTCTACTAATCCCTGACCACAGTTAGAACTAGACTCCTGGCTTCTCAGTGCTAGCCACACAACCTGCAAATAACAACCAGTTAAACCTTCTCAATCCGCGCGGACAAGAAAACCGAGGCCGCATCAATTAACCCATGCTCAACTTACTGTTCCTCTCAGTTACTATTGATGTGACATGGGGTCCTATTTATAGGTGCAATGAGGAGTGTGGTCACCGCCCTAGTGGATAGAATCACCACCCCAGCATGCATCTAGCACCAAGCAGTCCGCCCAGTCTGCAAGGATAAGGCCGGACACCAGACAATCCGCCAAGCACCAAGAGAAGAAGCCAGTACGCAACCCGGCGTACACCACACCAGTCCGCACGCTGTAGAGGACACAGCAACTGCACGCACAGCCCGCGAACAATGCACCAGCCCGCAACAATCAAGTCCACGACCAACAGACACAAACCGCCCGGTCAACTAGCAGACATTATGGACTCTGCGATCAACCTGGACTTGTCACAAATTGTGACCAAGTCCAGCAACCAACCAAACTTAGGCCCGAGCTCTGTGGTAAGAGCTCAGTACACTAGCTACCCAAGACAGTACGCCACAAGAAGACTCTGTGGTAATCGCCTAACCGCTCCACCAGAGCAAGGGCAACATCCGAAGCTGATCTTGTGATCTCCATACGCAGTCTGCCACAAGCGGACTCCGCGACCTCAAAAGGAGTCTATCACTTCCGCGGATATACCATCTATCCGTCTTGTTACTTCAAGGAACAGCCAACAGCAGAACAAGCTGATCAAGCTGTTCGTCATCACCAGACCGCACTTCAGACTTCCCAGGCCGTACCACCAGTCTGCCAGTCAGTCCGCCCTGGCCGTGCGGTCTGCCTGATCAACACCAACTTTCACTTCACCATTTTCAACACCTCCTATCATCTTTGTTTTACAGAGACTCATTAAGGGACATTCATAAGCCTTCTTCATTTTGCAAGAGCAATTTAGGTACACACAAGATGTACCTTTCTTCACTTATAATAACTTTTCTTTTGTAGGAGAAAAATAAGTATCTCTAGACCTTTCTGAGGAGATACATCAGGTTCTATCTCTCCTTGCCCCTTACTTTTCCTATCAGATTTCTGAGGGGTGGATCATGATTTTATGGGCCTCCTACTCTTTCGAAGTTCCCTTTGGGACTTAAAAATGTGTGGGGATTATGTTAACCCAGAAATCAGCGATCCCTCCCAATGTAGCTAACTCGCAAGTCACGGCCTGCTCCAAGCTCCCTATGGAGGTCGCAACCTATATCAGCCCCCTTTTCTGGGTCAGGCGGATAGACTTCTCTATCCACTCTGGCCGCACATCTAAGGAGGTCTCCCCGGTCTGACTGCCTAGGTCATGTAGCAGCCATTTGTTCTGCAGGGGCTATAGACTGCTTCCATAGTCCGCCCTTACATGCCGCGCGGTTGAGTCGGCTAACTGCGCAATGGTTCTCTTTTCTAGACAGGTGCGGACTGCCCAACTAGATAGACTCAACCCCTCCCCGCATAGTAACAACGGATTCGCAATTCTATCCACCCAACCCGCACAACACAACTTGGATTCAACTCCAGCCTGCCAGAAGGTGGCGATCTCACTCCTCCAGTAGGGGCAATCTACTCCTTCTACCCGCTAGAAAGTAGTGAAATGGCTCCATCCAATAGTAGATGCGGACTCAACCTATCCACCGCGAGCTAGGCGGACTCATTGTATAGTCCTCCAGGAGAACTTCAGCTTCCCTGCGCCGGCTTCTTCTCAGCAATTGGCGACCTGCCTTTTCAGTCCGCAGCATGTCATGGACTCAATTATAACTCACCGCCCTACTGGCGATAACGTTACCAGGACTGTCTCTAGCCCGAGCATATAAATAGGCACCCATACCTCTCATTTCAGGGGGGACACGATAGACGACAGAGCCAAGGCATCAAAACCTGCGGACACAACTTTCCTATCCGCGTGGCCTTTATGGTTATGCCCTTTCGGCCTTGTTCCTGGCCTTGGCTTTAGCGACCTTTGCGGTATTCTTCACCTGATCACGTAGTTCGTTCGGACTAGAGCAGCGAGCTGCGAGATTAATTATCCGCGCAGTCTGCCGACCTCTTTGGTCAAACCACGCGGTCTCTGGCACTTCTTTCCTCAAGCTGCCAGCTTCCCCTTGTACCATTTATATTCTCATGTAAAGGACTCAATTCAAGCTGTAATACTGATTTATAATTAAAGGAAAGCCTGTCATAGGAGTGGCATTTAAGCTGCGACGGTCGAACTCTGCTATTGCCAATGCCAGCGGCCCCTCTCTCTCTTTCTCCTTCTCGGTCTCAACCATCAAACCTAACCGTCAAAGTAATCGGCTGCTCGACAGTTCCTCATCAACCTTCCATGTTATCCCCGCATGCTCATCAACCTCCCATTATCCCCTCATCCTGGATCGTATGTGTCCGCTTTCACCTCTCAACCTCAAAGGTGCCATTCTCCGCATCAGCTGCTCAGCAGTCTCTTCTCCTCCCCTTCTCGTCATACTCCCATGAGATTTCGAACCCCATTATCTGCTGGTATGCCATTTCCCACATATATACATAGCAAGACCAATCATATTGAAATTAGATATCATTTCATAAGAGAGCATGTTGAGAATGAAGATATCCGTCTTGAGTTTGTCCCCACTGGCAAACAAGTGGCTGACATCTTTACTAAGCCTCTTAACGAATCTGAGTTCAACACCTTCAACATTGAATTTGGTATGTTGAAATTGTAGTAGCGTTATTATGGTAATGTATTTCTATTATATATATATGTGCATTTAGAGGTTAACCTCTTGTAGGAAAATAAGAAAGAAGAAGTTGAACTGGCCAAGCATTGAGAGCGCTAAGTTAACAGACAAGGTGTTGAGTACGCTGAGTTAACTCCAGGCGTTGAGAGCATCGAGTGTGTCGAGTGCACTCAACCTATATAATCTGTCAGGCCAGTCTAAGTCAAAATCATTGGATTAACCATAGCCATTAATTTCATCGTGTAAATCATGATAGGTACGTGCCTTTTCACATTCTCAAATTAGGTAACTATAAATAGAAATGTATGCCTAGAATAATTCACATATTTCCATAGCCCTTTTCATCTCTCTATGTCCATGCCTTCATGTTCTTAAGTCGCTCTCGTCTTCTCCTCATCAATTCACTGATTCAATGGATCCTAGAGGTGTTGATTTCCTATTCGAGGGACAAAACTTGTCAGAAATGGATTCAAGGATGCACCTGAGGAAGTTTAGCTAGTTCTTCACCTTCTGAATGTCGCAGACCTAGAGTATTTGCTATTAGAGCCATGCTTTATTTGGAAAAGAGGAGTGCTATATATTTACTCCAATGCTCAAGTTGATTCCTCCTCCTCCAAGATAAAAACCTCAATAAGTGGAAACAAGATTAATCTTACCTCTAGAAAACTAAGCATGCCCTTGAAATTGACTAGGTCCAGCTAGTCAGATGAAGAAGATGAATTATTTATTGAGGATGTCAAGTCGCCTCTGAAATGGTGTGGCTTGTTGAAGCACACAACTAGATCTATCTTGGGGAAGGAAATGAATATGAAAGGGAATTTCCTAGCAGATATTATTGGAAAAGCCCTAATATATTAGATTGGGTCTCATGATAAAGTTTCAAGGAAGATGTTTGAGTAGATGACCTGGGTCTTTCTTATAAAGAAAACTAATTGGGGGAAGATTATCTTTGACAAGATAGTTTAGTGTATTCCTTAACCCAATCTGGGTAGGATATTATCTATATTTTTACTCAACTCTGCTCCAGGGATGCTGAATCTAAGGCTAGGAGCAAAGATCCATCACATGAGGAAGATGGATATCAAAATGTTTGACAAATGGGATAGGGTGTTGTTTCCTCACCCACATCCAGCTGACAAGAAAAAAAAAGTAGTTATAATTACAGAAGAGAGATCCAACAATACCTCTCATGATCCCGAGTTATCAGAATCCACTACAGAAATAAGAAAGGATGTCATTGCTCAAGTTTTAATGTCCTCTGAGCCTGTTGCAAAGACCCTACCCAACAGTGTATCTCAAACTGAGATTCACAATGACACTATCATTGGAGCCTGTTGAGGATATTGTGATAAGTATTGTAGAATGAATCTGTGCATATATTTAGGGGGAGACCCTAAGTGGTGATATTCCTACTAAAGGGAGCAAAACAATTCTCCTGCTAATTTATAAGAAAAGATTGACTCTTTCCTAGTCAATATATAGGAAAGACTAGATCAGATCCCCTCTGACTCTCAGGGGGAGCAAGTGCAAGAAGATGTTCCTAGAACTGATGTTGAAATTCATCAAAGTGATATGGATGTTACTCAGGTTGAGGGGGAGACACATCTTGAGCTCCCTACTCAAGAAGCTGATAATGTGATTGATCTATCTGATGATCATGACCATGTTGCATAAATTCCTGTGCATTCCTCTGAGTATGAAGTTGATGATTCAGAAATAAGGGAATAAATAATCAAGGATGTTGTAGATGTCAACCTTCTAGGAACCACTCAGCAATCTATGGAGATGTCATCCTCCTTTATGGCTCAATTAAAAGGATTGTTAGATGACGAGAGGAGACAAATAGAGCATTATGTGGATGATTTTGGAACTGAGACAAAATCTGCCTACTGAGATCAAATCCATCAGATTTGAGGTGAATTTGTTGAATGCCAACACAATGTAATTCTTCAAGAGGACAGCTCTAGCAGTTACATATACAGAAGAAAAGCTTGTTGGCATTGAGCAAAGACAAAATGACATCATTAAAAATCAATGCATCACTACTGAGAACATGAAGATGGTGCATGAAGTGTAAAAGGACAACATGGAAACCAACAAGGTAATTCTAGAGAGAATAATGGATGCATGCGCCCAATTCTTAGATGAACACATGTTGCAGGAGAAAAATGTTGTCACTACAGGTATCAATCATTTGGCTCATAAGACCACCTCTCTGGGCAAAGATGTATTTGAAGAAATCATAAAGGGAGAGAGGTCAATAATAAAGGCTGGTGCTGATCATGCAAGCTGGACCTCAAAAGTTATCAGAGTTGCAATGGGCCTTGAACCCATCATATATGATAAACTTGAGATCCATAGAGATGTTGATGGGGTTGAATTAGTTGGTAATATAGTTGATGATATGCTTGCATTCTGTCCCACCACTCAACAGTTGTCCAAGGCCAAAGGCAAGTCCATTGCAGATAAGGAGGATCAAGTCAGGCAAATCAAGAAAAGGCACATATAAGAGATTGAGAACATACCAGACTTTGAACTATGGAGTCCTCAATTAAGGACTATAATCTTATCTATCAGGGATAAAATTAAAGAGAACAAGTATGACAAGGCCAAACTCATAAGTTCTATTAAATGGGACAAGTTTTAAAGGCAAATAAGAAGTGAGGAGAAAGTTCAGAAGAGATAAGAAAATTGCACTGTACAGATGGATGCTCCAAAGCCAAGCTGATACTTTCCCAAGCCATACAGTTACTTTGAGAGGTAGACGAAAAAAAGAAAGTGGCTGAAGAAAAATTGGGAAGAAGATTTGGCAGGGCATAGTCATTAAGGAACCTGGAACCTAATCATGACATATGTAATAGGTTCCTTAGGGGTTTTGGAATATGAAAAATTATTGTAGGCACGCTACTATATTTAAGTTATCCTATTTGTGATAATTTTATTTTTCTATGTGTTCCAATTGTTGTTATTTATCTGTGCTTCTATTATCATTTATTTTTCTCTGTGCGTTAGTGTATATCATTGACTAGGGTTCTGACATCTTCAAATATGGGGAGATCGTTGGGTCCATTGATCACAATATCCCGGATTTGAAGAAGTCCCACAAGTCAATAATATACACAAGCATGTATTTGATATTTGCATAAGTTTATATATGCAGGATATCTGTTTTCAGTTATTAGATATGCTAAATGTTTTAGAGGATTGGATACACATAAGTCAAAACACTAAGGAGGGGCAGAATTTTGACTAAGTACAAAAGCATTGAGTGAGCACTCTTCACTGAATGTTTGATGCCCAAAAGTATCGACAAATAACCAGTTACTCAAAGCCTCGGTGAAGATGCAGTGAAATCTGTCTAAGTACAAAAGAGTTGAGTGATGGACATTCACTCAATGCCCTTGCAGGAAAATCTATCCAAGCTCAAATGTGTTGAGTGATGGACATTTACTCAACGCCCCTTCAAAAATGATGTCAAGTACAGAAGCATTGAGTGATGAATGTTTAATCAATGCCTTCATTTATTTTGCTGACAAATTCAAATGCGTTGAGTGAAGGACGTTCACTCAACGCTATCTATCATGAAAATACTTCTAAGTATAAATGTGGTGAGTGATGGATGCTCACTCAATGCCTTTTCAGATAAGTTGTCAAAGGATAAAAGTGTTGAGTGAAGAAGGCTCACTCAATGTCTCTGAAGATTGTTAGAATTCAGCTAAGTGTTTTTGCGTTGAGTGAAGGCTTATCACTCAATGCTTCTAAAGATAATAGTTAAAGTTTGAATTCGTTGGGATATAAGGCAACTCTCAATGCTTCAAGTCATTGAGTCACAAGTCATCACTCAACACCTGTGTAGTCATTATTGAAGAAATTTTCTAAGTCCACCAGCATTGAAAAA
Source organism: Platanthera zijinensis (assembly GCA_039513925.1). Taxonomy (NCBI): domain Eukaryota; kingdom Viridiplantae; phylum Streptophyta; class Magnoliopsida; order Asparagales; family Orchidaceae; genus Platanthera; species Platanthera zijinensis. The sequence goes on along the minus strand of CM077078.1, from coordinate 71,435,788 downwards.
TGACTGCTGATGTCATCCTTAAATTCAAATCATCGCAAATCTCGCGCTAAAATACAAAGCCCACTGTACTATTCCAGTAGTAATATCCCGAAATTAATCCGCAATTAAAGCCGATTAGTCGCTTTCAAAAAAGAGAGATAGAGTCATTGACTCTAAGGGGGTTTATATATGGAAGGAGATTATCCTTTATAAATAATTTTAATTTTTGGTAACTTTTGGCAAGCAAAAAGAACTTTTCCTCATCTCAGAAAACTCCAAGTTTTGCAAAAGTTGGCTAGCAGAGCTCAAGCCATATTCTGTTCATCTTCAAGCCTGCAACAGAGAACAAAAAATTCTCTCAAGCTTGAAGAAGAAGAAGAGCTCTGCAGAAGTTCTATACAGCACAGCTGATTCAGCCAAAGATTTATTTTTTTGTTACCGTGAAGAAGAAGGATTGTTTACAATATAGTCAAGGAAGAGAACTCGGGGATCTTTTTCTATGGAGTCATTTTATCAAAACTCTTATTCAAATCAATAGGATCTCTCTGGAGATATGATTTATAAGCCTAATTATAAAGGCTAAGTTGTAGTATCTGGGGTTGATCTGAGGTAGGATCTTGAGGAGATCTAAGGTAGGAGATCAGTTGGATCTCTAAGTGGTATGAGTTGGTTAACTCTAAGTTGTAGGGTTCTTGAGTGGATCTGAGGTAGGACTGGAAACAATCTGTGTAACGCCCTAAAACTCAAAAGAGTGACGGGTGGTGTCTTTGAGCCAAATCTGGGATTTGGTAGAGTTGACACGGCCTGGGACACGGGCGTATCCCAGGGCGTGTCGTGCTCGGGTTCGTTGATGGTCGTGTGGTCGACGAATTTCCAGTCAGCAGTCGTCGGGGCGGTGAACACGGTCTGGGACACAGGCGTGTCCCAGGGCATGTCAGCCACTCAACGATCATTGAGTGAGGGCACACAGCCTGACACACGGGCGTGTCAATGGCTGTGTGCTGCTAGGAAGTTTGCGGGTTTAAGATGAGGGAGATATACAGCCTGGGACACGGGCGTGTGTTAGGGCGTGTCTGGCATATGACATGTGACATGAGCGTGTCACATGGCCGTGTCGTGCTTGGGTCATTTCTGGACCTGTGTCGTTTGGTCACACGGGCCATGACACGGGCCCAGACACGGGCGTGTCATATGCGACACGGGTGTATCAGATGTCGTGTCATAGGCCGTGTTCTGGTAAGGAATTTCCTGAGTAACGGCGAATGTGTGACACGACCTTGGACACGGCTGTGTCGCAACCCGTGTTCGGCCCAGGTTTTGGAATTTTGGGTTGAATCGCAGACGTTCGTTTCCTTACTTTGTGATCTAATGGCTCAGGGCCATCCGGGTAGGTTTTAATCTGGGAATAGGGTTCAAACCCTCATTCCATTTTCATCTTCTCTCTTTAAATCCTAGAGAGAAGGGAGAGCAAGGAGCTTGGAGAAAGAGGAATATCCGGTCGCCGAAGGAGATTCGGAGCACCAAATCGCAAACCGAGCCCAGATCTGTGGAGGAGAGATCATCACGGTGCTTTTCATCTGCATAGTTTTCCATTGCGCCGAGGAGAAACGCTAGGGTAACGATTCTCATCTTGAGCATGTGAAGCTCTTCTTCTTTTGCATGCGAAAACCCTCTCCCGCGAGTGTGCGGTGGGTTGCGGTGTTCCTTGGGGTAGATATGTAAAGTCCCCCTTGTTTAGAGTTTGAAATCGAAGTACGGGCATAGGCATGGTGTGTGAAGCCTACCCGGACATGTTGGTATGAATCAGTGGTGTTTTGCTTTGCATTTTTAGCCGGAGAAGACTCTGTGCCTTTGGATGTTTTTTGAGTTTCTACGTGGTAGATTGCAGTAGGGATCCTTGGGGATTAATCCCAAGGCGCACCCAAAAATCTGTGCAGAAGCGTGATTCTGCCATCTTTGGTGGCCCGGGAGCCATCTTTGTACATAACCGGGTTATGTACTTTGGTTGATCGATTTATGGGTCACGAGGAAACTTAACTCGCGTCGATGACTTTAATTGTTGTGGCAGTGTGAGCAGTAAGATGAGTGAAACCGTGCCTGCTCTATGTGGTTCGGTTTAGTGGCATGCTGATGGCATAGAGGGAGGGTCTTCGGCTTCGGCCATGAAGACTTTATTTCTCATGAGATTGCCGTCCCGAGGACGGTGGTGGACCGAGTCCACCGTGTAAGTGCCCTGAGAGCATGGGGTGATGACCGTGTGTGCCTACACCTGTGGTGAAGTGTGCTTAAATTGTACTTTTGCAATCCTGTTTGTTTATACTAATACAAGTGTAGGGAAGAAGCTTTGGACGCCCCGAGTTGGGGGCAGAATCGTAATAATTTGGTCAGCTTTAGCTGGCCGTTATTCTTGTTTGCCACCGTTGTGATGATTTGTGCTTGCAGGTGCTGCGGAGCCGAGCGGCAAATAGCGGGCCAAAGCCCAAGTTGCTGAGCCGGCCCTGGAAGGCCATGTTTGTTTACTTATTTAAATCATGTGTGGCCGGCCTGCACGCCGAAGTTTGTAAAACACTATTTATTTAAGTGAATTGTTGTAAGGCCATAAGGCCAATACTTTTTGGTACTTTGTATTTCATTCCTGTTTGGTTTGCTAGTGGACATTCATGTTTGTTGGCTAGGTTCTTATTATTGCAACTTAATAAATTGCTTCTGCTTGATGTTCTGTGTAGGACGTGTGTATTGGTTGAATGGTTTCATTGAGTAACCCACCGGTCTGTCTGTGGTATATGGCGTCGGGCCCCGGCCGGACCTACTGCTATATGTTATGTGACGGATTTGGGTGTTATAATTTGGTATCAGACTACCTGTTTCAGTCAGGCTTCAATGAATTCGTAGGTGAATTCACTTTAAGGGGTGGTGAGCACATGTGTGTGCGTCATTGTTATAACATGAAAAGAACCCATGAATGTCCACTTAGGAATAAAAATACACATATTTGAGGAACCTGTGTGTCCCTAGAATTGCTTTTTGCAATGTTTTTTGGTCGCTTATAATTGTTTTGTACGATTATAGGTGACTAGGAGCGGTGATGGGCTGTCAGAACGCCCAGTTTCTGAGGCAAGCAGCGCACCACATGATGCGCCGGCAACACCTCCTTCAGCTGAGATCATTAGATTGGTAGCGGAGGCAGTGCTTGCGATGATCAATGCGCAGCTTGCGAGGCAGGTGCAGCAGCCTGCCCCTGCTGTGGAGCAAGTACCACTCCAAGCAGTAGAGCCAAGGAGAGTGGAACAGGTGGTAGTGGATCCAGTGTTGCCTAGGAGAGCAACGGAGAAGCAGCTTAAGCACATGATGGGCTTCAATCCTCCAGTGTTATCGGGGACGGGAACCCCAACTCAAGCAGTGGATTGGCTCTCCAGAATTAAGAGAGTGTTGATAGCTACTGAGACTAAAGAGTTGTAGAAGACCACAATTTCCATATTCTTGCTGGATGGTGACGCAAGATTATGGTGGGAGGGCTTGGAGCTACACCATTTGATGGGTAGGCAGTTGACAGACGTCTCGATGGACGAATTTTCGAGACTGTTCTTAGCTTGCTACCTCCCCTCAGCTCAGAGGATTGCTTTGGAAAATGAGTTCCATAAGTTGGTTCAAGGAGATAGTACCGTGGATGAGTATCTACACGAGTTTACTCACTTAGGTAGGTAGGTATGCAAGCGTTACCTTCGCTGATGAGGAGCTCAAAATGAACCGATTCTACGAAGGTCTGAGAGATGACTTGAGACTGTTACTTTTGAGGCCTACGACACAGGGTTTCCTGACCTTGGTCAACTCAGCCCAGTCTTTGGAAAAAGACATGAAGAACGTTCAGGCGAAGAAGGACTCTAATGAGAAGGGGTCGGAGTTCAAAAGGCTGAACTCCTCAAAACCGGTGTTCCGCAAATGGAATAAGAAGGCTAAGACGTCGGGTCCAGCCCCGTCTTCAGGTACCTCGGGGGAAACTACCAACCGAACCCTGGGCGCTTGTCATACTTGTGGAAAGCTAGGGCACTATGCCCGAGATTGTCGGAGAGGACGTGCAAAGTCCGAGAGGAAGCAGGGTGCAATCTATGAAGAAAAGGGCAAGGCAGTGAAGTTAACCGCATCCCACTATGCTCTGACTCAACCAAGAGTCTTTAATTTGGGCCAACAGGAGGCCATCAAACAGGCAGACGTGGTGACAGGTATGGTTTAAATTTATGGCATGTTAGCTTTAAATACTGTTACCTAGTGCTTGTTAGCTTATTACTGTTTGTATAGGCTTTGTCTTGATTTGTGATAGTCCGGCAAGAGCACAATTCGATACGGGAGTTTCGCACTCCTTTTTGTTCGAAAGTTTCATATCGTGCATCGAAGTCTCTTATTCAATGGTGAAGGACAAATTGGATGTGTTGTTGTTGAATGGGTGTTCTATGCGTGCAGACAGAGTTTGTGTCGTAAGGGTTCATATTGGAAGTAAAGAGTTCGACTTGCTAGCGTCGTTGTTGTCGCTAGTAGAGTTCGACATTATCTTCGGTATGGACTAGCTTTCGGATAATAAGGCTTATATAAATTGCAAACGTAAAGAGGTCAAGCTGGGTGCTGGGCAGGAGACAACATTTGCGGGATTAAAGGGGTCGAGCAAGACGTTGATGTCTGCTCTTCTGGTTGTCAAGGCAGTTCGTGCTGGTGCAGAGCTGTTCTTCACGTTACTGGAGGCTATAAAGTCTAATGCCACTTTGGGTAGTATCCCAGTAGTGTGCGAGTACCCTGAAGTGTTCCCGAACAATCTTCCCAGAGCCCCACCACAGCGAGAGATCGATTTCACAATCGAGCTAGTGTAAGGTGCCAAACCTATGTCACGCTCTCCTTATAGGTTGGCGCCTAAGGAGATGTCGGATCTAAAGGTTCAACTAGAAGATTTGATAGAGCAAGGTTATGTGCGTCCAAGTTCATCGCCTTGGAGCGCACCGGTCCTCTTTGTTAAGAAGAAGGAAGGAAGTTTGCGGATGTGTATCGACTATAGAGAACTGAACAAGTTAACGGAAAAGAACAAATACCCGATCCCAAGGATTGATGATCTTTTCGATCAGTTAGTCGGGTCGTCAGTATATTAAAGTTGGATCTGAAGTCCGGTTACTATCAGCTGAGGATAAGGGAGTGCGATATCTCAAAGACAGCATTCAGCACAAGGTATGGACATTTCGAGTTCACGGTCATGCCATTTGGGCTGACTAATGTGCCCTCGATGTTCATGGATCTGATGAACAGAACATTCATGGAGTACCTAGACCGTTTTTTGATCGTCTTTATTGACGATATATTGGTGTACTCGCAGTGTGAAGAAGATCACTTCAAGCATCTGCATTTGGTTTTGGAGACGCTAAGGAGGAACGAACTATACGCAAAGTTCTCCAAATGCGAGTTTTGGTTATTCTCAGTGCATTCCTTTATCACATAGTCAGTGGGGATGGGATTGCGGTAGATCCGGCGAAGATTGTTGCGATATGAGAGTGGCCTGTGTTGTCTTCAGTAGCGGAAGTCCGGAGTTTTCTGGGGCTTGCCGGCTATTACAGGCGCTTCGTTGATAACTTCTCGCGGATAGCGCTACCTCTCACGACGTTGACAGGGAAAGATCAAAACTTTGTGTGGACGCAGGAGTGTGCACAAGATTTTGAAGAGTTGAAGAGTCGGTTGACCACGTCGCTAGTGCTAAGTTCGCCAAGTGGGACCGAAAGCTTCGAGATTTACAGTGATGCCTCAAGCAGTGGTTTGGGTTGCGTGCTGCTGCAGCATAGTAGTGTTATTGCGTATGGCTCGCGTTAGTTGAAAGTGCACGAAAGGAATTATCTGGTCCATGACTTGGAGTTGGTGGCCGTGATTTTTGTGCTAAAGTTATGGAGGCACTACTTGTACGGCATAAAGGTCAATATTTATACCGACCACAAGAGCCTTAAGTACCTCTTGGATCAGAAGGATCTGAATATGAGGCAGCAGAGATGGATGGAGTTCCTTGGGGACTATACGTTCAAAATTCATTATATACCCGGGAAGGGTAATGCAGTTGCATATGCGTTGAGTTGCAGAGCTCCCGCCCAAGCCAACTGAATGTCGGTTCATGATGAGAGGTTGATTCGGGAGTTGGAGGCGTTATAGATCTGTTGTGTGGACAAGCAGACTAGCACCAAAGCGTTATTGAACTGGACTAAAGTTCAGTATGACCTGGCTGATCGCATTCGGCAGGCTATGGAGTTGGATAGCAGCATGATGGAGCTGATGGATGCAGTATTGGATAAGTCAAATTCCCAGTTTTTAGTTGTAGATGGGCTACTAAGGAAGGACAATCGTTTATGCATCCCAAGCATGGGAAATCTAAGGGAGGAGTTGATGTACGAGGCTTATCATACCAAGTACTCAATCCACCTAGGGAGCACGAAGATGTACTAGGATCTAAAGAAGTTATTCTGGTGGTCAGGGCTCAAGAAGGATGTGGCACTGTTTGTGGCTAAATGTCAGACTTGCGCCTTAGTAAAGGCAGAGTGCCAAAAGCCAGGGGGATTCTTTAAATCTTTGCCTATTCCGGAGTGGAAGTTCGACGACATTTCGAGGGACTTTATGCATGGCTTGCCAAGGTCGTAGAAGGGAAACGACGCTATCTGGGTGATCGTAGACCGGTTAACAAAGGTGTCGCACTTCATTCCGCATAGGAAGGATGATTCAGTGGAGAAACTGGCGAAGCTATATGTGGATAATATAGTCAGACTGCACGGTGTGCCCTGCAGCATCCTGAGTGATCGAGATGGGCGTTTTATGTCCAATGATTGAAGGTTGGTTTAGCAGATGTTGGGGACTAAATTGAAGTTTAGTACAGCATTCCATCCGCAGACGGATGGGCAGACCGAGAGGGTCAACAGAACCATGGAGGACATGCTCCGCATGTGCGTTCTAGAATTCGGAAAGCATTGGGAAGACCACCTGTATCTGGTGGAATTTGCGTACAACAATAGCTACCAGGCGATTATTCAAATGGCGCCCTTCGAGACCCCATATGGTAGGAAGTGTCGCACGCCATTGTCGTGGCTAGAAACGGGTGAGGCAAGGTTGTACAAAAAGCAAGAGGTGGAAAAAGCTACTTCATTGGTGCGAACCATTCGAGAGCGTTTGTTGATCGCTCAGGATAGACAAGCTAAATTCTACAATGCCAAACATCGGAACGTGGAGTTCGCGGTTGGTGATTGGGTGTATTTGAAGATAAAATCGTTCAAGGGTGTGTCATGGGTACGACGCTTGAATAATCTGAGCCCGAGATACCTTGGACCATTTGAGATTCTGGAGCGGATCGGTGAAGCGGCTTACCGTCTGAAGCTATCGGTGGAGTTGAGTGGTATACACAATGTATTCCACATATCAGTGTTGCGGAAGGCGGTGTAAGAGCCTTCACTGGTGATCGCAGTTGATCAAGTACCGGTGGACGAAGGGTTGACGACTAGGGTCAAGCCCGTTTGTATTGAGGACTTTGAAGTCAAGCGACTTCGTAACAAGGAGATCAGAATGGTCAAGGTCCGTTGGGACAATTGCGGTCGTGAGGAGCTCTCTTGGGAATGGGAGAAGACCATGCTGGAGGAGTACCCAGAATTATTTCACTCACATACCGCTTTTGGTTTTGTATTTCTTTCCTTTGGTAAGTTCGTGGACGAAATTCTTTTAAGAGGGAGAGAGTTTAACGTCCCGAAACTCAAAAGAGTGACGGGTGGTGTCTTTGAGCAAAATCTGGGATTTGGTAGAGGTGACATGGCCTGGGACACGGGCGTGTCCCAGGGCATGTCGTGCTCGGGTTCGTCGATGGTCGTGTGGTCGACGAATTTCTTGTCAGCGGTCATCGAGGCGGTGAACACGGCCTGAGACACGGGCGTGTCCCAAGGCATGTCAGCCACTCAAAGCTTCCCACTCAATGATCATTTAGTGTGGGCACACGGCCTGACACACGGGCGTGTCAGTGGTCGTGTGCTGCTTGGGAAGTTTGCGAGTTTGAGCTGAGGGAGCTATACGGCCTGGGACACGGGCGTGTCCCAGGGCGTGTCTGGCACACGGCATATGACACGGGCGTGTCACATGGCTGTGTCATGCTCGGGTCATTTCTGGACCTGTGTCATTTGGGCAGATGGGTCGTGATACGGGCCCTGACACCGGCGTGTCACATGCGACACAGACATGTCAGATGCCATGTCATAGGCCATGTTCTGGTAGGGAATTTCCTGAGTAACGGCGAATGAGTGACACGGCCTTAGACACGGCCATGTCGCAACCCGTGTTCGGCCTAGGTTTTGGAATTTTGGGCTGAATTGTAGCCGTTCGTTTCCTTACTTTGGGATGTAATGGCTCAGGGACGTCCTGGGTAGGTTTTATATCCGGTAATAGGGTTCAAACCGTCATTCCATTTTCATCTTCTCTCTCTAAATCCTAGAGAGAAGGGAGAGCAAGGAACTTGGAGGAAGAGGAAGATCTGGTCGCCGAAGGAGATTCAGAGCGCCAAATCGCAAACCGAGCCAGATCTGTGGAGGCAATATCATCGCAGTGCTTTTCATCCGCGTAGTTTTCCATGGCGCCGAGGAGAAACACTAGGGTAATGCTTATTATCTTGAGCATGTGAAGCTCTTCTTCTTTTACATGTGAAAACCCTCTCCCACAAGTGTGCGGTGGGTTGTGGTGTTCCTTGGGGTAGATATGTAAAGTCCCCCTTGTTTAGAGTCCGGAATTGAAGTACGGGCATAGGCATGGTGTGTGAAGCCTACCCAGACATGTTGGTCTGGATCGGTGGTGTTTTGCTTTGAAGTGTTAGCCGGAGAAGACTCCGTGCCTTTGGATGTTTTTTGGGTTTCTACGTGGTAGATTGTAGCAGGGATCCTTGGGGATTAACCCCAAGGCGCACCCAAAAATCTAGGCAGAAGCGTGATTCTGCCATCTTTGGTGGCCCGGAAGCCATCTTTGTACATAATCGGGTTATGTACTTTGGTTGATCGATTTACGGGTCACGGGGAAACTTAACTCGCGTCGATGACTTTAATTGTTGTGGCAGTGTGAGCAACGAGATGAGTGAAATCGTGCCTGCTCTATGTGGTTCGATTTAATGGCCTATCGTTGGCATAGAGGGAGGGTCTTCGGCTTCGGCCATGAAGACTTTATTTCTCACGAGATTTTCTTCCCGGGGATGGTGGTTGACCGAGTCCACCATGTAAGTGCCCTGAGAGCACGGGGTGTACGACCGTGTGTGCTTACACCTGTGGTGAAGTGTGCTTAAATTGTACTTTTGCAATCCTGTTTGTTTATACTAATACAAGTGCAGGGAAGAAGCTTTGGCCGCCCCGAGTTGGGGGAGGAATCGTTATAATTTGGTCAGCTTTAGCTGACCGTTATTCTTGTTTGCAACCGTTGCGGTGATTTGTGCTTGCAGGTGCTGCGGAGCCGAGCGGAAAATAGCGGGCCAAAGCCCAAGTTGCTGAGCTGGCCCTAGAAGGCCTTGTTTGTTTACTTATTTAAATCATGTGTGGCCGGCCTGCGCGCCGAAGTTTGTAAAACACTATTTATTTAAGTGAACTGTTGTAAGGCCATAAGGCCAGTACTTTTTGGTACTTTGTATTTCATTCCTATTTGGTTTGCTAGTGGACATTCATGCTTGTTGGCTGAGTTCTTATTGTTACAACTTAATAAATTGCTTCTGCTAGATGCTCTGTGTAGGACGTGTGTATTGGTTGAATTGTTTCATTGAGTAACCCACCAGTCTGTCGGTGGTATATGGCGTCGGGCCCCGGCCGGACCTACTGCTATATGCTATGTGACGGATAGGGGTGTTACAATTTTAGCTGTAGAAGTGGTCTTCACTCTGAGAAGTAAGATCTTAAGGGATCTGAGGTGTAAGCTCAAGGAGCTGAGTATAAAAGAGGAGTTAGCTAAATCCAGTACACTACTAGATAGGTGAAGGGGGGAAGCGGATGTACCCTAGATAAGAGAACCACTATAAAACTTGTGTGTTTGATGTGATCTTGAAAGTTAATATCTAACTTCAACACACATCTAGCTCTAATAAAAAAAGATTCAAAATATCTAAAATAAACCTATTCACCCCACCCCCTCAAGGTATTTAACTACCCTTAAAAAAGACTTTCAAGGATGATGTTGTGAAATTCATCTGAGGTGCTGGCAAACCCTGATATGACTAGCTCTCCTCCAACTTGAAGATTGCCTACTCCCCTTTGAGCTATTCTGAGAACTGGAGATACGAACAAGTGGTCGAAAGACAAAGAGTCAGTCACACAGTTCGATAGAGGGTTTCGTGAAGAAATCGTGAAGTCTCGTAATGCCCTTTAAACATTTATATAGATATTTTATTTTGCGGAAAATGAAGAGGTGCTTACCTAAATATTCGATAAAGATTCTTCGAATCCAAAAATAAAGAAAGTATGCATAATTCCATTTGCCGAAAGCTCACATGAGTTCTCGTGAAGTTCGTCGAGATGACTCATGATGTCTCATCGATTCATCGAGAAGTCTCGTTAATTCGTTGAAAATACTTGACTTCTTCGGATTTATTTCACTAGTACTTGTTTGAACTTGAAGAGAATTCCTTCGACACTTCATGATTCCTTTCTGAGCATTCCAAGTTCTATTTTGAAGAAGATGAACTTGGCTTCATCAAGCGGCTTCATGAAAATATCTACAACTTGCTTGTCCGTTAAGACATAACAAAGTTTGATGTCCTTGTTCTCCACATGGTCCCAGATGAAGTGATAGTGTATCTCGATATGCTTTGTCCGGTTGTGAGAGACTAGATTGTTAGTAATTGCTATAGTACTGTATGAGTCATAGAATATTGGAAACTCCTTCAACTTCATGTTGTAGTCTTCAATTTGATTCCTTATCCATAAAAGTTGTGCACAACAATTGCATGCATAGATTTAATCTGACTCTGTAGTTGAAATTGCTACACAATTTTACTTCTTGCTACTCCATGAGATAAGCCTCATTCTAAGGAATTGACACGTCTCGGAAGTGCTTTTCATGTCATCCTTACTTCCAGCAAAATCATTCTGAACAACCAATCAACTCGTAGTCATTACTTCATGGGTACCATAAGTCAAGATTCATTGTGCCTTTAAGGTATCTCAAAATCCTCTTTACAGCGACTTAGTGAGATTCCTTAGAGTTCACTTGGGATCTAGGACAGACACATGTTGAAAATATTATATCTTGTATACTAGCAGAAAGTAGAACAAAGATCCAATTATGCTTCTGTACTTAGTTTCATCAAAAGGTTTCAGTTTCTCATGCTTGTCCAGAGACATATTTGAACCCATTGAAATCCTCATAGAGATTGCATTCTCCATTCCGAATTTTTTAAGTAGTTCCTTGGTGAAATTTCTTTGAGAGAAGAAAATTCTATCTTCAGATTGCTTCACTTGAAGTCCTAAGAAATACTTCAGCTCACCCATACTACTTATTTCAAACTTCACTTGCATCAAGTTAGAAAACTTTATGCAAAGGTTGTTATTTGTATATCCAAATATAATATCATCGACGCATATTTATACTAGCATGATCTTGCCTTTTAATTCCCTAAAAAATAATATCTTATTTATCTTTTCTCTTGAGAACTTGTTTTCAAGAAGAAAGCTAGATATCATCTCATACTAGGCTCTGGGAGACTATTTTAAACTGTTTAATGCTTTATTTAGAAAATAGACATGAATAGGAAGAGTTTGTACGACAAAAATTGGGGATTATTCTACATATACTTTCTCTAAATTACCATTGAGGAAGTCTGACTTCACATCCATTTGGTAGACTTTAAACTTTTGTGAGAAGCATATGCTAGGAATAATCTAATTGCTTCAAGTCTGGCTACAGAAGCAAAAATTTGATCGAAGTTTATTCCTTCTTCTTATCGGTAACCTTGAGCTACAATCCTGGCTTTATTCTTTATAATAACTCCATTTTCATCCAGCTTGTTTCTATAGACTCATTTCATCCCTGTAAAATTTTGACCTTTGGGCCTTGGTATTAGCTCCAACAACTTGCACCTTTCAAACTGATTGAGCTCTTCTTGCATCGCAGGGATCCATGAAGCATCCTTATTTGCTTCTTCAAACTTCTTCGACTCAATATGAGAAAGAAAACTCAAATGCAAGACTTCGTTAGTTGTACCTCTTCTTGTTCTAACTCTTTCACTATGATCTCTAATGATTAGATCAATGGGGTGATCTCTTAAATGTCTGATCACTAGATTCCTTGCAGTGTCATTAGAAGGTTCTCCTTCTTCTGGTGCACGTTCTTCATCTTGATGCTCTTCATCTTCAATCAAGTTCAGAGTATTGACTTCGATGGAACTTGAGAGTTCTTCTTTAACCACTTATTCTAAGCTTAGCTCTTTTAGCTTTGAACCTGCATCTTCAATAAAAACATTAGAAGAGCTACTATGAAGCATACTCATCTCATCAAATATAACATTGATAGACTCTTCTATAACTAGGGTTTTCTTATTAAAAATTATATATGATTTACTATGGCTAATAAATTCTACGAAAATACCTTCAAAACATTTTTCACTAAACTTAGTTTTGTGATACTTCCAGTTATTAAGTACGAAGCATTTAATTTCAACAATTTTAAAGTAGGATACAGTCAGTTTTCTGCCTTTCAGAATTTCATAAGATATCTTACGATGATTCTTATTGTATTATGGCTTTATTTTGCACGTGACAAGTTGTATTGACTGCTTTAGCCCAGAAGTACTATGGTAATGAAGACTGAAAGACTATGATTCAAGAGCCTAAACACCTAGAGGGGGGTGAATAGGTTCTAATCTTTTTGTGTCTTTTTGATTTTAAGGCAAACAGAAGTTTGTAACTACTTGTAGCACAGAATAATTCTATCTACAGAAATTAAATGCAACACAGCAAACACCAGATCTATAGTGGTTCCCCAAGATATGGGTACATCCACTTTCCCCCTTCGCCTATCCAGTAGATAACTAGATTCAGCCTAACTTACTTCTACTGGCTCGGATCCGCAGATCTTACAAACTCAGAACCAAAAATAGTTCCTACAACTCAGACTTTACACAAGTCCTACCTCAAATTCTTACCTGAATCCTACCTCAGGCCTCAGCCCTACCTCAACCTTTATAATTAGGCTTACAACTCAGATATTCCACAAGTCCTACCTCAGGCACACTGCCCAACCTCAGCCTTTATAATTTTAGGCTTACAATCTAGGATCTAACAATAGATCTTACAAGAGTTTGTGAGTAATAAGTTTCAGAAAACTTCACCAGCTAGATTCCTCTGTTGATGTTGTCTTCTTGATCAGTTCTTGTATAAATTGATTCTTCTGATCCAACCTAACTTAGCTTTTCAAAGCTTCTTGATTAGGACAAATAAGGTGGATTTACTCTTCAAGTTGAAGTTGATCTTCAGTCAACTTCTTCCTTAGATTCTGATTGAACTCTGAATCTTTCTTGCAGACAGGCCTTGATCTGTCAGAATTCTTCTTTATGATCCATAGATCTTTTGTAACACCCTAGGAATCTCAAAGGCCAAAATTGGAATTCAGGTTGGCTGACACGGCCTGAGACACGGGCGTGTCTTAGGGCGTGTTAGGTATACACGGCCTGGGATACAGGCGTGTCCTAGGGCGTGTCCCCTTTTATCGAGACGTCGACTCGAGTTTTTGAGAACTGATCGTCGAGAGGTGACACGACACGGGCATGTCACATGGGCGTGTTGGGCACACAGCCATGGACACAAGCGTGTGCCTTAGCCGTGTCCTACTCGGGTGATTTTGGAGATCGTGTTATAGGGGTGACACGGCCAGAGACATGGCCGTGTGTTGGGTTACACGGGCGTGTCAGGATTGACACGGGCGTGTCAATACCCGTGTTCTGGTTTATTTTCAGTCGGTTGTGCACCGCTTCCAGAACACGACCTGTGACACGGGCGTGTCACAACCCGTGTTCGGCCCAGGAAAATCAATTTCAGGGCTAATCTGAGCCTTCCATTTCCTTTGACCAAGATCCAATGGCCTAGGCTGTTCCATGGATTGATAAGGCAGGGATTTGAGTTGAGAAAGCTCATTTTGAGTTTTGTGTTCTCTTTCTAAAAGCTAAGAGAGAGGAGAGAAAGAGAAGGAAGAAGAAAGGGAATCCGGCTGTCGGTGGTGCTACGGTGGTCCAAATCGCAAGCCGAGTTCAGATTTGCGAAGGCAAAGCTGCTGCGAAGACTTCCATCCATTTACTTACTCTCCATGGCTCCGAAGCGAATTCCAAGGGTAACGATTTCCTTCTTTGACATGTGAAGTCCTACTTTCCTGCATTTGCATAGGGAAAACCCTTCACCGCGAGTGTGTGGTGGGTTGTAGTGTCCCTTGGGGTAAATATGTGTAGTCCCCCTTATTAGAGTCCAGAATCGGAGTACGGATCTAGGCATGCAATGTGAAGCCCATCTGGACATGTTGGTCTGGATTGGTGATGTTTGTTTGCACATCGAAGAAGACTCCGTGAGTGTTGCTTATATGCATGAAATCCGTGGTGGATACCTATGGCTTGGTACTGTAGGAAGTACTGGAGGAAGTCTAGGAAATGGTGAGAGTTGGGTTCAACTCTTATGGTCGTGAGTGTCATATGTTATGAGGTTGAGCCGTTAGGCTGCAACAGGAGGAATGCCTTGGTGGCTGACGGGCAAGGTGAAGCTGTACCCGCATCAGTCCAGTCTTGAGTCTGACGATTTTGAGCAACGGGAAAGGTGGATCTGTACCCGTGTTATGGTTGTCTAACCTTGGGTACTTAAGGCCCTGTTAGGATCACATAGCGAGAGTCGATGACTTGCGTGCCGATCATACTAGAAATGCTCAAATTGGACCGTCATGTCTGGTACCTCTAAACGGTGGCGGGACCCGGTGTTTTCGGTACACCAGAATATGCCCTGAGTGCACGGAGCGTCGGGTCGTCGTGTTGGCGTTTGTGATATGTATTGACAGTGCGGTCGTGCACGTCTTGTGTGGTTTGTTATACATACTGTTGGAAAAATGCTATGCAGGGATAGAATTCCATTGCCCCGTGTCAGGGGCAGGGTCGTTATAATTGGTCAGCTGAATGCTGACCGTTGCCCTATTTGCCACCGCTTGGTGGATTGGTTCTTGCAGGTGCAGGAGGTGCTGGTCCAAGTGGGACTTAGCGGGCTGAAACCCAAGCTGCGCTGCTGCCCTCGAAGGCTTTATTTTGTTTATTCTTGTTCATGTGTGGCCGGCCTGCGTGCCGATGTCTGTAAACCACACCTTTGTTAAGACAAATTTGTAAGGCCTTAAGGCCAGATACTTTGGTTGTATACATTCCTATTTTGTTAATGGACAGTTCTTGTTTTGCTTGAGTTCAAGGATTCAACCATGAAGCTTCCGCTAAAATGCTCTATGTTAGGATTCGTTGGCTTGTATGATATTATTTAGTAGCGTCTCCGCCTATTTGTGGAATTTGGTGTGGGGCCCCGGCCGGACCCTCTATTATATTCTTCTTGACGGGTATAGGTGTTACAATTTGGTATCATCTTGTTGGTCTTTCTCTTTTGAATTCGTGGTCAAATTCTTTTGAGGGGTGGCGGGCACGTGTTAGTGCTGTTGTTATAACACTTAACTTGAACTCAAGAATGTCCACTTAGGAATGCAAATACACTTGTTTGTTGAACCTCTGTATTCTTTTTGTATGTTTGTCGTTTTACTTGGTCGCTAAACTGTGTGTTTTACACATATAGGTGACCAGAAGTGTTGCGGGTCAATCCGAACCTTAACATTCTGTAGAAAGTGCGGCACCAGCTGAGGTGCCCACACCTCCTCCATCCGCTGAAACGGTATGTTTCATCACGGAAACGGTACTTGCTGTGATGAATGCTCAGCAGGCTGGGCAGGCACGTCCTATTGTGGTGCCAACGCATGCTGGGGTACGACAAGAACCGGTAGAAGCTGTAGTTGATCCGTGGGCAGCAGATCAACAATTGAAACAATTCATGAGCTTCAATCCTCTGCAATTTACTGGGGCAGGTTCACCGGCCCAAGCAGAGGATTGGCTTGCAAGGATCAAGAGGATCATTAGAGATATCAAGGTTGAGGAGGGATAGAAGGTTATGTTGGCCACTTTCCTACTGGAAGGAGAGGCTCGTTTATGGTGGGATGAGATTGAACTGCATCACTTGGCCGGCAGGCAATTGGCAGAGGTCTCGATGGACGAATTTTCTCGGTTATTCTTGGCACAACATCTACCAATGCAGCAAAGGATATCGATGGAAATGGAATTTCAACGGTTAACTCAAGGAGATCGTAGTGTGGATGATTACCTGCATGAGTTCACACGTTTGGAAAGATATGCGGGTACAATCTTTGCCGAAGAAGAGCGTAAGACTAGTAGGTTTTATGCGGGACTGCGAGATGAGCTGTGGTATTTGCTCTCGAGTTCTGTGAGTCAGGGATTTCAAGCCTTAGTCTGTACGGCTCGATCTTTGGAGACGGACATAAGAAGGTGGAAAGCAAAGGGGACCTTGGCTGTGACAAAGCCAGAGTTCAAGCCGCAACGTCCGGAGAAGTTTGGGTACTGTAAGAGATGGGGAAAGAAGTCCAAGTCTACTGGACAAGATCCTTCTGTGACTGTGACAGAGACATCTAGTTATGGATCTCGCGGTTGTTTTACGTGCGGGAAGTTGGGACACTTCGCACGTGATTGCCGAGTTGGTCCTCCAAAGGGTGACAAGAAGACGGGAGCATCTTATGCGGAGAAAGGGAAGACTGTGGTGGAGTCTTCTGCCTCACACGCGCAGCCCAGGGTCTTCAATATTGGACAACAGGAGGCCATTAAACAGGCCGATATCGTCACAGGTGCGCGCAGTTTTTAAGATTATTGTATGATTGTGTGTTGTGCTTGTTTTTAATTTTGGTGTTATAGGTTTTGTCCTTATACGGGACTGTCCGGCTCGAGCACTGTTTGATACAGGTGCTTCACATTCGTTTATGTCTGAGGCTTTAGTCTTTCGTATCGGGGTACCTATATAGACCACGACAGACAGTGTAAAGGTGTTGTTACCTAACGAACGTTTGATGTGCACGGATAAATCTTGCGATCTTGAGGTCAAGATAGGGAATCAGGAGTTCAAGGTGGAAACATTAGTATTGCCGATTAAGGAATTTGATATAATCTTTGGTATGGACTGGCTTTCAGAGAAGCGTGCCTATATAGATTGCACTTCAAAAGAGGTCACACTTGGGCAGAATACCGAACAAGAGACCAAGTTCATTGGTATACAAGGGATGAGTGGGATGTTGTTATCTGCTCTCCAAGTCATTAAGGCAGTTCAGAAGGGTGCAGAGTTATTCTTCACACTCGTAGAGGCGGTGGCGCCGAAGGCCAGTGTGAGTGAAGTGCCGATTGTGTCGGAGTATACTGATGTGTTTCCAAAGGACCTTCCGGGGTTACCTCCCCAAAGGGAAATCGACTTCGCTATCGAGCTGGTTCTAGGTGCGAAACCTGTGGCCCGTTCGCCGTATCGGGTAGCGCCAAAAGAGATGGCTGAACTGAAAGTTCAGTTGCAAGAGCTGTTGGAGCAGGGATACATACGCCTAAGTATGTCACCTTGGAGCGCGCCTGTTCTTTTTGTGAAAAAGAAAGACGGTATTTTGCGGCTATGTATTGATTATCACAAACTGAATAAGCTGACGGAGAAAAACAAGTATCCGATTCCACGGATCGATGACTTGTTCGATCAGCTAGCGGGTTCAACTGTCTATTGCAAGTTGGATTTGAAATCTGGGTATTACCAATTGCGGATTAGGGAAGGTGACATTCCAAAGACAGCGTTTGACACACGCTACGGTCATTATGAGTTCATAGTGATGCCATTTGGCTTATGTAATGCGCCTTCGGTATTCATGGATCTCATGCATCGAACATTCCGTGAATACTTGGATCTATTTGTGATTGTGTTCATTGATGATATCCTCGTGTACTCACAGTCGGAGGAAGATCATGCAAACCATTTGCGGTTGGTATTGCATACCTTGCGGAGGAATAAGCTGTATGCCAAGTTCTCTAAGTGTGAGTTTTGGCTCTCGTTGGTGGCTTTTATGGGCCATGTGGTTAGTGGAGAGGGCATAGCGGTGGATCCGACAAAGATAAGTGTCATTCGTGATTGGCCAGTGATGTCTTCGGTGGCCGAAGTCAGGAGTTTTCTTGGACTGGCAGGCTACGATAGACGATTTGTGGAGAACTTCTCCCGGATTGCTTTGCCTTTGACTACGTTGATGAGAAAAGATCAGAAGTTCGTTTGGACGCCGGAGTGCGCACGAGCTTTTGAGGAGCTAAAGAGTCATTTGACCACGACGCCTGTTTTGACGTCGTCATGTGGTACAGACGGTTTTGAGATATACAGCGATGCATCAGGGAGCGGCTTAGGCTGCGTTCTCCTGCAATTTGGCAGGGTGATTGCTTATGGCTCACGTCAATTGAAAGTGCATGAACGTAATTACCCCATCCACGACTTGGAGTTGGCGGCGGTGATCTTTTCACTAAAGTTGTGGTGGCACTATCTTTATGGCGTGAAGGTAGATATTTATACAGATCATAAAAGCCTAAAGTATCTGCTTGATCAGAAGGATTTGAATATGCGACAACGGAGGTGGATGGAATTCCTAGGGGACTATACCTTCGACATTCACTATGTTCCCAGAAAGGGAAATGTGGTCGCTGATGCCTTGATTCGTCGGACTCCGGTGTGGGCAAGTTGGTTGTGGATACATGATGAACGTCTAATCAAGGAGTTGGAAGCATTGAAGATATCTTGTGTTGAAAGGGATTCTTCGGCCGATGCATGTTTGAGCTGGATGGAGGTTCAATATGACCTTGCGGATAAGGTTCGGCGGGCAACGGAGTTTGATGAAAGTCTCCAGCGCTATGCAAGGGAAGGGTCTGGTGACCAATTCTCCTGGGATGACGGTTTATTACGGAAGGATGGCCGATTGTGCGTCCCTTGTGCGGGTAAATTGCGAGAAGAATTGTTATATGAAGCGCACTTTACAAAGTACTCAATTGACCCTAGGAGCACAAAAATGTAAGGACAAGAAGAAATTGTTCTGGTGGCCCGGTTTAAAGAAGGACATAGCCGAGTATGTGGCTAAGTGTTGTACTTGTGCTTTGGTGAAGGCAGAATGTCAACAGCCTAGCGGTTTCCTGAAATCGTTGTCGGTTCCACAGTGGAAGTTTGAGGATATTTCTATGGATTTCGTGCACGGATTGCCGAGATCTCAACGCGGGAATGACTCAATCTAGGTGATTGTAGACCGGTTAACAAAGGTGGCTCATTTTCTACCGAACAAGCGGGACGATTCTGTGGAAATGTTGGCAAAGCTCTATTTGGAGCAGATTGTTCGATTGCACGGTGTTCCCCGAAGCATCGTAAGTGACCGAGATGGGCGATTTACTTCGAAAGATTGGAGGCTAATCCATCAGCTGTTGGGCACAAAGTTAGCATTCAGTACAACCTTTCATCCTGAAACGGATGGCCAAACTGAGCGAACCAACAGGACGATGGAGGATATGCTCCATATGTGTGCCCTGGACTTCGGTAAGAAATGGGAAGATCATCTGGTTATAGTGGAGTTTGCCTATAATAATTGCTACCAAGCGAGCATCGGTATGGCACCGTTTGAAGCTCTGTATGGTCGCAAGTGTCGTACACCATTAGCTTGGGAAAAAAATGGCGAGTCCAAACTTTTGGGACAAAAGGAAGTTGAAGATGCTAACTCAACAATACGCTCTATTCGAGAGAGGCTACTAATAGCCCAAGATCGGCAAGCCAAGTATTACAATGCTAAGCACCAGAACGTGGAGTTCGCGGTGGGTGACTGGGTCTATTTGAAGATTAAACCCTTCAAAGGCGTATCTCGGATTCGGCGGTTGAAAAAGCTAAGTCCGCGATACCTTGGTCCGTTTGAAGTGGTGGAGCGAGTTGGGGAAGCTGCCTATCGGCTAGCTCTTTCATCGGAATTGAGTGGACTACATAATGTATAACACATCTCGATACTGCGAAAAGCAGTTAAAGACCCAGCTCAAGTGATTTAGAATGATCGGGTGTCGGTTGAATATGGGCTAATGACAAAGGTGAGGCCCACTCAGATCAAGGATCGAGCCGAGAAATAGTTGCGGAACAAAACGATCGGGATGGTCAAAGTCCGGTGGGAAAATTGTGGCCGAGAAGAGCTAACATGGGAGTGAGAGTAGACCATGCGAGACGAGTTTTCCGAGTTATTTTTGTAACCTGTTGGCTCGTTTGTATATGTTGTAGCAATATATATGTGTATATAATATGTTATACTTTTATCTCCCTGCTGTATCCAAATTTCGGGACGAAATTTATTTTAAGGAGGGGCGGATTGTAACACCCTAGGAATCTCAAAGGCCAGAATTGGAATTCAGGTTGTCTGACACGGCCTGATACACGGGCGTGTCTCAGGGCATGTCAGGTATACACGGCCTGGGACACGGGCGTGTCCCCGTGTTTCTCGAGACGTCGACTCGAGTTCTCAAGAACTTATCGTTGAGAGGCGACACGGCCTGTGACATGGGCATGTCATATGGGCGTGTTGGGCACACGGCCATAGACACAGGCGTGTGCCTTAGCCGTGTCCTGCTCGGGTGGTTTTGGAGATCGTGTTATAGGGGTGACATGGCCAGAGACACGTCCATGTACTGGGTGACACGAGCGTGTCAAGATTGACACGGGCGTGTCAAGATTGACACGGGCGTGTCAAGATTGACACGGGCGTGTCAAGATTGACACGGGCGTGTCAAGATTGACCCGTGTCAATCCCGTGTTCTGTTTATTTTCAGTCGGTTGTGCACTGCTTCAGGAACATGGCCTGTGACACGGGCGTGTCACAACCCGTGTTCGGCCCAGGAAAATCAATTTCAAGGCTAATCTGAGCCTTCCATTTCCTTTGACCAAGATCCAATGGCCTAGGCTATTCCCTGGATTGATAAGGCCGGGATTTGAGTTGAGAAAGCTCATTTTGAGTTGTGTGTTCTCTTTCTAAAAGCTAAGAGAGAGAGGAGAGCAAGAGAAGGAAGAAGAAAGGGAATCCGGCTGTTGGTGGTGCTACGGTGGTCCAAATCGTGAGCCGAGTTCGGATTTGCGAAGGCAAGGCTGCTGCGAAGACTTCCATCCGTGTACTTTCTCTCCATGGCTCCGAAGCGAATTCCAAGGGTAATGATTTCCTTCTTGGACATATGAAGTCCTACTTTCCTGCATTTGTATAGGGAAAACCCTTCCTCGCGAGTGTGTGGTGGGTTGTGGTGTCCCTTGGGGTAGATATGTGTAGTCCCCCTTATTAGAGTCCAGAATCGGAGTACGGATTTAGGCATGCTGTGTGAAGCCCATCTGGACATGTTGGTATGGATTGGTAATGCTTGTTTGCACATCGGAGAAGACTCCGTAAGTATTGCTTGTATGCTTGAAAACTGTGGTGGATACCTGTGGCTTGGTGCCGTAGGAAGTACTAGAGGAAGTCCATGAAATGGTGAGAGTTGGGTTCAACTCTTGTGGCCGCGAGTTCCATATGTTATGAGGTTGAGCCGTAAGGATGCAATAGGAGGAATGCCTTGGTGACGGACGGGCAAGGTGAAGCTGTACCCGCGTCAGTCCAGTCTTGAGTCTGACGATTTTGAGCAACGGGAAAGGTTGATCTGTACCCGCGTTATGGTTGTCTAACCGTGGGTGCTTAAGGCCCTGTTAGGATCACATAGCGAGATTCCATGTCTTGCGTGCCGATCAGACTAGAAATGCTCAAATTAGACCGTCATGTCTGGGACCTCTGAACGGTGGTGGGACCCGGTGTTTCCGGTACACCAGAATGTGCCCTGAGTGTACGGAGTGTCGGGTCGGTGTGTCGGCGTTTGTGATATGTATTGACTGTGCGGTCGTGCACGTCTTGTGTGGTTTGTTATACATACTGTTGGAAAAATGCTATGCAGGGATGGAATTCCGCTGCCCCGTGCCAGGGGCAGGGTCGTTATAATTGGTCAACTGAATGCTGACCGTTGCCCAGTTTGCCATCGCTTGGTGGATTGGTTCTTGCAGGTGCATGAGGTGCTGGTCCAAGCGGGACTTAGTGGGCTGAAACCCAAGCTGCGATGCTACCCTCGAAGGCTTTATTTTGTTTCTTCTTGTTCATGTGTGGCCGGCCTGCGTGCCGATGTCTGTAAACCACACCTTTATTAAGAGAAATTTGTAAGGCCTTAAGGCCAGATACTTTGGTTGTATACATTCCTATTTTGTTAGTGGACAGTTCTTGTTTTGCTTGAGTTAAAGGATTCAACCATGAAGCTTCCGCTAGAATGCTCTGTGTTAGGATTCGTTGGTTGTATGATATTATTTAGTAGCGTCTCCGCCTGTTTGATGAATATGGTGTGGGGCCCCGGCCGGACCCTCTTTTATATTCTTCTTGACGGGTAGAGGTGTTACATCTTTTCATGTTGATGATAATGAATTGTTTCCGATCTGGCTCTTATATAGAGCTTGCTCCATGGTTACCGGCTGATCCGGTTCATAACGGACTTTTGACAGTTCTGACAGTGGTGTCAGATCGGTTAGTTATGACAGCTGTCAAGTCACTAGTCTCATCACTAGGTTCTTCAATGTCTGTCCAACTCAGCATACAACACTCAGCAGACTGCTGTACATGTGTCGACACATATAGGCTAAGTGTCGACACAAGTCTTCAAGTAGTCGACACAAATACTCCAAGTGTCGACACAGTCATACTTCTACTTCTCGACACTGCTTTTTATTGTATGTGTCGACACAAGTCCTGTGTGTCGACACAGCAGCTTCTTGTCTCGACATTTCTGTTGCAGACAGATGGCATTGAGTGTTTGTCAAATGGAGTTGAGTGTGTGTCGACACAAGTTCTGTGTGTCGACACAATTACTTCTAAACTCGACATAGCCTCTTGAGAGTTGGTGTGTCGACACAAGTCCTGTGTGTTGACATAATTTCTTCAGGTGTCGACATAGCTCCTGAGTGTTGACTCATCCTATGTTTTAAGTGTCGACACAATTCTGTTTTAAGTTGTCGACACAATTCTGGATGTCGACACAACTGCTTATTTAGGTGTCGACATAGCTATGAGTGTCGACACAACTTCTTTATAAGTGTCGACACATTTTGCCAGTGTGTCGACACAGCTTTCCTGAGTGTCGACATAATTTGCATGTGTGTCGACACAGCTCGCCTGAGTGTCGACACAAGTTTCCTGAGTGTCGACACAGTTTCTTCACAAGTGTCGACACTTGTACTTAGAAAATTTTCCTTCAAATTTTTAAAGCCTGCATAATGAAACTCAAACTTCTATCAAATACACATTGATGCATATCATTGACTAAGTTGTGGCTTCTCCAAATCTAGTACACATTTTCTAATGTAGCCAACAATCTCCCCCTATTTGGAGAAGTCATAACCCTTAGTCAAAGATATACATCTCTTTAGATAAAACAAAATTGTAATAGAAGTAAAAACATTTCAGAGCAGATAATTACATAATCATTGTAAACAACACACACTTAATACTGAACCAGATTTCATTGATCAGAAAAAACTTTGGTTTACATAAATTTCTTATAGAACAAAAGGAAAAGTAATAAATTGTTCTATTACAAGAACCTAGCAATCCTATTACTGACTAGGTTCCTTAATAACTATCCCTTTGCCAGACTTGATTTTAGCCTGCACAGAAGGTTCAGCATCTTCAGCTAGCTTTTTCCCTTTGAGAGCTTTCTTCTTCAATTTTTCAGCCTTGATCTTTTGTCTTTCAAAATAGTGAACAGGTTTGGGGATGTACTTGCTTGGCTCTTGAGCATTAGCAGGTTACTTCCCAGTCTTTGCACTTCTTCTATGTTATAGAATTGCTTCTTGTCCATCTTGATATTTATTCCATTCTTGCTCAGAATACCACTTACCCCTGTCATGGGTTTTATCCTTAACAGCTTTCCAGGCAGTAAGTATGATATTTCTAGAAGTTGGGCTCTATTGCTCAAAATCTGGCTTCAGCTCAGCCTGCTCTCTGAATCTCTTCTTGGAGAGTTGAGCTTCCTTCTGAGCTTCTAATGCAGCTTTTGACATTTCAACCTTTTCAAGAATTACATTTTGTACCTCTGGTGGAGTACTATACATTTTCAGCACTTCTTCTTGAACCATCTCAAAATCAGCTGGGGGATAGATCACCTGAGACACTTCAGGCTGATCTCCTTCAAAATAATCAGGTTGAATCCCAGACTCAGCTACATTAGCATCATCACACATAGGAGGATATCCAAGAGTGGCTATGATGCTATTGGTAGTCCATTTAGCATGGTCAGAGCCGGCTTTGACTAGTAATCTCTCCCCCTTTATGACTTCTCTTGCAATATGATCTCTTAAATCTTCCTTCTGGAATCTGACTTGATCAGCTAGATATTCAGTTCCCTCTTTAAAATAAGCTCTGAATTTTGTCAGGAAGGTTTTTATTTTCTCCTGAGATTCTTGGAATGTGGCTTTGACAACAGATATATCATCCTGGATTTGCTTGGAGATTTCAGCCTTCAGAATAGTGCTAGAATCAGTGAGCTTTGTCAATATTGCATGATGTGAATCCTTGAGATTTTCATTCATTCTAATCTGATTCTCTAGGACATATCCCTGCTTTACTTCAATCTCATCCACTTTAGCTTGTATATCTTATTGTTGCTTGGCCAGGAACACCACAGCATTATCTCCTTTATGGAAGCAATCTGTCATCTCCTTCTTATTTTGATTTACTTCAAATCTTATGGATTTGATGTCCTGGGCCAACTGAAACTGTAACTCCTTATGAGTTTCATCTACATATTTTTCTATAGTCTGCCTTTGATTATCTAATTTATATCTGCATCTGGATCAATAAAGAACTGAAGTCCACAGTTGATGTAGATGGTGTTGTTCCCATTTGTAAAGCTTTCTTATATCCAGAACTCTTCTTCTTTAACACAGACAGCTTTCTTTTCTTAGTCATTCTGGCTTCTTCATCTTCAGAAGATTCAGATGTACTTTCAATATAAACAGTGTCCTTTTCAGCTGGGGTATCCTTGGATAACTCCCCCTCAGTCCTTGGAATTTCCTTTTCTTTTTCAATTTCCTCCCCCTCATTCCTATCAGTAAGAGGATCAGGAAACAATTCTTCTCATTATAAACTCCTGCTGTATCTGTTCAGAAGGAATAAGATTAGTTTTTTTAAAAAAAAACTAATGAAAAGACTAATACCACTTGAAAGACCACTTGTGTTGTGTAAACAAAAGTGTCCCTTTGAATAATTTTTGAGGAGAATACTATAATTCATCACTAGTCTGTGGAGAAGAAACTTACTGGCTCATGTTGAGCATCATTTTTATCAGTTACTTCAGCTGCAGAGTTGATTTCAGATACAACATCCATTATTGTGTCTGCAGCTAAGTCACTATCCAAGACAGCATCATCAATACCTCCCCCTTGGGCAGGCAACTCAGTTTCTTTTTCTTAGTTTTCTCCCCCTAAAGTAGATTCAATTTGTTGCTCTTGGGGCTCACAGTCCTTAGCTTGAGCTTGAACATCTTGTTGTTGCTGGTCTTCATCAGAACTGAAGACCACTTCCTCCTCAGAATCATTGGAGGAGTCAGCCTGTACAGCCACCTTCTTTTTCTTCTTGCTCTTTATTAGTTTGCTCCTTAGGAGCAAGGACTTCCTTGGTTAGAACTCTGTCCCACCTTGACAGTATCCTTACATCCATTTTTTCTCATATGATTTATCTTAGAGCCACTTGCCTGTTTCAGTACATCTGGAACTACTGATGTTAAGCATAGGCTGAGGATCCTTCCCAGATTAGGTTTCTTTGTTCCTTCTTGTAGTTTATCAAACACTACTGCTGCCCAGTTAGTGTTTATCTTGAATATTATTCTCATCATCAGATTGAACATGTGGGCAGAAATCCGATCATGTCCTCCTATTTTGCAGATAATCACCTTGCCCACCACTTCTGAAAGAAATTTTCTTTGGTAATTCATCCCTTTTCTATTGATGGATGAACCAATCTTAATACTGGGATTCAGTCCACACCAGCTTAATTCTTCTGTTATTTGGGATGGAGTAATTTCGTCTGTATCCTTAATCAATGGCAGATATAGTGCTTTCCTGATTTATTTCAAAGTGAGCTTCACCTGGGTACCTTGAATAGAAGCCTTGAATTTCTTTCCTTTAGTGTCCAATGAAGCGGTTGTGTAGAACTCCATGACTTCTTTCTTCCAAATTTTGGTCGATTCTGAGACCAAATATTCTAGTCCATTTTCAGAAATTAGGGCAATGACTCCCTGAATTTCGTCAGAAGCAGTTGTGAAACCTTCGCGAACCAGTTCGTAACCTTCATTAACCTTGTCTTCTTGGTGTGGCGCCATTGATGTAAGTACTAGAGGAGAAGAGAAGAGAGGGTCTATGTCGACAGAAGGTGTAGAGTCAGAATTTTTGATAGCATAGTCGACCAGATTTTGGATTCACTTATTTATAATACTTGAGTCAAGGGCAGATCAAAAGTCGGGCTTAAGTCAACAAATCTGTTTTTGTGTCGACAACAATGACCTAGGTCTTGACAGAACTTAAGTTAAGTCGACATGAATATGTGTCGACATACTAATTTCTAAGTCGAATAAACATATTTTAAGTCGACGCATTTATGTGTCGACATACTTGAGTCTGTGTCGACATACTTGCGTCTGTGTCGACACTGACAACTTAAGTCTCGACAGAGTTGTGTTGACACTGACTTTTTGTGTCGACACTGACTTTTTGTGTCGACACAAATATTCTCACGACTTATTGTCTCGACAAGGTTGTGTCGACACTTATTCTCTTGTCGACACAGATACTGTTTCTGTGTCGACACATCCTTTTTTTGTGTCGACACAACATACTGAGTGTGTCGACATAACTTTCTTGTGTCGACACAAACATTATACTTAGACAAATTTCAAGAGAAATTTGGTGCTTACTGATGCTACTCATGGAAACTTTTGTTAACCTATTCTAGGTTCAACATACCTAATTCAATTTTGAAATTATTGAATTTAGTTTCATCCAGTGGTTTTGTGAAAATATCAGCTATTTGATTATCTATTTTTACAAACTCTAGACTAATATTTCCCTTTTCAACATGTTCTTTGATAAAATGAAACTTTATTTCTATATGCTTGGTCCTACTATGTGACACAGGATTCTTAGCAATAGAAATAGCACTTGTAGAATCACAAAATAATGGTATTCTACTTTCCTGGATGTCATAATCTTCTAGTTGATTCTTCATCCACATCAATTATGCACAGCAGCTACCTACAGCTATATACTCTGATTCAACTGTTGATATAGCTACACTGGTTTGCTTCTTGCTGCTCCATGACACCAGCCTCCCACCAAGGAACTGACAGGTTCCTGTGGTACTTTTTCTGTCTTCCTTGCATCCAGCAAAATCTGCATCTGAGAAACCTGTTAATAGAAAATCTCTAATCTTAGGGTACCAAAGGCCTAGATTAGGTGTGCTCTTAAGATATCTCAAAATTCTTTTAGCTGCAGTATAATGAGATTCCTTAGGGCATGCTTGATACCTAGCACAGACACATGTTGCATACATGATGTCAGGTATACTAGCAGTCAAGTATAATAGGGAGCCAATTATCCCTCTATACAAAGACTCATCAATAGGTTTCCCTGCTTCATCTTTGCATATAGGAATACTTGTTCCCATTGGAGTTTTCATTATAGAAGTTGAGTCCAAACCATACTTCTTAATCAACTCCTTGGTAAACTTAGACTGGGATATGGACAACCCACTCTCAGTTTGTCAAACTTGAAATCCCAAGAAGAACTTCAGCTCACCCATACTGCTCATCTCAAACTTGCCTTGCATAAGTTTGGCAAACTTCCTACAAAGGCTATTTTCAGTAGAACCAAAGATAATGTCATCCACATATATCTGGACTAGTATTATCTTGCCTTTTGATTCCCTATAGAATAGAGTTTTGTCTATCTTTCCTCTAGAGAATTTATTCTCAATGAGGAAGGAAGACAAGGTTTCATACCAAGCCCTTGGAGCTTGTTTCAAACCATATAGAGCTTTCCTAAGCCTATACACATAATCAGGAAAGTGAGAGTCTACAAAACCTGAGGGTTGTTCTACATAGACTTCTTCTTTTAAATCACCATTCAGAAATGTTGATTTTACATCCATTTAATATACTTTGAACCCTTGATATGCAGCATAGGCCAAGAACAGCCTTATTTCCTCCAGCCTTCCCACTGGAGCAAAGGTTTGATCAAAATCAATACCTTCCTCTTGCCTGTAGCCTTTTGTTACCAGTCTAGCCTTGTTCTTGACTATTGTGCCATTCCCATCAAGCTTGTTCCTGTAGATCCACTTAGTTCGTATTATGTTGTGATCCTTAGGTTTTGGCACCAATTCCCAAACCTTACACCTTTTGAACTGACTGAGCTCTTCTTGCATTGCATCAATCTATTTGGTGTCTTGCATGGCCTCTTCAATCTTCCTGGGTTCTATCTGAGACAGGAAGCTAAAACACAAAACTGTGTTCATGCTCCTGCTCCTTGTTAGAAAACCTTGACTTGCATCACCAATGATCTAGTGAGCTGGACGATCCTTCAGGTGTCTCCTTGCTGGAGGAATTCTGTCACCATTATGGCTATCTCCAGTTTCCTCATCTTGAAGCTCCATATTTTCTTCTTCACCCAGAGGGACTTGATCTCCACCTGGATAGCTGGCATCTTTATCCTCATCAAGTTTAGCAGGAACATCTTCATTGATGGTCAGCTTGTCCAGCTTATCTGTTAGATCTGTAAGACTAACTTAAGAACTAGACAATTCACTGTTAATAAACATTGACTCATCAAATACAACAAGCATAGATTCTTCTACAACTTGAGTAGTCAAGTTGTAGATCCTGTATGCTCTACTATGGTTGTTGTACCCAACAAATATCCCTTCTAGGGATTTGGCCGTAAACTTAGTTTGGTAGTGTTTACCATTGACTAGTACGAAACACCTACTACCAAAGATTTTGAAATAAGATATGTTTGGTTTTTTGTCTTTTAAAATCTGGTAGGGAGTCATCTTGTGTTTCTTGTTGATGGAGGCCCTATTGAGCACATGACATATAGTATTTACTGCCTCAGCCCAGAAGTATTCAGGGAGAGTAGTGTCATTCAGTAGAGTTCTACTGGCTTAAATTATAGTCCTATTCTTTCTTTCAGCAACACAATTTTGCTGAGGAGTTCTAGGTGAAGAGAATTTCTGATGAATCCCAAGTTCTTCACAGAATTTTGTCATACATTCAGAATGAAATTCAGCTCCATGGTCACTTCTGATTTTGACCACTGAGCTGTTGTATTCATTCTGTATTTGTCTGACAAAAGTCTAGAAAATAGTTGGGGTTTAAGATTTCTGCCTCAAGAATAAAAACCCATGTAAATCTAGAATAGTCATCCATAACAACAAGTGTGTATTCTTTCCTACCAAGACTATGAACTAGCATAGGACCAAACAAATCCATATGCATGAGATACAAACATCTCTTTGAATCTTTGATGTCAAGTGACTGAAAAGATGACTTAGTCTGCTTGCCTTTTTGGCAAGCTGAGCACACACCCTCTTTTATGCACTGAACTTGAGGACCATTCCTCACTAATCCCATGCTGAACAGCTGTCCAATTGACTTATTGTTTAGATGAGCTAGCCTCTTGTGCCATTTGACACATAGAGAAGCTTTCTCTCCTGCAACCAAACAAATAGGTGAGTTGTTAGACTCATATTCTAGGTTAAGGCAATACACATTTCCTTTCCTAGTGCCAGTCAAAATGATCTCTTGATCACTTGACCTTTTTATTAGGCACTCCCCTTTGTGGAAAGAAATATCATAACCTAGATCACTAAGTTGACTTATGCTAATCAGGTTATGTTTTTAACCCTTTACATAAGGAACTTTAGTGATAGTAATTGAATCACAAGAGATATTACCAAATCCTTTTATGATTCCCTTTTCTGATCCACCAAAGATAACTTTTGGTTCATTCTTTATCGGCACATAGTCCCTCAACATTCTCCTTGTTCCAGTCATATGTCTGTAATAGCCACTATCCAAGTATCATATAGGGGTATGGTCACTTAGATTTACCTACAATAAATAATGAATCACTTACCCTTAGAACCCAACTTGCTAGTGGATCCTAGGTCCTTGTTAGTTTGAAACCCTGTGAATAATCTAACAGAAATCCTACTTTTGGTTTTAACACTTAAGTTAAACCAGCAATCCATAGCAAAGTGTCCCACCTTGCCACAACACCAACACTCAAACCTATTATACCTATTCTTAGGTACAGGCCTTCTTACTTTGTTGTCAGTAGGCTTGTTAAGTGTTGGTGCTGGAATAGCATTCTTCAAGAATTCCTCTTGAATATGATGGGCATGCCTATAGATTGGTATATTGGCATTAGCACCCTTGCTCATGAAATTTTCATGCTCACAGTGACCACATGTCATGTCATGATCATACCTATTAGTAGGATTCACTACCTTTTTAAAGAAAATAGGGCGATTAAAAGCTTGAGGCTGAACTGGGACTTTACCTTTTCTATGAGAATTGATAGCCCTAGTTCTTCCCTTGAATCCCAGACCAGTCTTTCCTTTTTGTGAAACAAAATTATCTATCAAAGGTAAGACTGATTTTGGCTTAGAGAATTTTGCCACTAGCTCTCTCTCTTGCTAAATTTTTCCCTCCAGTTTCTTGATATGATTCTCTTTGAATGAGATTATGTCCATCTGAATAACAGTAATGTTTTTCAATTTGGCAACCTCATTCAGTTTTTGATCCAGCAGTTTTGCTGAATCTGCTGCAACCAGTTTGAGAGACTCAATCTCCTTGGCCTGCTCTTTAACAAGAAACTTGATCTTCTTTAGAGCATGCAACAACCCACCATACTCATTAATGAGTTGGTGAACATCCCCCTCAGACTCAGATCCATCCACTTCTTTTGAAGAGGATGCTTCTGATTCTGATCCAGCAAAGTAATCTGAGACTAGGGGTGAATTGTTTACCTTACTTGGTCCAGACTGATCCTGACACTTATCTTCTTCTGATTGAGCCATTAGCCCTTTACAGAGATGTTCTTCTACTCCATTTATGGATTCCAGCATCTGTAGGAATTCTAATTCCCTAGAATCCTCTTTTGTTGAGAAGAGTCCAACATATGCTTCTATCTCTTCTTCAGATTCTGAAGATGAAGAGTCTGTCCAACTCTTCTCCTTCTGAGCCACTAGAGACTTCTCCTTCTTACCTTTGACCAGCTGCTTCTTCTTGTCCTTTGACTCCTTTCTTTTGTCAGGACAGTCAGCTATGACATGCCCAGACCTGTTGCAGCAATAACACACAATCTTAGAATTAGATTGTTTACCAGTTTTAGAAGCATACCTGTCCTCCTTAGGTGTTTTTTTATTCATGTACTATTCATCCTTGGAATAGGATGTAGATGAAGGCCTGGTTCTCCAATTCTTTTTCTTCATGAACCTTTGAAATTGTCTAGTGAAGGCAGCAAAGTCTTCATCAGATGTGTGACTATCTGATGTACTTGTTTCAGGAACTTCTTCTTCTGCTTCAGTACTCCTTCCAGGTGGAGAAGGAGATTTTCTCCTACCATTCCTTGAGCCCTCAGCCTTGAAGGCTACTATCTTTTCTTTATGTTCAGATCTGCTTCCCTTCTCTTCCTCTTTCCTAGCAGTAAGTTGTATTTCATATGAAAGCAGTTTTCCAAAACGTGTAGGTGGTGGTGTGTCAGCCAGTTTGGCCACTTCCCTGATGGCACATATCTTAGTGTCCCAATCTTTTGTTAGGTACCTAAGAAACTTGTCATTCAGTTCATAAGTACTAAAGACTCTTCCATATGTCATCAGTTCATTCACTATTCTGAAAAACTTTTTATAGCATTCAGCTATGCTATCAGTTTTATTCTGCCTAAAGCTCTCATACTCCTGATTCAGCATAGACTTTCTGTCCTCTCTGACTTCTTCTGTGCCTTCCATATAGACAATCAGTGTATCCCACATTTCTTTGGATGTTTTACAGTGCACAAGATTCTGGAATTTTGCATCATCTATGGCACTTACAATTATATTCTGAGCTCTTTTATCTAATGTAGCCAAGATGATCTCATCATTAGTCATCTCTGAATAACTCTTAGGAGTTTGAATGTTTGCATCAAGAACTGAAACCTTCATTGGGATGAAGGGGCCTTCCTGTATTGTGATATAAATTCTTAGGATCAGATGCTTCCATAAATAGTCCTGACCCTTTCTTTCCAAATGCCAAAAGATTCTTTCCTGTATATGGGCAATTTCATAGATCCAAACTCCTTTTGATTTTCACTTTAACCCATTCTTGTTGTCTGTTTTTAGCCTTGGAGAAATCCTCTGACTGTTAGGTCAACTTTTGAGAAACCTCCCTCTGATACCACTTGAAAGACTTTGATTCAAGAGCCTAAACACCTAGAGGAGGGGTGAATAGGTTCTAATCTTTTTGTGTCTTTTATATTTTAAGGTAAACAGAAGTTTGTAACTACTTGTAGCACAGAATAATTCTATCTACAGAAATTAAATGCAACACAGCAAACACCAGATCTATAGTGGTTCCCCAAGATATGGGTACATCCACTTTTCCCCTTCGCCTATCCAGTAGATAACTGGATTCAGCCTAACTTCCTTCCACTGGCTCGGATCCGCAGATCTTACAAACTCAGAACACAAAATGGTTCCTACACCTCAGACTTTACACAAGTCCTACCTCAGATTCTTCCCTGAATCCTACCTCAGGCCTCAGCCCTACCTCAGCCTTTATAATTAGGCTTACAACTTAGACTTTCCACAAGTCCTACCTCAGGCACACTGCCCAACCTCAACCTTTATAATTTTAGGCTTACAATCTCAGATCTAACAATAGATCCTACAAGAGTTTGTGAGTAATAAGTTTCAAAAAACTTCACCAGCTAGATTCCTCTATTGATGTTGTCTTCTTGATCAGTTCTTGTATAAACTGTTTCTTCTGATCAACCCTAACTTAGCTTTTCAAAGCTTCTTGATTAGGACAAATAAGGTGGATCTACTCTTCAAGTTAAAGTTGATCTTCAGTCAGCCTCTTCTTTAGATTCAAATTAAACTCTGAATCTTTCTTGCAGACAGGTCTTGATCTGTCAGAATTCTTCTTTATAATCCAGAGATCTTTTCACGTTGATGATAATGAACCGTTTCCGATCTGGCTCTTATATAGAGCTTGCTCCATGGTTACCGGCTGATCCGGTTCATAACGGACTTCTGACAGTTCTGACAGTGGTGTCAGACCGGTTAGTTATGACAGCTGTCAAGTCACCAGTCTCATCACCAGGTTCTTCAATGTCTGTCCAACTCAGCAGACTGCTTTACATGTGTCGACACATATAGGCTAAGTGTCGACACAAGTCTTCAAGGTGTCGACACAAATACTCCAAGTGTCGACACAGTCATACTTCTGCTTCTCGACACTACTTTTTGTTGTATGTGTCGACACAAGTCCTGTGTGTCGACACAGCAGCTTCTTGTCTCGATTTTTCTGTTACAGACAAATGGCATTGAGTGTTTGTCAAATGGCATTGAGTGTGTGTCGACACAAGTCCTGTGTGTCGACATAATTACTTCTAAACTCGACACAGCCTCTTGAGAGTTGGTGTGTCGACACAAGTCCTGTGTGTCAACATAATTGCTTCAGGTGTCGATATAGCTCCTGACTGTCGACTCATCCTCTGTTTTAAGTGTCGACACAATTCTGTTTTAAGTTGTCGACGCAATTCTGGATGTCGACACAACTTCTTGTTTAGGTGTCGACATAGCTTTGAGTGTCGACACAACTTCTTTATAAGTGTCGACACATTTTGCCAGTGTGTCGACACAGCTTTCCTGAGTGTCGACATAATTTGCTTGTGGGTCGACACAGCTCGCCTGAGTGTCGACAGAAGTTTCCTGAGTGTCTACAAAGTTTCTTCACAAGTGTCGACACTTGTACTTAGAAAATTTTCCTTCAAATTTTTAAAGCCTGCACAATGAAACTTAAACTTCTATCAAATACACATTGATGCATATCATTGACTAAGTTGTGGCTTCTCCAAATCTAGTACACATTTTTCAATGTAGCCAACAAAGATTCATTCAACATTATGGTACATGGCTCAATGAGTGTTTGTTCTTTCTTTATGTAACTCCATTTTTCTATGGAGTATGGGGAGATGAAAACTCATAAAAGATACTTAGACTTGCACAGAACTTTGTCATGGCGCCAGACTCAAATTTTGTTCCATGGTCACTTCTGATTTTGACCGCAGAGTAGTTCAATTGATTCTTTATCGATTTGACAAAGCTAGTGAAATAGTAAATGTATCTCACTTGTGTTTCAAAAAGAATACTCATGCAAAACATGAGTAGTCATCAACAATAACCAATGTGTAAGATTTATCTCCCAAAATATCGCAAACATATGACCAAATAAGTCCATATGAAGCAGATAAAGTATCTAGAAGAATCTTTGGCAATAATGCTTTTAAAAGTATACCTTGTCTGCTTACCCATCTGGCATGTGTGGCACGGTCTCTCTTTAACGTACTTAATATCGGGTGCATTACGTACTAAGTTGTGAGAAAATAATATACTTATAGTTTTGAAATTAATATATGTTAATCTTTTGTGTCATTGATCACAAATAGATGCACTATCTTTTGTCAAAAAACACACTAGTGTAGAAGACTCTAAGCAAAGAAAAGTTATACAAAAAATATTTCTACTCTGAGTGCCTGATAAAATAGTTTTTTAAGTTAACAAATGACTTTATCAAACACTTGTCCTTATAGAACTCAACCATATACCATTTGTCACATAATTGACTTATGCTTATGAGATTATGTTGTAATCCCTCAATATAGGCCACATCCATGAAAGAGACTATACTATTGGTAATAATATCTTAGCCTTTTATAATTCCGCTATCAGATCCACCAAAAATACCTTTTAGGCAATCTTTGACTGAGGTATAATTTTGTAGAAGGATTCTTGTTCCGGTCATATGCCTGGAACATCCACCGTCCAAATACCAAATAGGATTTTTATTGGCCTTTGAACATACCTGCATTCACAGACTAAATACCCTTAGAAACCCAAACAGATTTGGTTCCTTGTTAGATAAACACCACTAGGATTGTTAACATTGTGAGGGGTCATTCTTGCATTCTTAACTCGTGGAGTACTATAATTATTAGAATTGAACCAACAATCTATGACGAAATGACCAATTTTGCTACAATACTAACAGTTAAATATGTTGTACCTTCTTTTCTTTTCTTATCTCACCATTTGAATGGGAGGTCTGGTAGGAGCTACTGATCTATAAGTAGAAGCCTCATGAGAACAACATACGCTCGTCTTATTTGTCTCATATGGCATTATGACAACATGTTTGACTTTAGGTGCTTTCTTAGCATTCTATCAATGAATTAATGGGCCATAATGCTTAAGGATGATCTCTTCATGAGATGCGTTGAGAACACTCGTTCTAAGATTTTTGTGACGGCTCCATCTTTGGTTATTCTTGTTAGAGGAAATGTGCGTTGGTCTAGCAAAATGACCGAAGGATGTTTCAAGGTCATACTTATTTGTGGGAAAGATTACCTTCTTGAAGGAAGGTTGACTTTGAGGAGCCTTCCCTTTATTCTTAGCAGTATTATATCCAATGCCACTCTCCTTAGAGGCTGAAAATCCATCAAGGAGAGGAATGAAAGTCTTTGGCTTCAAGAAGCTTTCTACAAGCTTCTTTTTAATCAATAACTTTTCTTCCAATTCATTTATGAACTTCTCGTTCAGACTTACTAGCTCAGTAGAGCATTTTAGTTCCTCTTTCAAGGATTGAATTTCATCTTTAAGAGGGGTCAATCTCTCAATTTCCTCCCACAGTTTAGATTCCAATGCCTTGAGAGAGACAATCTCTTTGTCGTGAGATTAAACCAACTTACTACATTTATCAAATCCCTTCAGTAATGCTTGATGTTGAGCCATTAAGTTTGATTCCTCCTCAGATGAGTAGTCTTCACGACCATCACATATAGTATCAGTTTCAGACAGAGGAGTATGTGAATTACCTTCCCATTATATTGGGATTCGCAGTTATCCTCGTCGGTATGTTCCATAAGCCTAAAATAGGCTTCTTCAACCGTGCTTGACTCACTTAAGTCGCTATCGCTGAAAGTATTCGCCATTTTAGCGATGAAGCTCTTTTCTTCTTTCTTTTTTATCCTTAAAAGATCTCTTTTCTTCTTTCTTGGATCCTTCCCTCTTTTTATGTGGGCCATCATCAATCATGTGCACTGAATTATTATAACAATAGCAAAGTATTTCAGAAGAAATGTGTTTGTTCTATTTCGATTTATACTTGTCACTATTATTGTAGCTCTTCTTGTGATGATCACCATCACGATGAGATTTTTTATAATTAGAAGAAGAGGGCTGATTTTTCATTAACTTCCTTTTGCTGAGCATCCTCTTAAACTATACAGAGAGTATTGAAAACTCTCCACCTGACATTTCAGAACTGGAGGTGCTTGTCTCTGAATCTTCATGTTCATTTGAAATCTGTGTCCATACTTGTGACACAGCTCTGTCTTTCCTTGACCCTTCGACTTTCACTGGTACAGACTTCTCTCTAACTGAAGTCATGCTTCCCTCTTCTTCTACCTTTTTGGTGTTGAGTTGCAGCTCATGAGAAAGCAGCTTCCCGAACAAGTTCTGTGGCTATATCTTAGCCAATTACTAAAATCCCTTATAGTAGAAACCTTAATATCTCATTCTTTAGTCAGAGATCTCAAGAATTAATCATTAAGTTCATCATTGGTAAACACACGACCATAATTTCTTAGGTTGTTGACGATCTTGAAGAACTTTTCGTAGCAAATAGAAAACGTGTCCCTCTTATCTTGCTTGAATGCCTCGTACTCATTATTGAGAAGGGATTTTCTATCATCCCTAACTTCCTCCATTCCTTCCATAAGAATAATTAGAGTTTGCCACATCTCCTTAGCAGACTTATAGTGGATTAAGTTTTGCAACATTGAATCGTCCACCGCACTAGCAATTATGTTCTTCGCCTTCTTATCCAGAACGATGAGATCAATGTCATCTTTGTTCAAGTCCATCATCTTTTTGGGAATCATCAGATTTTAATCAATTGTTGATGGTGTCATAGGAGCATGTTGACCTTCTTCAATAATTGTGAAGATTTTGGGATCACAACCTCCTATGAAGATTTTTACTATTTCCTTCCACAGAGAATTTTTCTTTGGAGCACACCTGCAGCTTCATCGAGGAAAAATCTTTGCTCTTGTCCATTCTAGACATGCTTGTCTCTTTTAACAACGAGATCAGGATCTGTTCAAGGTGTTAAACTTTTAACGAATAACCTCACTCTGATACCAATTAAAAGTATCTAGTTGCCAACCTAAATCACCTAGATGGAAGGGAATAGATGAATCTTGCAGCTTTTAGCGAAATTAAGAAATTTAATAAAATAAAGCACACAAAACAAGAGATCACATCATAACACAGACACAC
Organism: Platanthera zijinensis; assembly: GCA_039513925.1. NCBI lineage: Eukaryota > Viridiplantae > Streptophyta > Magnoliopsida > Asparagales > Orchidaceae > Platanthera > Platanthera zijinensis. The sequence continues at coordinate 71,398,006 of CM077078.1, read as the reverse complement.
AGATTTATAGTGGTTCCCCGAAGATGAGTACACCAACTTTCCTGCCTCACCTATCTAGCACTTCGGGCTAGACTCAACTACTTCACCAAAAACTCATTGTATAATAATCTTACACTCGGAGTATTCAACTCCTACAATCTTGGAGAACAACCTCTCTTACACTTTATGGGAAGAAACAACTTCCCACAAAGCAATAAGAAAAATATTGGATTAAAAATAATGTTCTTTCTCGGATATGAAAACATCCCTTCTTTGTTGTGTGAAAGTTTTGTTTGAAATCTTCAAGAAGAAGAAGGATCTGAAATTTGAGAACACAGATCTGATCTTGAGAAAAGACTAATCTTTGAAAATATTTGAATTTGAAATCTTGAGATCGGTAGAGCCTTTTCTTTGCAGGAGGAATCACGAATCAGGGGTGCTTTCAGCGACGTCGTACTTCGTGAAATCAAATTTTAATTCTGATCGATTATGGCAATTTGCTATTAGATTAGTGATTAGGGTTTTCTGAAATATTCCCATGACCTTTTATAGGTGATTCCTCACTAACGGCCAAAATTTTAAACTTAGTTCTACTATCCACGTCTACTATATATGGCAGAAGCCCTAAATCTGGAAATCCATCAAAACGAGAGAAAAAATTTTAGAGTCCAAATTCATTGAGACATTACGTGAACTCTCGAGACCACTCATCAAACTAGTCGAAACAATTTGAGAACGAGCTTGTGTGAAGTATTTGGACTTCACGAGACCTTTCGACTAATTTCATGAAAGCTCTCGAGAGTACTCGACTAATTCTTTGTGTACCCGAGGAATTGAGTTGAACTGGATAATTCTTCAAACTTTCTCTGGAACCTTAAAGAAGTTACCATGACCTCTCGAGAGTACTCGACGAATTTCACGTGTACTCGCGTAAGTACTCGAAAAATTTGTCTAGTATATTACGAGAGGTCTAAGCTATTTTAATTTAGTCATTCAGGACAACAGTTCTCAATGATCTCTCAAGTACTCCCAAGATCACTCAATGAATTTTGTGAGTGCTTACAAGAGTTCTCGACGAATTTCACGAGTCCTTACGAGATCACTCGACGAAATGACTTAGCAAAATTTGAACTTCTTGAACAACAACTTTCTTTGGGATGCTAGAGATGAAATACAACCCATTAGAGAGATTACACATGGGTCAACCTGATGTTCTATACAATGTGAAATTACATTGCACGAAACTGTGTTTTGAGACCCTTTGTAATCTTACAATGGTTTGTACTTGGCAATTAAGACCTGCACCACACATTCTAGTTGATCAAGAGATCTATGAATATTAGTTGATTACACATTTGTAAAAAGTGTTGTATGCACCTCTCGAGAGAGAATGACATAAATCTTTCGAATTAGAGTCAAATCCAATAGCGGATTCACTTCATAAAGAAAGCTTAGGGGTTTAAAATAGGCATGAGATCTTAATCGATCAACCAAAGGTTAGTTGGTAGTATTCCTCGAAATAGGTGATATTATGATTTGGGAACCTCCATGGTCGAGTTATTTATATCAAATGTTTATGAATTTTATATTTTCTAAATGTTCTTAAGATTCATTCTCTTTAAAATACTACCTTTCATTCTTAATTTTATTTTCAAATCCAAATTTATTTATCGATAAAATAATAATAATAATTTGTGTGAGTAGGAATATTCAACAACCCCGTGGAATACAACACTTGATAATTTCTTTTAAAATATCTTGTACTATGAATGATATGTACTCTTGTCTATAGTTCTTAAAATTGGAGAAAATATTATCTTAAATTTTACCAACTAGGGCTTGAGATTAAAGTAGATCTTGGAGTGCTTGGCGAAAACACCATGATTTTGGTGTGGTTGAACGCAAACCTTCACCACAAATTATACTGGAGTTGACTTAAACCTCTTGCGCCAGTGCATGGTACTTGTGTAGCCTGTGTCCACTCATGTGGATTAGGTTCTTAGAGAGATATTTTGGTAGCACTTGTTTGTGTTAAATGCTTATGGGCTGAGGTAAAGCCGCCCCGCATCATGTTATTAATCAAGGTGATTTGAGCAAATGAACACAAGTTGAACCGAACCTACACCATGCAGTTTGGCATGAGGTTGACCCTCATTAATGCTAATAGATTATGGGATAGACTGGTTTGGGAGAGTCTTCTTTGATCAGTAAATTCTCAAAATATTATTAAGTTCCATAGCTTAGATTGGAGGTAATGCTCGCTTGAGAGTACTCCTAGTGTATGTCTTGAGTGCATGAAATCATGTGTTCATGAGTACCCATGATTGTGTTATTGTGAATTGATGTTATGTTAGCCTCATGCTCCATTGCTTAAGTGGCTGGGGGGAACCTCAGGGTGAACCCAACCAACATCATTCCTAGGTTCCCTTTACTCTGATGCTCAACCTCGAAGATTGATTGTGCTTGAAACTTTACCTTGTATAGAGTAGATGCACTTTCTTTGTGTAAGCTATGAGATGTCAATCTTCACCTAGAGGGGGGTGAATAGGCAATGTCTATATTTTTTTCTATTTGTATAATTAAAAAAAACATAAATGAGACAGCCACACCAATCAGCACAAACATGACAAACTAAAGTGGTTCCCAAAATTGGGTATGCTCACTTCCCCCTCCACCTATCTAGCAGTGTGCTAGCCTTGGCAAACTCCAACTAAAATCTCAAATCTATAGATCCTATAACTCAGAGTCAACACTCCTATCTCTGGGATACTAACTGATCCCCTGACTTAGGATCCTACCTTGGGTCACAAAGACCCTACCTCAGGTTCAAGCTAGAACTATATCTTTGGTCACAAAGACCATGCACTCAGATTTCACCACACGAAACAAACCTCAGCTCACAAGGACCCTACACTCAAATCTCAAAGAGATACTATAGAAAAAGAATTTAAGTTATAATAGAAAACTTTCTGAGACTCAAAATGATAGATCTTTATTAGTCTTGGGTATTCTCAAAGCTTGTTAAAAATTAGCTTCTACTTTGTCTTCTCACAGAGGTCTTGGATATTTATTTCAGTGAATACACTTATGTGATATTTATAAGACAAAAACAAGCTTGTTATTGTTGATTGTAATCTTAAGAAGTCAGTAGCCTTGAATTGATATAGCATGATAAGATTTGAAAAAGTGTTCTTCTGAAAATGAACTTCTCCTACTTTTGCTTTCGGTCAGAAGAGCACATAGTACATGAATTGGTCAAAGCTTTTATTGATTTGATCGATTAGGGTTTTTGATTGCCATAGTTTCCTTTTTTTATAATGAACACATCTTTTTTTATGTTCATAAGTGACTTTTTGTTAGAGTAAGATATAAGTTGAGTACATCAAAAGATGTCAATACAAGGTATGGTGTTGATTCTGTCAATTAGATGATTTAAATTCAAAAATTACATGTCTAAGGGATATGGAAGCTATCTGCATAGAATAGAAACTGTCTCCATATTATAGCTCTTCTCTATGTGATTATGCTTCTTTCTGCATGATGCTACTATGGTCTATATGATTCAGCCTTTATTATGTGATTCATCTATTATCTACAAGATATGCATGTTGTCTGCATGTTATAGATTCCATTTGTATGGTTTAACTATTATCTATATGATATAGTTAATGTCTGCACAATTGACTAGATGTCTAGTTGATCAACTAAATATCTAACTGACATTAAACTCAGACAATTTTTTATCTTCATGAATATTGATCCTTTTCTTTAACCAACTTTATAGGTCATACATGATGATGATTATGAGTGAGTGATAAGTCTAACATATTCAAGATCTTAGATCGACATTTTGTTTGGCCCAATAAGAGATTATATTAGCAAAACTATGTATTGTGTCACTAAGTCTAGCTCTATTCTAGGCCCGCACAATCTAATATCTGAAATCAATCACAACAAAACACATTCATTAAATACACTGTGTGTTAATCTTCATTGTGAGGCTTCTTAAAATTAAGAATATTGTGGGTAATTTCCCAACAATCTCCCACTATTTAAAGAAGTCGGAACTGCAAATGCAGATGACTACACATACAAAATATAATCAAAATCGTAACAAAATATAGTAACAACACTCTAAAAATTGATATATTAATAGATAAAAAATATCATGATAGATTTTGCTTTGTTTTCTTTTTTTCTTTATCCCCAACACCACCCATCCTCTTACTTTTCTTTGCCACATTTACTTCAGCTTCTTCTTTCTTAGAAGGAGGTTTTCGTATGAGATCGTTTCTCGGCTCTTCCATAATCTAAACTTCCTCATCAGAGTCATTGTACTGCTTAGGAGCCTGGTAATATGGTTGAATTATGGCTGGTTACTGAGAGATCTGACTGAGCTTATTTCTTAATCAAGAGACATAATCGCATGTCATACTCTCCCCCTTTCTGGCATCTTCAAATGTATGCTTCACTAGTTCATCTTTACACTCTTCTAACATATCCAACAGAGATTGAATATAAAGATTTTGGCCACCCATATATTTTTGCAAGATTTAGTTTTGACAGGCAGTGTATTGTTTGTTCAACTTGTCTGTTAAAATTTTTAGATCTTGTTTCATGGATAGATACATCCTCTAAGATTTATGGATATACTATTCAACCTTCTCATTTAGGGACTTTAAGTACTTCATATTTTGTTCTACTACTCCACTAGCTCTAACAAAATAGTCAGTTATTTGTGCATCTATATGAGCTATGTCTTCTTTATCTTTCATGATTTGTATGGTTAGGGAATTAGGATTTTGACTAGGAAGCACCTTTGATATCATTATCTGAATTCAATGTGATATATGGCATGGACTATCTCTCGAAGCAGTGTGCATGCATAGATTGCAACTTGAAGGAAATCACACTAAGAAAGAACAATAAATGTGAGACCAGGTCTACTAGTATTCATAGAGCGAGCAAGATGCTGATGTCTACTCTCCAAGTTCTCAAGGCAGTGCGGAAAGGCGCATTTCACTTTGTTGGAAGCTTCAGAGACCAAGCCCATTATAATTGATATTATAATTATGATGGAGTATGTATATGTATTTCCAAAAGAACTCCCTAGGGATCTGCCTCAACGAGAAATTAATTTCTATATTGAGTGGGTGCTAAGAGCCAAGCCCTTGTAATGCTCACCAAATTACATATCAAAAAAAGAAATTGAAGAACAAAAGGTTCAATTTTAGGAGCTATTAAAGCAAGGCTATATACGCTCAAGTTTATTCTCATGGGGTGCATTGGTCCTCTTTTTGAAAAAGAAGGATGAAATCCAGCATCTATGTATTAACTATCGTAAGCTGAATTAAATGACAGAGAAGAACAGATATTTGATTATAAGAATCAATGACTTGTTTGGCCAACTTGTTGGTTCATCAGTGTACTCAAAACTAAACTTGAAGTCTATTTACTACCAACTAAAAGTATAGGAATGTCAAATTCCTAAATTGGCATTCAGTACCCGCTATGAGCACTATGAGTTTAAGATGATGTCATTTAGCATCTCGGATGAGCTGTTAGTATTCATGTACATGATTAATAGACATTCTGGGAGTACTTGGACTAGTTCGTGATCATCTTTTTTGATTACATATATATTAGTGTATTCCCAATCCGAGGGGAGCATGTAGATCATCTATGTGCAATTTTGAGCTCTCTAATTTTGAGTTTTAGCTAATGTCAATGGCACTCCTTCGTCATGTGGTTAGTGGAGACAGTATCGTGTTGGATCCGTCAAATATTATGGTAATCTAAGAGTGGTATATGTTTAAAATGTGGAGGGAGTACGAAGCTTCTTAGGACTTGCTGGCTACTATAGGAACTTTGTGGAGAACTTCTTGTGGATTGCACTATCTCTCACTATATTTACTAGGAAGGTGAAGAAGTGTGCTTGCACACTAGAGGTCTTATGAGAATTTGAGGAGCTAAAGAGATGACTAGCGATGATGCCCATTTTGTGCACACTATGTAGTACGAAAGGCTGGTTTAGTTTAGAAAGGTGTTTGAATATGGATCGTGCTAATTGAAAGTGCATTATAGGAACTACCCTGTCTAAAATTTGGAGTTGGCGGTGGTGGTGTTCGCTCTTAAGCTATGGATGCATTACTTGTATGCATGAAGATTGATATCTTCATGGATCATACAAGCCTGAAGTACTTATTGAGTAAAAAGGAGTTGATTATGCAACAAAGTAGGTGGATTAAGTTCTTTGTGGACTACACCTGATAAGTTGTAAATATTCATATTTTTCAGTACTTTAATTAGGTTGTTTTAGTTTATTTTCTTTGTTTTTAGTTATTTTTGTTCAATAATTTTTTTTTGTAAATACTCTTCTAACTTAAGTTTATTTTGTTTTTCAGAAATTTTTCAGGAAAGACAAAAATTTCAAAGTACACGCTCGTGTCAAATTAGTCACGCCCGTGACCTGGGCGTGTTACTTTGATTCCAGTGAAAAATCTGCTTCCATCTCAGAAATGATCGCCGTTCGTGCGCTCGACGAATTCCAGACAGCAGCACTCTACAAAATTCCAAACTCTACGCTCAACGAATTGCCTCGATCAGTGCTTGACGAATTGATGCCACTCTGCGCTTGACGATTCGTCGAGCAGCGCTCGATTAATTGAATCCAGAAACAGCTATCGACGAAATTGATGCCACTCTGCGCTCGATGAATTTTAAAACTGCTGCGCTCGACGAATTTATGCCAGATCAACGTTCGTCGATCAACATTCAACATTCAGCGCTCGATGAATTGATTCCACTATGCACTCGACGATTTGTCAAGTTGCGCTTGACGATTAGTCGAATAGCGCTCAACGAATTTGCCTCCACTCGACGCTTTGCTTTCTGTTGACACTCAACGCCCTTGACCATGACATGTCCTATTCCAGCTGCTTCCAGAACCTGGTCTGTCATCAAATTTTTGGCTTCCCCTGCACACCAGTGTGCCACCACCCGTAATTTTGCTTATAAATAGAACTTTTTTGTAATGACCAAGGGTTCAATTTTTGGGAACCATTTTGTTGTTAGGTGGGCTGTCTGGGTGTATTTCCAAGCTATGTAAGGGAACTTTCTCCCCCTATCTTATGTTTGTTTTTAGCTTTTTGTAACACCTTTTTTAGCTTAATAAAATGTTTAGATTTTTGTCTCCTTATGTTGTTTTGGAATGCATCTGAGTGCCCCTCTTTCAGTGATCTTTTAATCCTGTGTTTTTCTCTTTTTAAAATTGGTGTGTGTGTGTATGAGTTTAGTTTTATGTTTTCATAGTTTTCATAGTTTAGCTTTTTAGTGCTTTCTATTTCATTTTTATGAGTTTATAAAGGTGCTTTAAAAGTGGGTTGTGATTTTTCTTTAACTTAGGTTTTTTTAGTCTGTAAAACTCTATGTTCTTTTTAATTTTATTTCCACTTTTTATACACTTTTATAAAGTTATAAGAATGAAAATCTATTTGTTTTAATTTTTGTAACACTTTGATTTTTGCTTTTATTTCCAAATCCTTTTGCTCCTTTAATTTTTATTTCTTCTTTTTATGTATTTTTAGCAAGTTCTGGGAGTAGATTTATAATCATTTTAATTTTTCGATCACTTTGTTTTTTCTCTTTTTGTAGAGTGTGTGCGTTTAGGAGTTAGATTTTATTGCTTTATTTAGTGCTCTCTTTAATTCCTGTAGAGTGTGTGTGTGTGTGTGTGTGTGATAGTTTTTACTGTTTTTATTTCCCGCCTACTCGTTTGAGTAGGACTCGCATTTTATCGCTTTCATTTCTCACCTACTCGGTTGAGTAGGACTTGCATTTTACTGCTTTTTTTACTGCTTTAATTTCCCGTCTACTCGTTTGAGTAGAACTCGCAATTTTCTGCTTTAATTCTCTGCCTACTTGTTTGAGTAGGACTCGTACTTTCAACTATGCAATTTCTTTTCTTAAGCCATCCTCATTCCGATGAGTGGCAAATCATTCTTAGCCCTCAGTATCGAAGAGCATTGGGACAAATAAAATATTTTTAAATAATTAAAGGTCTTCTTTTTCTCGTTAATTAAAGCACTTAAGGTTTACCCTGGGTCTACGACGCGTAGGACCACATATCGATGTGTGGGCTATATTTCCTTTGTCCATTTGCTAGCTAGCCGAGAGGTCGTGCGTATGGACTGATCATCCTTGGGTAAAGAGAATGGCGTGCATAACCTCGAGAGAAGAGAAGCGTAATTTTCCCGGATTGGGTTCCCCACCCAATAGCGGGGTTCTTAGCGTAATGTCGGCATTAAGAGGAATCATTCGTCGGACGAGAGTTCGGTCGAATAATCTTAATGTTCAAGTGAGCGATTTTTTTAGAGCTAGGTAAGCTCATTCTTTTTGAACCCCCATGGACTAGTCGCCCTTTAATTAATTTGAAAATTAGGATCTCTAGTTATTAAAAGTTATTTTAGTTCTAATCGATTTGGTACCGATTCGCTATTTCTTCATCGGCTTTTTCTGCTTTTATTTTATGTTTATTTATACCCGCGCCAGTTAATTATATAACCCGACAAGTTATCTTCGGTAAAATAATAGTCCCTCTAGGGAAGAGTTGAAATAATAAACTCATCCCCGAGAACAATACGACCCCGATATTCCCCATCGGAATATCCTATACTACACGTGATAGGTGCACTTGCCTCCTTTCGTTAAAACTCGGTTTCAACTTTATATCAAATAAATCTGTGCGCCCCATATTCAAACTAAATAAACCACAAACCAAAAAAAATAAGTCGGCGGGGCGCTGCGAGTTTTAACCATCAAGTTTTTGACACCGTTGCCGGGGAGCTTCCGTGTTGTTATTTCGAACTCTCGAAAACTATTACTTTTACCTATTATATTTATATATATAACACAAAAATGGTAATAATAATAATAATGAAAACTACTAAAAAAACTAAATCTAAAAAATCTATAAAATTACTTTTACTTTTATCATTATTATTAATATTTCATATATATATATATATATCTTTAAAAAAATGAAAAAATGAAATGGCGATGTTTCCAAAAAAAAACTAAATAAATCAAAAACCAAAAAAATAAGCCGGCGAGGCGCCGCGAGTTTTAACCATCAAGCTTTTGGCACCGTTGTCGGGGATCGAACCCGGGTCACCCGCGTGACAGGCGGGAATACTCACCACTATACTACAACGACCAGAAAACTAAAAAGCCACAAAACCAACAAAAAAATGCAAAAAATTTATTATATATGTAACACTTTGAAAGACCAAAAAAAAACTAAAAAACCACAAAACCAACAAAAAAACCCTACCTAAAAACCAACAAATTTTTATTATCAAAAATTATATATGTATTTTCTTGCCTCGGCATCGTCTCGCACTATTGTGAGCGATAGGAGAACACATTTCTATTACACTCATACTGTAAGACCCCCCCCCCCCCCCCCCCCCGGAACACAAGACACGACACGAGAGGGGTCTTATGCCCAGAACAGCCGCCTTGCGGTAACACTAGCACTCGGGCTAGCCTGTACCACAAGACGCCTATTCTGCCGGCTACCAACAATATCAACAGATAAATGCCAACCCAACCATAATAATATGAAAGTCAAATCCACACCAAGCATATGTCCATAATATCATAAATAAAGAAGCTACAACAAGCTTCTAATATCAGAGTACGTAAACAGAATTGCCCCGAAGGGCTACAACAAAATCTCTCTCTCACTCACATCTGTAACCGACGGTAGCGACGGTACCGTCCCTTCAGGCCCTGTCACCCTGGCCTGGCTGTCCGTCTGCATAGCCTGCTGCTCCACCTGCGGGGTTTCCTCCTAAAAAGGAAGACGTAGCAACCGTTAGTCAAAAAGACTAAGTGGTTTCACATCCGCTCCCCCGGCGACTCCTCGGCACCGGGCGGAGAAAGGAACAGGTACAATATATATAAATAACAATAGTACAACAGGTGAAATGAGTATACATAATATAAGTAGCAACATCAGCAGTGTATAATAAACAAGCTCTTATTTCAAATCTACGAACTACAGCAGCAAGAGAGTATATAACTAGAACAGCAAGTAACTCAACTTATATGGATGCCCATACAAGCATATAAGTTGAGGGTCGTTCAGCAGAAAGTAACTCATCGTATAGGAGTGCCCATATAAACTTATACGATGAGGGTCTTGTGTATATAATGAAGTGCAATGCTATGTATGTAATGCAATGACACACCCATGCTCAAGCACATGCAATCGCTATGTCGACACAGACTTATAGTTCCCACTATTCGAGCAGGTAGCTAACCTCTCAGGCATCAACCGTCGTGGCCAAACGGTGACAGTAGAGCGGGCATCTCCACTACTAGGCTGGTCTCCACACTACCTGGCCTAGGCCTCCGTACGCCTCAACGCTAAGGACACAGCAGCGGAGCTCACATGCGTACTACGGCTCAGCGGGTTCTCTCAGGTAAATATGCACCAAGATCCTAGCCCCTGACTGGCCTATGGTATGACACGGAAGGAGCCTCGGAAATGAGCACGAGGACCAAGCTCAACCGTTCACTTGGCACGGAAGGAGCCTCGGGACGTGAACACAGAGGGCCAAGCCCAACCGCCCAAGGTCTAACTGTCAACTCCCATCGGTGTGACGATTGGCGAGCCCGTAGACCTGCCACACTATCCTTAACCCAGGATTACGACACTGCGTGTCGACTCACACCACATGCAATTCCACAATTCCATGGCATGGAAGGAGCCTCGGAGAAAGCACGAGGACCAAGCCCAACCATCCATCAAATACGGAAGGAGCCTTAGGACGTGAACACCGAGGACCAAGCCCAACCGTCCAATTTTATCCAACACAACCTCATTCCCATTAGTGACGGTCAACACCGCACTTGTTAACTTTCACAATGTTACCCGTGGGGAGACGACACTCTAAGCATTGGACTATCCATTCCCTTCCATCAATCCATTACACATCCGGGCCATAGTTTTAACCATTTACAAATTCTTCCAAATGAATTCAACATATTATAGATAATGCGCATAATGTTGATCTAACAAATATAACAAAGCCTTTCATTCACTTAGGCTTGATTCACATCTCGACATAGGAATTCAAGTCATCAAACATCAACCTTCACATTACCCCGGTGATTAACACAAAAGAATTCACCCAACCTCGAGATGAATTGCAACATCTATTCCATCGAATCCAAGTTCATATTATAATCACTTAGAATTGTATATAATCCGGTCAGCAACTTTGACTGAGGATTACCGTGGCTACAGATATCGCCCGAAAACGTGCCACCACTCGTTGGAAAGGTAATTTCAAGGGCTACAACTTTTGTGTTCAGTCGAAAGCCCAAATCTGGTCACATCATACCCGAAATGCAACTCGAAGTCTGCTGCGTACAGGATACAGAATTCCTGGGCATCAACCGTAGCAGATTCAAACGGACTTTCCCGTGGCTACAGGTATCGCATGGAAACGTGCAACCACTCGTTGGAAAGGTAATTTCAAGGGCTACAACTTTCGTGTTTAGTCGAAAGCCCAGATCCGCCCCCTTCTTGCTTAAAAATAGCCAAGAAGGTCGCTGCGTGCAGAATACAGATTCTGCACGCATCTTGAAGCGAAGTGAACGGCATCCGTTCATCTTCCTCCTCAAGCGATTTTCCCCAAATCGCATCCAGAAGTTCCTCCACCCTTATTCTCCCTCCTGAAGCCATTTCCTCTTCACGAGACCACCCCTATCATCACTTTGAAGCGAGGGGAGGTTGAACACGACTAAGCTTTAGAGCACAAGCTCTAGCATGGCCTTCCTAGAAAGCTTCATCTCACAAATCTAGACTCGTTTGAGTCGATGTCTCGCCTAAAAATAACTATAGATCTAGCACCAAGGGAGAGGGGAGGAAACTCACCTCATTTCCGGCGTTTCCTGCGTTGCCGGCCATGGATCATGTTACTCTTCTCCGCGGCATCTTTGGCTCGATGCTGTTGTTCTTCACGGAAAGGAAGGAGAGAGAGAAGTCCGCCTCCAAAGCTCACACCAGAAAGCTCTCCTCCGGCGATCCGCGATATTCCCCTCTTCCGCTTCCTTCGGCTTCGCGGAATCCACGATGACAGCAAGGGCAAAGTGACGGCTAGGGTTCCATTTACTTCTTATTTATATTAGCACATTAGGTCAAGTCACTCGCCACATGTCAATCCCTGATTGGACCGCCCACATTTGGTCTTAATTGAAGTGACCCGGTCCAAGAAACCATCCAGCGCAAATACCGAAGTTCGGTTCAGTCCGCACAGAACAGCGGGTCCGCCTGGGTGAAAACGTATAAGTAAAATTCGGTGGGAATCAGTCGTATTCTCGACGATCGGCGAGAATCGTCGGGTCATTCTCGACGATCAGCGAGAATCGTCAGGTCATTCTCGACGAATTTCCCTTGGGCAAATCCTGGAGTTGAGTACATTGAGTATTCTCGGCGATACTCGACGATCGGCGAGAATAAGCGGGTCATTCTCGACGAATTTCCCTTAGGCAAATCCTGGAGTTGAGTACATTGAGTATTCTCGGCGATACTCGACGATCGGAGAGAATAAGCGGGTCATTCTCGACGAATTTCACTTAGCAAACTTTTCAGAAATCCGGCCGTGGAGTATCAGTCGACGATACTCGACGATCGGTGGGAATCGTCAGGCCATTCTCGACAATCGGCGAGAATCGTCAGGTCATTCTCGATGATTTTCCCTTAGCCAATTTCTCTAGGCCGTTCCCTTCGATCCGTTGGGTATCACTCAAGCCTACACTCCATCCAACGCAACTGACACCTCGTGTCAGTGCACCCCGAGCCCGAGTCTAGTCTCTTGACTCAAAACTCGTGCGAGGGGCCTAGCGCGAATTGGGACGTTACAAATCCTATAAACAAAATAAAAAGATTTCGTCCCCGAAATCAGGCTGAGGTCATGGGGAGTAAGGCACACAAAAATTAAATATGCTTCTAAGAAAATTACCTGAAGGAAACATCTCTGGGTAGCGTTCTTGCATCAAATCCATTGGCTCCCATGTGAATTCCTCCTTCCCATGATTAGACCATAATACTTTTACCAAGGGAACACTTTTGTGGCGCAAGGTTCTTATCTCATTATCGACGATTCGCACCGGCTCCAGTCGCACAGATCTGTCAGACGCCACAGTACCATCAGTTGTGGGGATGTATTGTTCGGGTCGCAACAGCGCCTTCCGAAGCGACGACACATGGAACATATCGTGGAGATTCTCTAGCTCGGGCGGTAGCTCCAGCCGGTAGGCCAAAGGGCCAACTCTTTCCAATATGACATAGGGCCCAACATACCGTGGACTGAGCTTCTTCACTCCTCGCACTCGTGACACTCCATGCATCGGCCGAATTTTTAGATACACCTTATCACCCACTTGAAATTCCACCATACGGTGCCTTGCGTTGTAATACTTCGCCTGCCGACTCTGAGCCTCCAACATGCGATCCCTTATTAGCCTAACCACCGCATCAGTGTCATCCATGTACTCAATTCCCAAAGTCTTCGGGTCTTCATCTTGCACCCAAGACAAGGGGGTCCTACACCTCCTTCCATATAGGGCTTCATGGGGCGCCATGCCAATACTAGCTTGATGGCTATTGTTATAGGAGAATTCCACCAAGGGCAAGAGTCTTTCCCACGGCTCTCCCCTATCTATCACACACAACCTCAACAGATCTTCCAATGTCCGGATGGTCCGCTCAGACTGTCCGTCCGTCTGAGGATGAAATGCGGTACTGAAGGTAAGACGTGAGCCCAAATACGTCTGTACCGCCTTCCATTCCTTGGAGGTGAAACGACCATCACGATCCGAAACTATCGTCTTAGGTACGCCGTGATACCGTACAAATTGTTCCACAAACAGGCGTACCAAGACATCCACGTGAGCCTCCTTCTTCATAGGAATGAACCGGGCAACCTTCGTCAGGCGATCAACGATCACCCATACTGAATCATTCCCTGAGCGGGAGCGAGGTAGCCCATGTACGAAGTCCATGGATATATCCTCAAACTTCCATTCGGGGATTGGCAATGACTGCAACAGGCCACCAGGGCTCCTACATTCCGCCTTTACTCTTTGGCAGGCTTCACAATGCGTGACAAAGTACCGGACATCTTTCTTCATCCCTGGCCAACACATCATCTTTCGTAAGCCGGCGTACATCTTTGAAATTCCTGGGTGCACGGAATATTGAGAGCAATGTGCTTCTCTCATAATATCCTCCTGGATTCTGCCACATTTGGGAATATAGAGTAGGCCGCGAAAGTAAACGAGGCCGTCCTTTTGTGTGTATTCGTCGGTAGTCCCGTCTTCTATTAACTTTATTGCCGGGGCCAAAGCCGCATCTAATCCTTGCTCCACTCGGATCCGGTCCCGGATATCACAAACTATGCTCATGCTGGACAGGTACTCCGTATATTCCGAAGAAGCCTTAAATATTAAGGTGATGTCCATCTCCTCGATCATCCGTGCCAATTCCATGCTCATCAATCGAGATTCTGGGCTCGAGCCGGGTACTTTCCTACTCAACGCATCGGCTACCGAGTTTGCTTTTCCGGGGTGGTAGTTCAAGGTGAACTCATAGTCGCATAGAAACTCTAGCCGTATAGATAATGCCTCCATACCTTCAAGGCGAACACCACCGCTCCTAGCTCCAAATCATGCACCGGGTAATTGATTTCATGCTTCTTCAATTGCCTTGAAGCATAAGCAATTACGTGCCCGTGCTGCATCAACACCGCTCCCAACCCCTGATAAGACGCATCCGTATAAACTTGAAATCCTTCCTTCCCAGACGGAAGGACAAGGATGGGGGCGGAGGTAAGTTTATCCTTCAATTCCTGGAATGCCGCTTCACACTGGGGTGTCCACTCAAATAGTACTCCTTTCTTTGTCAAGGAAGTTAGCGGGAGGGCAATCTTGGAGAATCCTTTTACGAACTTGCGGTAGTATCCGACAAGTCCAAGAAAACTCCTCACATCGGCCGCCGACTTCAAAGGTGACCACTCCTTCACAGCGCGCACCTTGGCTGGATCCACAGCTAGCCCTGCCCCACTGATTACATGGCCCAAGAAAGCAACCTCCTTAAGCCAGAATTCACACTTGCTAAACTTGGCGAACAGGGCGTGCTCCTTTAGCTTCTCTAGAACTAAGGCCAAATGTCCGGCATGCTCTTCCTCCGTCTTCGAGTAGACTAGGATGTCGTCAATGAACACAATGACGAAGACATCTAAATAGGCCTCAAACACTTTATTCATCAAGCTCATGAAAGCCGATGGGGCATTTGTGAGTCCAAACGGCATCACTGTGAACTCATATAAGCCGTACCTTGAGCTGAAAGCCGTTTTCTGTATATCATCCTCCCGTATTCTCAATTGGTAGTACCCCGAGCGCAAGTCTAACTTAAAGAACCAATGCGCTCCCACCAGTTGGTCGAACAACTCATCGATCCGAGGTAACGGGTAGGTGTTCCGTACTGTCAGTCGGTTGAGTTCCCGATAGTCTATACATAAACGTAGGGTTCCATCCTTCTTCTTGACGAATAGAACAGGAGCTCCCCAAGGCGACGAGCTGGGGCGAACAAACCCTGATTCTACCAACTCCTGCAATTGCACTCTAAACTTCGCAAGTTCTTTTGGGGCCATCCGATAAGGGGTCCTGGAGACAGGCTTAGCTCCTGGTACAAGCTTAATTTGAAAATCCACTTCTCTATGCGGGGGTAACCCTGGCAGTTTCTCGGGAAATACCTCAGGGAAATCCCGTGCTACCCGCACATCCCTCACATCTAACTCCATCTCCTTTAGTTCGAATCGTATCATGTAGACTTCATCCCCTCTCATATGAGCTTTCAAGGTCTGGATTGAGGATAATAAGATTCGTGGTGCGAAATTTATACCTTGGAAGACTACATCAGTATCCCCATGTCTCAAATAGATACGCTTCTCCGCACAGTCGATTCTCGCATGGTGCCAATCTAGCCACGCCATACCCAGGATGAGGTCGAACTCCGGTATTCTCAAAATTGTGGTAGGGGTATCAAAGGTCTTTCCCCCAATGGCTATCTCTAACTCACACTTTGCAGTTGCCGTCATCTCAGACCCGTCTGGGAGGCGTACTCTTCGAGCAATACCAGTGAAATATTGCACTCCGTGTATACCTTTGATGAAGTCTTCAGACACGAATGAATGTGAGGCACCCGTATCAAATAACGTATGAGCCGGTTTCCTGCCGACCATCACGGTGCCTAAGTGTCATTAATAATACTCAAGCTAGATGTCTAGTATATCTCAAGCAACTAGAGGATATTAATGAAAGCAAAATGACCAATTCGAATCGTACCTGCAATCATCTCTTGAGGGTTCCGCTCTTGAGTCATGTCCAGGGCATACATCTGATCTCGAGCGAGTCCGAGGTTTCTTCCTCGTGGTCCTCGTCCTCGACCACGCACATATCCCCGCCCCCGAGGGGCTGCTGGAGGGAAAGCAAGAGGCGCATCACCAAACAGTTGTGGGCAGTAGCGTCGAAAGTGGCCCGGTTGGTTGCATTCGAAGCACACCCGTTCCTGCCTTCCGCCGTGTTGCTGAAACCGTGGAGGTGGAGGTAATGCTGGCGGTTGTGGAACCGGGCGCTCTTCTCCAAAGTTCTGGGGGAAACGCCCGCCACCCCTTCGATATCCTCTTCCTCTTTTATTATCAAACCTCCTTCTGTTGCTGGGGCCGGCTTCCATCACGCCCTCTGCTGGCCTCTTACCACTTCCCAAGTGGTCCGTTTCCAATCTCTTCGCCATATCAATAATCTCCGCCAGACTAGAGTCCGCTATAAACAAAAGGGCTTGCCTTAGGGGGTCTCGCAAGCCTTTGTAGAATCTTTTGGCGTACCCTCTATCATCCAGCTCATAGGAGTCAGCGAATCTAGCCAGGTGCTGAAACTCCCGTTGGTACTCCGTCACCGACATGGACCCTTGCTTAAGTTGCAAAAATCTCTCTTCCAGGCCATCCCGAGCGGCCGAGGGGATGAAATGCTCTAAGAAGGCTTCGGAGAATTCGCTCCAACTAATGTCCGTGTACACTCTTCCACGAAAAGTGGAGCCCATGAGGGACTTCCACCACCTTTTGGCGTGCATCTCTAAGAGTGTCACCACAAGGGTCACCGCCATGTTGTTTGGGCATCTTATTCCTGCCAACAGCTCTTGTATAGTGTCGAGCCACTCTTCCGTACGCACTGCCGACTCTGTCCCAACATAAGAGGGAGAGGAGAGAGCTCGGAAAACGCTTAACCAACTAGATCCCGGACCCTGTTGTTGTACAGGTGTCTACTGAGATTGGGACCTAAAGGCGTCCAGAATAGCTATGAGTGTTTGCCCCAGCTCTGATTGTTGGAATTGTGTAGGTACGGACGGGGCGGGGGTGCCCCTTACTGGCTCAACAAGTGCTGGGATCTACACATAAGGTACAAACTTAGGGTTAGGTTGGCTAATCTAAGGTTAAAGATGGACAACTTAGTGTGAATTACATATGGGCACACCACTGCTTCCGCTAAGTCAGCTTGTCCCCAAACTGACCAATCAAATGGGGGTGGTACCATTGTTAAGTGACTTTCGCCTTGGAGGATCGTAGCAAGCTGATACTATTTGTAAGACCCCCCCCCCCCCCGGAACACAAGACACGGCACGAGAGGGGTCTTATGCCCAGAACAGCCGCCTTGCGGTAACACTAGCACTCGGGCTAGCCTGTACCACAAGACGCCTATTCTGCCGGCTACCAACAATATCAACAGATAAATGCCAACCCAACCATAATAATATGAAAGTCAAATCCACACCAAGCATATGTCCATAATATCATAAATAAAGAAGCTACAACAAGCTTCTAATATCAGAGTACGTAAACAGAATTGCCCCGAAGGGCTACAACAAAATCTCTCTCTCACTCACATCTGTAACCGACGGTAGCGACGGTACCGTCCCTTCAGGCCCTGTCACCCTGGCCTGGCTGTCCGTCTGCATAGCCTGCTGCTCCACCTGCGGGGTTTCCTCTTAAAAAGGAAGACGTAGCAACCGTTAGTCAAAAAGACTAAGTGGTTTCACATCCGCTCCCCCGGCGACTCCTCGGCACCGGGCGGAGAAAGGAACATGTACAATATATATAAATAACAATAGTACAACAGGTGAAATGAGTATACATAATATAAGCAGCAACATCAGCAGTGTATAATAAACAAGCTCTTATTTCAAATCTACGAACTACAGCAGCAAGAGAGTATATAACTAGAACAGCAAGTAACTCAACTTATATGGATGCCCATACAAGCATATAAGTTGAGGGTCGTTCAGCAGAAAGTAACTCATCGTATAGGAGTGCCCATACAAACTTATACGATGAGGGTCTTGTGTATATAATGAAGTGCAATGCTATGTATGCAATGCAATGACACACCCATGCTCAAGCACATGCAATCGCTATGTCGACACAGACTTATAGTTCCCACTATTCGAGCAGGTAGCTAACCTCTCAGGCATCAACCGTCGTGGCCAAACGGTGACAGTAGAGCGGGCATCTCCACTACTAGGCTGGTCTCCACACTACCTGACCTAGGCCTCCGTACGCCTCAATGCTAAGGACACAGCAGCGGAGCTCACATGCGTACTACGGCTCAGCGGGTTCTCTCGGGTAAATATGCACCAAGATCCTAGCCCCTGACTGACCTATGGTATGACACGGAAGGAGCCTCGGAAATGAGCACGAGGACCAAGCCCAACCGTTCACTTGGCACGGAAGGAGCCTCGGGACGTGAACACCGAGGGCCAAGCCCAACCGCCCAAGGTCTAACTGTCAACTCCCATCGGTGTGACGATTGGCGAGCCCGTAGACCTGCCACACTATCCTTAACCCAGGATTACGACACTGCGTGTCGACTCACACCACATGCAATTCCACAATTCCATGGCATGGAAGGAGCCTCGGAGAAAGCACGAGGACCAAGCCCAACCATCCATCGAATACGGAAGGAGCCTCGGGACGTGAACACCGAGGACCAAGCCCAACCGTCCAATTTTTTCCAACACAACCTCATTCCCATTAGTGACGGTCAACACCGCACTTGTTAACTTTCACAATGTTACCCGTGGGGAGACGACACTCTAAGAATTGGACTATCCATTCCCTTCCATCAATCCATTACACATCCGGGCCATAGTTTTAACCATTTACAAATTCTTCCAAATGAATTCAACATATTATAGATAATGCGCATAATGTTGATCTAACAAATATAACAAAGCCTTTCATTCACTTAGGCTTGATTCACATCTCGATATAGGAATTCAAGTCATCAAACATCAACCTTCACATTACCCCGGTGATTAACACAAAAGAATTCACCCAACCTCGGGATGAATTGCAACATCTATTCCATCGAATCCAAGTTCATATTATAATCACTTAGAATTGTATATAATCCGGTCAGCAACTTTGACTGAGGATTCCCGTGGCTACAGGTATAGCCCGAAAACGTGCCACCACTCGTTGGAAAGGTAATTTCAAGGGCTACAACTTTCGTGTTCAGTCGAAAGCCCAGATCTGGTCACATCATACCCGAAATGCAACTCGAAGTCTGCTGCGTACAGGATACAGAATTCCTGGGCATCAACCGCAGCAGATTCAAACGGACTTTCCCGTGGCTACAGGTATCGCATGGAAACGTGCAACCACTCGTTGGAAAGGTAATTTCAAGGGCTACAATTTTCATGTTTAGTCGAAAGCCCAGATCCGCCCCCTTCTTGCTTTAAAATAGCCAAGAAGGTCGCTGCGTGCAGAATACAGATTCTGCACGCATCTTGAAGCGAAGTGAACGGCATCCGTTCATCTTCCTCCTCAAGCGATTTTCCCCAAATCGCATCCAGAAGTTCCTCCACCCTTATTCTCCCTCCTGAAGCCATTTTCTCTTCACGAGACCACCCCTATCATCACTTTGAAGCGAGGGGAGGTTGAAGACGACTAAGCTTTAGAGCACAAGCTCTAGCATGGCCTTCCTAGAAAGCTTCATCTCACAAATATAGACTCGTTTGAGTCGATGTCTCGCCTAAAAATAACTATAGATCTAGCACCAAGGGAGAGGGGAGGAAACTCACCTCATTTCCGGCATTTCCTGCGTTGCCGGCCATGGATCGTGTTACTCTTCTCCGCGGCATCTTTGGCTCGATGCTGTTGTTCTTCACGAAAAGGAAGGAGAGAGAGAAGTCCGCCTCCAAAGCTCGCACCAGCAAGCTCTCCTCCGGCGATCCGCGATATTCCCCTCTTCCGCTTCCTTCGGCTTCGCGGAATCCACGATGACAGCAAGGGCAAAGTGACGGCTAGGGTTCCATTTACTTCTTATTTATATTAGCACATTAGGTCAAGTCACTCGCCACATGTCAATCCCTGATTGGACCGCCCACATTTGGTCTTAATTGAAGTGACCCGGTCCAAGAAACCATCCAGCGCAAACACCGAAGTTCGGTTCAGTTCGCACAGAACAACGGGTCCGCATGGGTGAAAACGTATAAGTAAAATTCGGTGGGAATCAGTCGTATTCTCGACGATCGGCGAGAATCGTCGGGTCATTCTCGACGATCGGCGAGAATCGTCAGGTCATTCTCGACGAATTTCCCTTGGGCAAATCCTGGAGTTGAGTACATTGAGTATTCTCGACGATACTCGACGATCGGCGAGAATAAGCGGGTCATTCTCGACGAATTTCCCTCAGGCAAATCCTGGAGTTGAGTACATTGAGTATTCTCGGCGATACTCGACGATCGGAGAGAATAAGCGGGTCATTCTCGACGAATTTCACTTAGCAAACTTTTCAGAAATCCGGCCGTGGAGTATCAGTCGACGATACTCGACGATTTCTTCATCGGCTTTTTCTGCTTTTATTTTATGTTTATTTATACCCGCGCTAGTTAATTATATAACCCGACAAATTATCTTCGGTAAAATAATAGTACCTCCAGGTAAGAGTAAAAATAATCAACCCATCCCCGAGAACAATACCACCCTGATATTCCCCACCAAAATATCTTGTACTACACGCGATAGGTGCACTTGCCTCCTTTCGTTAAAACTCGGTTTCAACTTTATATCAAATAAATCTGTGTGCCCCGCTATTCAAACTAAATAAACCACAAACCAAAAAAAATAAGTCGGCGGGGCGCCGCGAGTTTTAACCATCAACATCTTTTATATTCATTACACTCCAGGGAAGGGTAATGTTGTTGCTGATGCTTTGAGCTGGTGGACTCCCATGCAAGTAATTTGGATTTTGCTACATTATGAGCGTCTAGTCCATGATTTGGAGTCCCTTAAGATCTCATGTATTGATAGAAGGTCAACAACTACAACATATTTAAATTGGATGGAGGTCCAATTCAATCTTGTAGATAGAGTGTGACTAGATTTGGAGCTTGACTTGACCACAAAGTGTTATATGATAGCGATTGTGGATGGGTCAAACACCGAGTCCACCTTTAAAGATGGAATCTTTTGGAATTCTTTAGAATGAGCATCCCAATGTTTTCAAACTACATGATGAGTTGATATGTGAGGTTCATTTTACCAAGTAATTAATTCACTCATGGATGAATAAAATGTACATGGATATGAAGAATCTCTTTTGGTAGTCAGGTTAGAAGAAAGATATTACCCTCTACGTGGTTAAGTGTCAAACTTACAGATCAGTGAAGGAAGAATATCAATGTCCTGATGGGTTTCTATAGTCCTTACAAATTCCAAAATGGAAGGTTGATGATATATCCATAGATTTCGTGCATAGGCTTTCGAGGTCGTAGCATGGAAATGATACCATCAGAGTGATCATCGATCATTTAATAATAGTGTTGAAAATGGTGAAGTGAAAGCGGGTGATTGGGCGACCTGGGTGACCTGTCTGCGCAGTCTATGCGGACAGGACTGGCGGTTAGCCAGGTCGGCAGAGCTATTGCAGACGGCTTGTTCATTGGAGGCCTAGGCGGTCTGTTCGTGCGGTCTATGCGAACAGAGGTGGCAACCAGCCAGGTTGGAGTATGGTCAGCCAGCGGTTTGGTCCCAGAAGTCAACCGGGCGGATAGCTTCTCTATCCACAGAGTCCGGCAAGATGCGTACTTGGATGGAGCTCGGCAAACCGGCATGGCAGTTGCCTTTGTCTAGCTCTGGTGTTGTGGCTGGTGGAAGCCGCAGGGTTCGCCGGTTAGAGCGGACTGGAGCTGGAGGTCGCTGGGATTGGTGGACTGGATCCAGTGTCCGCCAGTAAGCGCGGACTAGCCCCTGTAGCCAGTGGTGTGGACTTGGTTGGTTCTAAACCAAGTCCATGCTTGGGTCAGTCCAGGGAGATCGCATAGTTAAGCACAGAATGCTTCTCAGTCCGCCAAGCTCGGCAGCAGTGTCATGTGCCTTGGTTGTGAGCTTGGGGAATGCGGACTGGAGTTGAGTCCATAAGGCGTGCAGACTGGAGCCGGGTCTGCCAAGCTCGGCAGCAGTTTCCTTGAGGTTTGGTTGTAAGCTTAGTGAAAGAGGACTGGTGATGTGTCCTCCTGGGCATGCGGACTATTCTCCTTGTCCGCTGAGTCCGGCAGTTGACATTGGTTCCTTGGCTGTGGGCTCGTGGTACGCAGACTGAAGGTGAGTCCACAGGGCGCGCGGATTGGAGCGGGTTCCACTGATATACGGACATGATGTTGCTGCAGATTTCTAAGGGTAGATGTCTAAGTCTGGCTAGGCCTTTGGCGACAAGGCGGATAGAGGTTACTATCCGACCTTGGTGATGCTCTTGGCGGGCTGGCTATCCGGCACAGGTCGAAGCGGATTGGATGTGTATCCGTGTAACGCCCCGAAACTCAAAAGAGTGACAGGTGGTATTTTATGCCAAATCTGGGATTTAGTAGAGGTGACACAGCTTGGGACACGGGCGTGTCCCAGGGTGTGTCGTGCTCGGGTTCAGCATTGGCCGCGTGGTTGGCGAAATTGCAGTAAACGATCGTCGGGGCAGTGAACACGGCTTGGGACACGGGCGTGTCCTAGGGCGTATCAGACACTCAAAGCCTTTCACTCAACGATCGTTGAGTGAGGGAGCACAGCCTGAGCCCAGGCATGTTTGGGTCCGACATGGGCGTGTCGAATACCCGTGTCCTGCTCGGGTCGTTTGGCGAGTTGTGCTAAGGCAGCAACACGGCCTGGGATACGGGTGTGTCCCAGGGCATGTCTAGCACACGACATGTGACACGGGCGTGTCACATGGCCGTGTCGTGCTCTGGTCATTTTTGACCTATGTCGATGGAGGAACACGCCCAGTAACACGGGCGTGTACTGGTTGATACGGGCGTGTCAAGCCTGACACGGGCGTGTCGAGTGTCACAACCCACATTTTCTCCGAAGAAAATGAATTATCAGAGAAGGAGAAAACACGCGTCATGATGTCACGTCGAGCAGGGGATAACTGCCGACGCTCAGGCAAATCACTATCAACTAAACTTAATGAAAATTCATAAGTTAAATGATTAGAAAATCAGTTATATTTTTAAAGGTCGTATCCCTCAGCGCGGTGGATCAACTAGCCCACAGTTTAAAAATTATACTTATACACTGCGGAAAATACTTTATTCAGGTTTGACATCCTAAAAGAGTGCATAAGTGTCCCCAGAGGACAACTTATACTAAGAAGACCCTACATTTAATTTATTATATATATAAGAAAACGATCTTTTTACGTTGTTTGAAAAATAGTGACAAGTTTATAAAACATGCTGATCATGAGTAATACTTATAATAGTGTTTTTAGGTTTAAAAGTAACTAGCAAGCTAGCATAAATCATCCCCAGAGCAAGTAGACTAACTCCAAAAAGGTAGCAGCAAAAAGTAACATATCTAGTATCAAGGTAAAAACTACCAGTGGGCGCCAACAAACTGACACGAATCCACTGGCAAGTATGTATGTCTGTAAGAAAAACAACACCAAAACTACCTCGCAAAAATAAGAAACTGATCTCTATAGCACCAGAGACCACCAGCAACTGCACAGCACCACTAGCCGTTAGAGCAGCTACTATCCAGAACCTGAGGCATTCAAAGAAGAAAGAATACCTCAGCAAGCAAACTAGAAAACTGCTCGAAAGTGTCAATCAGAAGATAAGTAAAAGAGGAAAACAAAGCAGTAACAGTCACAACTTCCCAAGGCAAGGCAAAAAGGAAGTGCACTAAGTGCGAGGACACAACAGTAACTCTGCCCAAAAGCTGCAGAGTCAATAAGGCTACCATGAGCCCAAAGGCTGCAATCTACCAAGGAAGAAACGTCTAACACCCTAAGCTTTGAGAGATGGTAGTAGCAAAGTAAACAACGCGGATCCGGGTTGGAGACAAACTCAGTCCCCCAACCACTATTTCCAAGAAACCAAGCTCAGTGGTCTACATGTGAAAGCACTAGGGCTCTCCCACCCCCTTGCCCAGCCCGTACCTGGAGAAAGATAAAAGAAAAAGGGTGGCCTTGGCTAAATTACACAACACCTCCCCAATTAAGAGCTTCAAACCACCACTACTAACCACAACCCACGATTCGGCCTTTTTGGAAAAATAAGAAACTAGTCGACAAGGAACCTCAAAATCAAGAAATTCACTCGGGGGAGAAAATCAAGGTAAGGGAAAAGCATTGAGATGACTCAACACAGCCTAGCGTTGAGTGAGCCCCACTCACTCAACGCCTAACCCGACCTTGGCGTTGAGTGAGTTAGCCTCACTCAGTGCTAGAATCAACCATGGCGTTGAGTGAGGTTCACTCACTCAACGCACTCCGCAAGAACAGCTCTGGCATTGAGTGAGCTAACCTCACACAATGCCAAAACAGCTATGGTGTTGAGTGAGGTCCACTCCCTCAATGCCTAAATAGCTATGGCATTGAGTGAGGTTCACTCCCTCAACGCCTTCAGCAAAACAGGTAGTGGCGTTGAGTGAGCTAACCTCACTCAACGCCAAAACAGCTACGCCGTTGAGTGAGGTCCACTCACTCAACGCCTTAGCACTTAACCGCAAAACCCAACGGTGGCGTTGAGTGAGTACACCTCTCTAAATGCCAAAACAGCTTTGGTGTTGAGTGAGGTCAACTCACTCTACGCCAAAGTACTTACCCGCAGGAAAACCCTAAACCAACGCCATCCGGAAGAGGTCGGTGGGAATGCCGATCGATTCTCACCGAATCGGCGGGAAAGCAGATTGATTCTCGCCGAATCGGCGGGAAAACAGATCGATTCTCGCCGAATCGGCGGGAAAGAAGATTGATTCTCGCCGAATCGGCGGGAAAATAGATCGATTCTCGCCGAATCGACGGCAATGCAGATTGATTCGCGCCGAATCGGCGGGAATCACTAATGATACTCGTCGAAGTCGACGAGAATCACTTAGTGATTCCCGTCGATTTCGACTTAGACGAATTTTCTCACTCAATCGCCTCACTACTTAGCCGCAAAAGAACAGACCAAACTATGGCTTTGAGTGTGTGCACCACACTCAACGCCAAGCCCGGGCGGCGTTTGGCTTTGAGTGTGTGTACCACACTCAACACCAAATCCCGAGAGCCTACAAAGACTGGATCTAACAAGAGCACTACCACCGAAACCTCCCTCTCTCTCTCTCGGCTTCACCCGCAAAAGCACCAAACTAGAAAAAAAAAATCTGGAGTCTAAATGGTGAAAACAACCAGCGGGTTGAGTAAAAACAGCACAAAGAGGGGGGCTCATAAAGGGAAACTGAAGCACAGAGTTTTAGCAAGCAAAATGAGAAAAGCTTGGCTTCTATCCTAGGGCTAACCGGGTAGTTAAGAGGGGGAAGATCAAAACAGCAAGTGCAAGAACCACATGACTCAGTTTTTCAACGAAGCTTCACTCGAGCCCTTCCTCTCCCTCGGCACCAGCAGCAGCAACACCTAGCCAGCACATCCCGAGCTTTAATGGCGGAAAGGGAAAAAACGGAAAATCCAAATCTTCTGAAAACCCTACGAAAATCAAATCTCTTACCGTAGAAACATAGATCTAAGAGAGAGCAATCCAAATCCGCTTTCGAAATCGAAATCCGTCAACAAACGCTCCCGGAATCGCCGTCCGAAGGGGTAGCAGGTCCGACGGTTTTCCTCTATTTTCCACGAACAGGAGCAGGCGACAGTTTTCGGGAAGAAGAAGAAGAATGGACCCGCTAATTTGGCTTAAGGCTTTTAAATAAATCTAATCACGCCTAATCAGCCTTAATCGCCTCCATAGCCGCCGGTTCATTACCAAAGCTTTTGACCGCAGAAATCATCTAAATAGCTTCAAATATACACATTTGCTTTTATTATTAGCACACCCAAAACGATGCGAAAACCAAACTACCTCGGAATTCGACGAAACTCGCACCGTAGCTAAATACCCATACTACGAACGCAACGGCGAAGTCGAAATTAACTTTTAACGAACAGAACTCGAGTTATACCCACCTGAAGCCAAAACACAAGCATCCCCCGAGAGGCCACACCGGGTCACCCAAAACGACTCGGCTTGCTAGGGAGATCTTTCCAATAGGCTACAAAATAGGCCACCCAGTTCTAAGGAGTTAAGACCCCACTCCATAGATAGCACAAGCCAATAAAATGCATCGACGTAACGCCAAATGAGAATTAAATAATCGCAGAAAATCGGGGGCGTTACAGTCACCCCCCCCCCCCCCCTCAAAGAAAGTTTCGTCCCAAAACTTTACACACAATGCCTCACTAAAGAAGGAAAAGTAACAAGACAAACATTACAAGAAGAAAACAAACAAAACTAATCAGGGAAACAGTTGAGGGTGAGCCTCCCTCATAGCCGACTCTAACTCCCAAGTCGCGCTTTCCAAACCCTGATTCTTCCATAGAACTTTGACCATCGGGATGGACTTCCTTCGCAGCACCCGATCTTGAGTATCCAAAATGC
Source organism: Platanthera zijinensis (assembly GCA_039513925.1). NCBI lineage: Eukaryota > Viridiplantae > Streptophyta > Magnoliopsida > Asparagales > Orchidaceae > Platanthera > Platanthera zijinensis. The sequence goes on along the minus strand of CM077078.1, from coordinate 71,370,987 downwards.
AGACCGGCACTTCAATAAAAGAGAGATTAGGCTCCAACTGGGGCACAACATCCAAGACTTGCCCACTACTGCGCACACACTTCCACAATTGGCTTACGTGAAATACATTATGAACACCTGGGAAGTTTGCTGGCAAATCCAACCTATAAGCTGACACGCCAATCCGTTCAACAATCTTAAACGGGCCCACATACCTCGGGTCCAATTTCCGATTCTTACCAAACCTCTTAACTCCAACCATCGGGGAAACCTTAAGAAACATAAGGTCCCCTACAGAAAACTCCAAGTCAGACCTACGCTGATTGGCGTTCTTCTCGTATCTCTCCTGAGCTAAACGAAGCTTTTCTCGAATAAACTTCACTGCGACTTCCATCTCCTCGAGCGCATCCGGACCCAACAAGGGTCTCTCACCTGCCTCAGCCAAAAACAGGGGAGTTCTGCAGCGCCTCCCATACAAAGCTTCAAATGGAGCCATTTGCAAACTTTCTTGATAACTGTTATTGTATGCAAATTCCATAAGTCGCAACCACTCATCCCATGCTCCACCGTTGTCTAGAATGTAGCATCTGATCATATCCTCAACTATCTGGTTCACCCGCTCCGTCTGCCCATTGGTCTGTGGGTGGTAAGCAGTAGAATACCTCAGATCGGTACCCAAACCCTCCTGCAGACTCTGCCAAAAGCGAGAGGTAAATCGGGAATCTCGATCGGAAACGATGCTAACAGGCACACCATGCAATCTGATGACCTCATTCAAGTACAACTCTGCTATCTTCTTCATCGGGTATTCAATCTTATACGGCACGAAGTGAGCACACTTCGTCAGTCTATCCACTATAACCCAAACAGAATCAAATCCCCTTGGAGATTTCGGTAAGCCCGTTATGAAGTTCATAGAAATACTTTCCCACTTTCAAGTCGGGATCTCTAACGGAGTCAACTTGCCACCAGGCCTTCCGTGATCGGCCTTCATACGCTTGCAAGTGTGGCACTCAGCAACAAATCGGGCTATATAACTTTTCATGCCATACCACCAGGCAATTTGCTTCAAATCACGATACATCTTTGTAGATCCCGGATGGTAGGCAACACTGGATCCATAAGACTCTCTACATATCATACCCCTGATGTCCCCAACAGCGGGGATGCAAAATCTGCCGCGGTACTTCAAAGTTCCCGCATCATCGATGGAAAAATTCGGAAACTCCCCTCTCTCAGTCCTGAGGTATAAGTGCAGAAGGTCCGGATCATCCTTATGGTGCAACCTAGTAAGGGAAATCCAAGACGGCTCTGCCACTGCTAAACTACTCTGCATGTCGCAGCATCCCCCTGAAATATCCATAAGGAGGAACTCTTACACTAAACGATCGACAGAGATATTAAAAATCTTCCCCGTCTTCCGACTCAGGGCATCAGCCACCACATTGGCCTTGCCTGGATGGTACTGGATCTCTACATCGTAATCGGCCACATACTCAAGCCACTGCCGCTGGCGCAGATTCAACTCCTTCTGCATGAACACATACTTCAGGCTCTTGTTATCAGTGAAGATCTTGCACTGAGCCCCATAAAGTAGATTCCTCCACAGCTTCAACGCATAAATCACCGCTGCAAACTCAAGGTCATGCGTAGGGTAATTTCTCTCGTGAGTCTTTAATTGCCTTGACCCATATGCAATCACTTTTCCAACCTGCATCAACACGTAACCCAGACCAACATGCGAAGCATCCACATAAACATCATACTCCACACCGTCAGTAGGTAGGGTCAGTACGGGAGCAATGCACAATCTGTTCTTTAGCTCCAGGAAGGCTTCTTCGCACTTCTCGCTCCAAACAAAGGCCGCGTTCTTCTGGGTTAACCTGGTCAAAGGTGCAGCCAGGGTAGAGAAACCCTCCACGAACCTCCTGTAGTAGCCGGCCAACCCTAGAAAGCTACTGATCTCCTTGGGCGTGCCCGGCCTACTCCAATCCATCACTGCTGCGATCTTTTTCGGGTCAACTGAGATCCCATCCTTGTTCACCACGTGGCCCAGAAATGAGACCTGAGGCAACCAAAATTCGCACTTGCTAAACTTGGCGAATAACTTGTGATTCCTCAACTCCGATAGAACCAAGCGCAGATGCTGCTCATGCTCCTCAGCGTTGCGAGAATAGACCAACACGTCATCGATGAAAACCACAACGAACTTGTCTAGGAAATCCTTGAACACCCGGTTCATCATATCCATGAAAACTGATGGTGCGTTGGTCAGACCAAACGACATCATCAAGAACTCAAAATTTCCATGCCTCGATCTAAACGCAGTCTGTGGAATATCTGCCTCACGGATCCTGGGCTGATGATGGCCAGAATGAAGATCGATCTTAGATAACACCGTGCTACCGCGCAACTGGTCAAACAAGTCATCGATCCTCGGTAGAGGGTACCTGTTCTTAATAGTGACTTGGTTCAACTCCATGTAGTCGATGCAAAGCCGCATCGACCCATCCTTCTTCTTCAAAAATAGAACAGGAGCACCCCAAGGCGACGAACTCTGCCTGATAAACCCTTTTGACAACAACTCATCTAACTGGATTCGCAACTCCTCTATCTCACAAGGGGCCATCCGGTATGGCGCCTTAGCAATAGGACGCGTACCCGGTTCCAAATCAATCACAAATTCAACATCCCGATCGGGAGGAAGACCAGGAAGGTCATCAGGAAACACATCAGCGAAACGACAAACAACGGGAATCTCCTCTAAGCGCGGTATACTAACAGCGGTCCCAACCACCGAGACTAAATAAGCAAAATAACCAGAAGGAAACAACTTTTGAGCACATACCGCAGAAATGACAGGAGAATCTTGGCACGGATCAGCATACACGCTTCCCAGCTGACCATTATCCTTGATGAAGTTCAAGCGCTTCCCTTTGCACTGAATGACTGCATCATACTTAGACAGCCAGTCCATGCCCAGAATGACATCGAAGTCCTCCAGGTCAATCATCTTCAAGTCTGCCCTCGCAAGAAAATCCCTTAACAAAACAGGGCAATCTAGAATGCCCAAATCTTATAACACAGATTCACCATAAGGGAACTTGACGCGGAAAATATCACGAACTCGATCTTGAGTTAACCGATGTCGCTCCACCAAGGCTCTAGCCACAAATGAGTGGGTAGCGCCGGAGTTGAACAGAACGCGCGCCTAGCAATTCTTCACCTTAAATTTCCCTATAGGAGTATATACAACTAAGGATCTACCAAAACCCAACTGTAACCATTCTAGCAAATAAAAATTTCAAGCTAGAAAAAAGAAACAACTAACCTGAGAAGACTTGAGTCGAAGCTTGGGCCTCCTCAGAAGAGATCACGTTCAGCTTTCCTTTACCCTTGTCCACATGCTGAGGCGGAGGTAGTGCCTGAAGTGGAACTGCATGAAGAGCAAGCTTGACCTGAGGACACCTAGACTTGATGTGACCCTTCTGCCCACACTGATAGCAGACTTTATCCTTAGACCAGCACTGGGAAGCATCATGCCCGGGTCGCTTGCAAACAGAACGGGAAACATCCCTCCTAGGAGCACCCAGAATAGCATGAACATGCTCCTTCTTCTGAGTTGCTGCCTTCTTGAAACACCTCTCGACATGGTGGCTCGACCGGCCACAGAAGCTATACACCACCTTGCTATTCTTTCCCAAAGCAGCATCGGGTACCTGGGGTTTCTTCTCCTCGACGGACTTCCTCTTGTCCTTTCTCATTTGCTGGCCTCTGCTCTTTGCGGTCTCGATAGCCTCTACCTTCAGAGCAGCCTCCACTACCCCTGCATAAGTCTCTGATCCATAAGCACTGGTTAACTGTTGCACCTCGCTCCTCAAGCCACCAAGAAACCGCTTGACTCGATCTTCCTCAACACTCACCAACCCAGGAGCAAACTGGCTCAACTTGCTGAACTCTATCTCATACTCACCAACTGTGAGTTGCCTTTGCTTCAGGTGGAGGAAGTTGTTCATAAGATGGTCACGCTCGACCGAGGGCAAGAACTTACTCAGCAGCATTTCCTTGAATACTTTCCAAGAGCAACCAGCTACCAAGCTCTCCTTTTCTCTAAGCCACCAACTCTTAGCCAAACCCTTAAGCTGATAAGCGGCTATCATCACCCTCTGATCATCTGCAATACCGGAATATGAGAACATCTCCTCCATAGAGATCAGCCAATCGTCTATGACCATGAAATCTGCCTTTCCATCATAAGTAAGAGGGCTAAGTCTCTGAAACTGCGAGATGAATGCCATCTCTGTTGGCACCACCACTAGAGGCCTCAGGGGTGCAGGAGGAGGAGGAACAGCTAACCCCCCTGCAGGGCCTTGCACACCCTGAGTCTGTCGTGCCATAACTGCCACCAAAGACTGGATCTGGGCTCGCACCTCCACCATATGCCTGCTCAAGGAATCGCTACTCTGTCGCAGGCTCTCAATCACCGCATCATTTTGCGCTCTCGATGACTCACCCTCAGATAGGGGGGTCGATCTAGTCGAAGGGCGTCTCGCCATTCTAAACTCATAGCAACCTTAGTTAGATCCTAGAACGACAGCTGCAACTAACTACAAGTACAGACAATACATACATAAATATGAACTTTAAGCTGCTAAACTTGCTCTGGGAGTTTATTTTTACAAGAATTGATGTTATGCCTTAACCTAGGATGGTTAACCACCACCATACTGACTCTTGTGCCTAGATCGGGAATGCATGACTTTATATTATTTTTGACTCGAAAACTTATGTGTGTACATATGTCATCCTGCCAGTCTTTAGCTTGGCACGTTGTGCTTATGCAATGTTATGCTATGCATGTTTGTGCTATGCATTCTAAAAAGGCTCTAATGCATGTTATGAGCGGCGTATACATAAAAATGTTATGCATCCCATACTACATAACATTTTCATGCAACGAAAAGAAAACGAGCTAGTCGCAGCCATGTGGTGAGGTTATGCATCCATACTACATAACCCTCACATGTTGCCCATATGGTGGATCCATATACGAACACATATTATGCATCTCATACTACATAATATGCCCCGTATACTTCGTGTTATGCTTATGAGTGTAGTGTTCGTGCTGTTGCCAAGACGTGCTGATGACATATCGGTGTGTGAATGATATGATGCTGAACCACTAATGCAATCAAAAGGGAAGGTTGCTTGACTAACTTGTCAAGCAACCTCCCTCTGATACCAACTATCACAACCCACATTTCTCTAAAGAAAACGAATTATCAGAGTAGGAGAAAACACGCGTCATGTTGCCACGTCGAGCAGGGGATAACTGTCGACGCTCAGGCAAACCACTATCAACTAAACTTAATGAAAATTCATAAGTTAAATGATTAGAAAATCAGTTATATTTTTAAAGGTCGTATCCCTCGGCGCGATGGATCAACTAGTCCACAGTTTAAAAATTATACTTATACGCTGCGGAAAATACTTTATTCAGGTTAGACATCCTAAAAGTGTGCATAAGTGTCCCCAGAGGACAACTTATACTAAGCAAGACCCTACATTTAATTTATTATATATATAAGAAAACGATCTTTTTACGTTGTTTGAAAAATAGTGACAAGTTTTATAAAACATGCTGATCATGAGTAATACTTATAATAGTGTTTTTAGGTTTAAAAGTAACAAGCAACCTAGCATAAATCATCCCCAGAGCAAGTAGACTAACTCCAGAAAGGTAGCAGCAAAAAGTAACATATCTAGTATCAAGATAAAAACTACCAGTGGGCGCAAACAAACTGACACGAACCCACTGGCAAGTATGTATGTCTGTAAGAAAAACAACACCAAAACTACCTTGCAAAAACAAGGAACTGATCTCTATAGCACCAGAGACCACCAGCAACTGCACAGCACCACTAGCCGTCAGAGCGGCTACTATCCAGAACCTGAGGCATTCAAAGAAGAAAGAATACCTCAGCAAGTAAACTAGAAAACTGCTCGAAAGTGTCAATCAGAAGATAAGTAAAAGAGGAAAACAAAGCAGTAACAGTCAGAACTGCCCAAGGCAAGGCAAAAAGGAAGTGCACTAAGTGCGAGGACACAACAGTAACTCTGCCCAAAAGCTGCAGAGTCAACAAGGCTACCATGAGCCCAAAGGCTGCATTCTACCAAGGAAGAAACGTCTAACACTCTAAGCTATGAGAGATGGTAGTAGCAAAGTAAACAACGCGGATCGGGGTTGGAGGCAAACTCAGTCCCCCAACCACTATTTCCAAGAAACCAAGCTCAGGGGTCTACATGTGAAAGCACTAGGGACCTCCCACCCCCTTGCCCAGCCCGTACCTGGAGAAAGATAAAAGAAAAAGGGTGGCCTTGGCTAAATTACACAACACCTCGGAAAAGCGTTGAGATAACTCAACACGGCCTGGCGTTGAGTGAGCCCCACTCACTAAACGCCTAACCCGACCTTAGCATTGAGTGAGTTAGCCTCACTCAGCGCCAGAATCAACCATGGCATTGAGTGAGGTTCACTCACTCAACACCCTCCATAAGAATAGCTCTGGCATTGAGTGAGCTAACCTCACTCAACGCAAAAACAGCTATGGCGTTGAGTGAGGTCCACTCCCTAAACGCCTAAACAGCTATGGCGTTGAGTGAGGTCCACTCCCTCAACGCCTTCAGCAAAATAGGCAGTGGCGTTGAGTGAGCTAACCTCACTCAACGCCAAAACAGCTACGGAGTTGAGTGAGGTCCACTAACTTAACGCCTTAACACTTAACCGCAAAACCCAATGGTGGCGTTGAGTGAGTACACCTCTCTCAACGCCAAAACAGCTTTGGCGTTGAGTGAGGTCAACTCACTCTACGCCAAAGTACTTACCCGCAGGAAAACCCTAAACCAACGCCATCCGGAAGAGGTCGGCGGGAATGCCGATCGATTCTCGCCGAATCGGCGGGAAAGCAGATTGATTCTCGCAGAATCGGCAGGAAAACAGATCGATTCTCGCCGAATCAGCGGGAAAGAAGATTGATTCTCGCCGAATAGGCGGGAAAACAGATCGATTCTCGCCGAATTGTCGGGAATGCAGATTGATTCGCGCCGAATCGGCGGGAATCACTAACGATACTCGTCGAAGTCGACGAGAATCACTTGGTGATTCCCGTCGATTTCGACTTAGACGAATTTTCTCACTCAATCGCCTCACTACTTAGCCGCAAAAGAACAGACCAAACTATGGCTTTGAGTGTGTGCACCACACTCAACGCCAAGCCAGGGCGGTGTTTGGCTTTGAGTGTGTGCACCACACTCAAAACCAAATCCCGAGAGCCTACCAAGACTGGATCTAACCAGAGCACTACCACTCAAACCTCCCTCTCTCTCTCTCGGCTTCACCCGCAAAAGCACCAAACCAGAAATAAAAATCTGGAGTATAAATAGTGAAAACAACCAGCGGGTTGAGCAAAAACAGCACAAGGAGGGGGGCTCATAAAGGGAAACTGAAGCACAGAGTTTTAGCAAGCAAAAAGAGAAAAGCTTGGCTTCTATCCTAGGGCTAACCGGGTAGTTAAGTGGGGGAAGATCAAAACAGCAAGTGCAAGAACCACTTGCCTCGGTTTTTTAGCAAAGCTTCACTCAAGCCCTTCCTTTCCCTCGGCACCAGCAGCAGCAACACCTAGCCAGCACATCCTGAGCTTTAATGGCGGAAAGGGAAAAAACTGAAAATCCAAATCTCCTAAAAACCCTACGAAAATCAAATCTCTTACCGTAGAAACGTAGATCTAAGAGAGAGCAATCCAAATCCGCTTTCGAAATTGAAATCCGTCCACAAACTCTCCTGGAATCGCCGTCCGAAGGGGTAGCAGGTCCGGCAGTTTTCCTCTGTTTTCCGCGAACAGGAGCAGGTGACGGTTTTCGGGAAGAAGAAGAATGGACCCACTAATTTGGCTTAAGGCTTTTAAATAAATATAATCACGTCTAATCAGCCTTAACCGCCTCCTAAGCCCCTGATTCATTACCAAAGCTTTTGACCGTAGAAATCATCTAAATAGCTTCAAATATACACATTTGCTTTTATTATTAGCACACCCAAAACGACGCGAAAACCAAACTACCTCGGAATTCGACGAAACTTGCACCGTAGCTAAATACCCATGCTACGAACGCAACGGCGAAGTCGAAATTAACTTTCAACGAACAAAACTCTATTTATACCCACCCGAAGCCAAAACACAAGCATCCCCCGAGAGACCACACCGGGTCACCCAAAACGACTCGGCATGCTTGGGAGATCTTGCCAATAGGCTACAAAATAGGCCACCCAGTTCTAAGGAGTTAAGACCACACTCCACTGATGGCACAAGCCAAGAAAACGCGTCGACGTAACGCCAAATGAGAATAAAATAATCGCAGAAAAATCGGGTGCGTTACATCGAGTGCCCGTGTTATTTTTTGGGCGCGACGGTTTTGACGGCGAATGAGTAACACAGCCTTGGACATGGGCGTGTCGTAAGCCGTGTTCGGCCCAGATCTTGGATTTCAAGTCCGAATCGCAGCCGTCTGTTTTCTTATTTTGAGATCCGACGGCTAGGGGTTGTTTCCCCAGCGCTATACCCGGGTTTAGGGCTTAGGAAACACCATTTCTCTTGGGTTACTCTCTTTCTAAGATCTAGAGAGAGGAGAGAGCAAGGAGGAAGAAGGAAGGCTAGATTCGGTCACCACCGGAGTTTCAGAGCTCCAAATCCCGAGCCGACTTCGGATCTATGGAGGCAAGGAGATTGCAGTGCTTTTCATCTGCGTAGATTTCCATTGCGCCAAGGAAAAACGCAAGGGTAACGATTTTCATCTTGAGCATGTGAAGCTCTTCTTCCTTTGCATGGGAAAACCAGCTCCCGCGAGTGTGTGGTGAGTTTGCGGTATTCCTTGGGGTAGATATGTAAAGTCCCCCTTATTAGAGTCCGGAATCGTAGTATGGACATAGCCATGGTGTATGAAGCCTACCCGGACATGTTGGTCTGAATCGGTGATGTGTATTTATGCATATTATGCCGGAGAAGACTCCATGTGTTTTGATTATTTTCGGGTTGCTATGCGTTAGAATGCATCAGGGAATCTTGGGGATTAACCCCAAGGTGCACCCGGAAATCTGGGCGGAAATGCATTTCTGCCATTTCAGTGGCCTGGGAGCCAGCCGAGTATATAGCGGGGCAATGTACCGTGTTTTATCGATAGTTGGTACTGGGGAAAGCTTGGCCCACGTCAAAGGCCAAATGGCCATGGCGGGGTGAGCAACGGGTTGGTGGAACCCTACCCGCTGTTGATGCACGAAATGCGACACCGACCAATTAACGGGTTGTTCGATCTCACAAGCTAAGGGTGAATAAAGAAGGGTTGCGGGGATGGAGGAGAAGCTTGCTTGAGCAGAGGAGAAGCTTGCTCGAGCAGAGAGGGAGCTTGATCAGGTACTGTCGAGCAGACAACTACTTTGATGGTCAGCTTTGCAGGTTGATGCCGAGAGAGGAGAGAAGAAGAGAGGAGGCCGCTAGCAGCGGCAACAGCAGACTTCGCCCGCCGCGGCTTGAATGCCACTCTTGCGACGGGCTTTTCCTTTAATCAAGAAGAGTTACAACTTGCTATTGCACCATTACATATAAGAGCAGCAAAGGGTACAATGGGGAAGTTGGCGGCTAAGGAAGAAGGTGTCAGAAATTAAGTAAAAGAGGCTGCCGATGCTGCTCAAGCTGCCTGATGAGGGCAGAAAAAACTAAGTCCACAGCCCTTGACGACCTGGGAGAACTGGATATTGGAGGCTGCGGAGGCTGCTCAAGTTGCCTGATGAGGGCAGAAAAAACTAAGTCCACAGCCCTTGACGACCTGGGCGGACTGGAGATTTGAGGCCGCAGACCTTGCTTGATCAACCCTGACGACCTGGAAAACTGAGTCCGCAGGCTTTGATCAAGGTGGCAGTTCTTCTCCATGCATGCAGAATGAGAGGCCTTGGGGGCTATTTATAGGCCCGGGGAGAATCTTCTAGGAGCGGGACCCAGTGACGTCACCATCGATGACCTCGGCGGACTGAGCGGACTGAGAAGATGAGGTTGACGACCTCGGCGGACTGAGCGGAGGAGGGGGAGGCCTGAGGAGCAGGCGGCTTGAGGCCAGGCCGCCCCTAGGCAGGCGGCCTGAGGCCAGGCCGCCCCTAGAGGAGGCGACCTGAGGCCAGGCCGCCCCTAGGCAGGCGACCTGAGTCCAGGCCGCCCCTAGGGCAGGCGACCTGAGGCCAGGCCGCCCCTAGGGGAGGCGGCCTGAGGCCAGGCCGCCCCTAGGCAGGCGACCTGAGGCAAGGCCGCCCCTAGGGCAGGCGACCTGAGGCCAGGCCACCCCTAGGGGAGGCGGCCTGAGGCCAGGCCGCCCCTAGGGGAGGCGGCCTGAGGCCAGGTCGCCCCTAGGCAGGCGACCTGAGGCCAGGCCGCCCCTAGGGCAGGCGACCTAAGGCCAGGCTGCCCGTAGGGCAGGCGGCCTGAGGCCAGGCCGCCCCCTGACGGCGAAAGCCTGGGGCCAGGCTGGATAGGGGAGCCGAGTCCTGCGATGGTCCGGTCGTGCGCTGGCACTGGCAGATCGAACCTGTGAACTGATATAGGTTGCCTCCTGCAAGGAAGCATGCTGCATGGTTAGCTGGTCGAATTGCTTGTCCTGCGAGGGTGAGCTATGGAAGCAGCTCGCTGTCCCGCAGGACACGCGGTGGCTATGCGACTAGGGCGGTTTAGACAGGGGAGACCGTCCTAGCCACACGACCTGAGCGAATAAGAAAAAAGGAGGTCCGCCTGGACCAACAAGGGAAGGCTGAGACAGATCGCGATCCTCGGGGGGTTCCCTTGAGTGGGCCACGACTTACGAGCTAGAGACCTTAGGAGGGATCGCCGATTTTGGGGTTAACACCCGCTCCATCTGTTTCGGTTAAAGATACCTAAAGTTAACGTGGCACTTACCGATGATTTGGAGATCGAGTCTAGGCTATGGCTGAGAAGACTAAATTCTCACGAGGTTTGCCGCCCTGGGGGTTGTGGTGGAGTCAAGGATCGGACTGGGTTTGGACTAGCTTCGCCGAGTAATTTCCCTGAGAGCACGGGGTGTACGGTCGTGTGTGTGTGTACCTATGATGTGATGTTTATTCGTTATGTTGCTTATTTTGCTAACAAGTGCAGGGAAGAAGCTTTGCCGCCCCTGTTTTGGGGCGGAATCATTATAATTTGGTCAGCTTTATCTGACCGTTATTCTTGTTTGCTACCGTTGCGGTGAATTGTGCTTGCAGGTACTACGGAGCCGAGCGGTAAATAGCGGGCTAAAGCCTAGGTTGCTGAGCTGGCCCTCGAAGGCCTAATTTTTGAGTGTTTTCTTGTATTCTCATATGTGACAGGCCTGTGTGCCGATGTTTGGAAGACACTTATATTTGAGAAAACTATTGTAAGGCCATAAGGCCAGTGCTTGTGTATTGTACATTCCTGTTGGTTTGAGTAGTGGACATTAATGCTCATGGCTGGGTTCTTTATTTCTTGCAACTTAACAAATTGCTTCTGCTAGATACTATGTGTAGGACGTTGTGATTGGTTGGTTGGTTTCATCTAGTAACCCATCGGTCTGTCCGTGGTATATGGCGTCGAGACCTGATCGAATCTACTGTTATATTCTATGTGACAGATAGGGTTGTTACAATTTGGTATCAGACTACCGGTTTCGGTCAGGCTTAAATGAATTCGTGGACGAATTCACTTTAAGGGGTGGTGAGCACATGTGTGTGCGTCATCGTTATAACATGAAAAGAACCCATGAATGTCCACTTAGGAATGAAAATACACATGTTTGAGGAACCTGCGTGTTCCTATAATTGCATTTTACAATGTTATTTGGTCACTTATTGGTGTTTTGTACGACTATAGGTGTCCGGGAGTGGCGCGTGGCAGCCTGAACGCACACTTTCTGAGAAAAGTACTGCACCAAGCGACGTGCCTAAGACTCCTACTTCTTTTGAAACCATAAGATGGGTAGTTGAAGCGGTATTCGCTGTGACCAATGCACAACATGGAAGAAATGTGTAACCCTATGTCCCTGAGATGGCCCCAACACCGGGCGGTGTGATGGAGCAAATGGCATGTAAAGGCCCTTTAGGGCAGCAGCTAAACATGGTTGTGTTGCAGGGAGCGCACTCAGTTAACGAATATTTACAGACGTTCCTTATGATAAGGTGCTACCCAGGCTTTGAGTGGGAAAGCGAGCAGTCTATAGTCGATAGATTTTATAATGGTCTGCGCAGTGAGTTATATATCCTACTGCTAGGACCTAAGCTATTGGGATTCCGAGCCTTGGTGGAGTCTGCTAGAACTTTGGAAGTAGAGTTGGGAAAAACTCATCAAATACCAGTGAATAGGGTACCAAACCCTGCAGATCCTATAAGGACTGCCTATCGCAGAACGCTAAGAAAAGAGAGTAGATCATATACTAGCCAGGCTACTTACAATTGTCATTCTTGTGGCAAGAAAGGGCACTTTGCTCGAGATTGTCGGGGGGGGTGCTCCGAAGATAATGAAAGCCATGGCAGTAGCAGTTGAGGACTCTAGTGCAAAGGAGGCAGTGTTCAAAATGCCAACCTCAAAATCTGGGTACCGTAGGTGGTACAAGAAGTCTAGGATGTCGGGTCTAGTTCCTTCCTCTAGCGCATCCGGAGCGACTACATGACAAACCCCGGGTGCATGCTATAACTGTGGAAAGCCAGGACACTATGCCCGGGATTGTTAGAGTAGATGCCCAATGTCTGAGAAGAAGCCGGGAGGGGCAACGTCTGAGGAGAAGGGCAAGGCGGTGGAGCCCACCGCATCACTATATACTCGTCCCAACCGAGAGTGGACATCCTTGGCAAGTAGGAGGTCTTGTGGCCGATCGTCGAGATGGCAGGTATGGGTTAATTGATAGCAATTTAACTTCTTATAACTGTTACCTTATGTGTGTTAGCTTAGGACTGGAAGTTCTATGCTTTGTTTTGGATTTTTGGTCACCCGGCGAGGGCATAGTTTCGATACGGGAACTTCGCACTCCTTTTGTCCGAAGGATTAGTTTTGCGCATCGGAGTATCTCCTTCGATGGTAAAGGACAATTTGGATGTGCGGTTACCTAATGGTTGTTCTATGCGAGCAGAGAGAGTCTGTGTCGTAAAGAGGTTACGGTTTGGGAGTCAGGAGTTCGACGTGCAAGCGTCGTTACTGCCACCATGGGAGGCTTCGAAGCCTAAGACTATATTAGATAGTATTTCGGGTGTATCCAAATATCCTGATGTGTTTCCCTGACGGTCTCCCTTGATCCCCACCATAGCGAGAGATCGATTTCACGATTGAGTTAGTGTCAGGTGCCAAACCTGCCTCACGCTCTCCTTATAGGTTGGTACCTAAGGAAATGGCGGAGCTAAAGGTTCAACTCGACCATTTGGTAGAGCAAGTGTATGTGCGTCCAAGCTTGTCGCCTTGGAGCGCACCGGTCCACTTTATTAAGAAGAAGGACGGGAGCTTTCGGCTGTGTATCGACTACAGAGAGTTAAACAAGCTAACGAAAAAGAACAAATACCCAATCCCAAGGATTGATGATCTTTTTGATTAGTTAGTCGGGTCTTCGGTATATTAAAAATTGGATCTTAAGTCAGGTTACCATCAGCTAAGGATAAGGGAAAGCGATGTCCCAAAGACAACGTTCGGTGCAAGGTATGGGAATTTTGAGTTTACGGTCATGCCGTTCGGGCTGACTAATGCGCCGTCAGTGTTCATGGATTTGGTGAACAGATCGTTCAGGGAGTACCTAGACCATTTTGTGGTCGTCTTCATCGACGACGTATCGGTGTACTCGCAGAGCAAAGATAATCACCTCAAGCATCTGCTTTTGGTGTTGGAAACGCTAAAGAGGAACCAACTCTATGCCTTGTTCTCCAAATGTTAGTGTTGGGTTATCCTAGGTAGCATCCCTCGGTCATAAAGTTTGTAGAGTGGGTATTGATGTGGATCCAACGAAGATAGTTATGATAAGCGAGTGGCCTGTGTTGCGTTCGGGAGCGAAAGACTAGAATTTTTTGGGGCTGATCGGCTACTACAGGCGCTTCGTAGAGAACTTCTCGCGGATAGAGTTACCCCCTCAAAACTTTGACGAGGAAAGAGAAAAAGTTGTTTTGATGCCTGCGTGCGCACATGCTTTCGAGGAGCTGGAGAGACGGTTGACCACGACGCTTATTCTAAGTTCGACAGTGGGACCGAAGGCTTCGAGATTTACAGTGATGCCTCAGGCAGTGGTTTGGGTTGCGTGCTGCTGCAGCATAGAAGTGTTATAGCGTATGGCTCGAGTCAGATGAAAGTGCGCGAAAGGAATTATCCGGTCCACGAATTGGAGTTGGCAGCCGTGATTTTTGCGCTAAAGCTGTGGAAGCACTACTTGTACGACGTAAAGGCCGATATTTATACTGACCACAAAATCCTTAAGTACCTGTTGGATGAGAAGGATATGAACATGAGGCAGCAGTGATGGATGGAGTTCCTGGGGGAATATACGCTCAAAATTCATTATGTACCCGGGAAAGGCAATACAGTTGCGGATGCGTTGAGTCGCAGGGCTCCCGCCCAAGCCAACTTGTTGTCGGTTCATGATGAGAGATTAATACGGGAGTTGGAGGCGTTATAGATCTAGTTAGTGGAGAAGCAGACTAGCGCTAAAGCATTATTGAACTGGATGGAAGTTCAGTATGGCCTGACTGATCGGATTTGACAGGCTATTGAGTTGGATGGCAGCATTAGAGAGCTTATGGATGCAGCTGAAAGTGAGTGTAAGATCTATCTTTACTCTAGAGGGGGGGTGAATAGAGTATTTTAAAATAATTTACAATTTAAAACTGTAAAGCAGTGGAAGTCTTGATTTATGTATATGTGTAAGGTGCTTGCAAAAAGAAAAACTAAGAAGCAAGAAATAAGAAATCATATCACACAACAAAAACAAAACACAGCAAGCCAGATGACACAAGGAGCTATAGTGGTTCCCCAACAACCTGGGTATATCCACTCTTCTACCACCCTAGGTAGGAATCCACTACAGGAATAGTTGATCAGGTGTCCTGTGCACCAATGAGCTTTTGATAAGGTGCTCAAAAACCAAACCTAGATTTTTTGATAAGGTGTCTTGCCACCACTGAGTTTTGACAAGGTCTCAGAAACCAGCCACAAAACTTTTGAAGGGAGTTTTGAGAAACCCTTTTATAGAAGGAATAAAGAAAAACAAAAAGGTTGAGTTGTTCTTCTTTGTCAATAATCTGAGAGAAGACAAGTGGAAGAGGTTGTCAAAGCTCCCCCTGAGATCTGTAAGGGTTCAGGAAGATGAGCTTTGCTTAGGGTGATAGACCTTCAGTTGCTTCAGATCTCCAGCAATAGATGATTTCAGCAGATGCTGAAATGTGTGATGTCTGGAGTTCTTGATGAAGAAGCTTTTGATCACTTGATGCTTGAAGGAGTAGAATAGCAGATGATCTCCTTCACAGTAATGTTCCTTGTGTTCTGAGTTTATTCCCAGAAGATGAATTCTTGATGAATAATTTTCTTGTTCTCTCTTCTGTATTCTTTTTCAAATCTTGTCAGTTCTCTATTTTCAGAATGATTCTCTAGGGAGTATATCAGATTTTGACTTCTAGATAGCCGTTAATCAGTCATAAATGACTACCTTAACTTATATCTGCCTCTGGAGGAAAGTCCTTAAGAAACATTCCAATTAGTCTTCCTTGAAACTTGCTCCAAATTGATCGAAACGGCTACAAAATCCTTTGTCATAAATGCTAAAAATAAGTCTGAATGAATTCCATAACTGTCCTGAATTTGAATCCTGAAATCGTCGATCTCTCAAATAAATCGTCGATCTGAGCTCAACGATCGTCGAACTGAGCTCAGAGATTGGATTTAAACTGGAAACAGAAATCGTTGAACTGAGCTCTACGATCGTCGAACTGAGCTCAGAGATTGGATTTAAACTGGAAACAGAAATCGTTGAACTGAGCTCTACGATCGTCGAACTGAGCTCAGAGACTTGGAAAACAACTAGAGATAGAGCGTCGATCTGAGCTCGAAGATCGTCGAACGGAGTTCGACGCTTCGTCGACCTGAGCTCGACGAAAATTGTCTTGGTCCTCAGCACTGAATACTGATCTTTAGAAGGTCTTGAGGGCAGCTTTCAAACCTAAGTACTAACCCTAAGACTCATTCTAATTGACCTATCAGACTATACAGCAAGGTCAACACAAATTCCTAAGCACATAGTGATCCTTACCCAAATTAGTAATAGGGTGTTCCAACAATCTCTCTTATTTGGGTTAGGATTACTATTTACATGACAGAATATGAAATAACAAGCATACATCAGAATTAAAAATAAAACAGAAATAATAATGCAGATAACACATGGTTAGCATTGCAGAATCACAGCAAGAATCACAGATTCTGTCAGAAATAGATATAAGTATCAGCTTACTCAAATTACTCATTGCCCTTTTTGAAAAGAATTTCTCTATTGGGATTGAGGGCTTCCTTTTTGGATCTTCTATCATCATCTGCACCTAAGGAGGTTTGAGATTTTGGCCTTGGAACAATAGCCTCAGGATGCTTCTTCATGTAGCTCTCTGGATCAAAGAATTTTCTAGAAACATATCTTTCTAATTCTTTCTTTCTCTGCTCTGATAGTGTTGTGATGTTGGAGGAATCTCTGCCTTTCTCTCTTGCTTTCTTGATCTGATCTAATGCTGCAAGTTCTTTCATTCTGGCTGTCCATGATAGTGGATTGTTCTCAGGGTCTTCAAATGGAACTGGAGGTTCATATCTGTTTAATTTCACTGAGTCAGTAGGAGGAGCTCTAGTGAAAACTGTATCTTTCAGCTTGTAAGGGAAAGGACCAGATGTAGAATCAGTAGGGCCTTGTCCTTCCCTTTGATATGGGTGTTGTCTAGCTTGATTTCTGGAGTGAGTCCTGTAATCTCTCTGTCTGCCTCTTGACTGACCTCTCCTTGACTGATATCCTCTTTGTTGTTGGCCTCTTGGTTGATATCTATCTTGAGACTGGTAAGAGCTTGGCCTAGCAGCAGAAGAAGACTGAAAAGCTGAACCTCCGCCAGATCCTGAATCTGGAGGAGGAGGAGGAGGATGGAATTGGGAGGATCCCTTTTCATACTTATCAAGTTTTCTCCTTTTCTTCATGTCCTTAAGTTGATTTCTGGAATATTTCATCCAAGGCTCAGAAATTGGACAGTCATGAAGAATGTAATAAGGTATATCATTGACATCTTTTACTTTTTCTGGAGGAACTTTTTTCAGTTCCTTGCTTCTTGCTTTCCTCTTCCTTGCAATAGTTACAGAGGAGTCATCAGAATCAGTATGGAGTTGGTTACTGTCTGAACTTGGAGGATTATCATAAAGCTCATCAATCCTTTGAATATATTTCTCCAGTTGTTTGGTTTGTTCAGCAACAGTGATGGAAGCAGCACTCTCAGATATAATAGTAACAGCAGCAGGCTTAGCAGGAGCATCAAAAACTATCTCATCAGAAACTGTATCAGTAATTGTATCAGCAGCAGCATGAACATCACTAACAGCAGGCAACACATCAATTTCAGCAGACTCAACACTTTCATCAGCAACTATATCAGCAGCAGCAACAACACAATCAGAAACAATAATTTCCTCAGCCTTAAGAGAATTGATATAAGAAGTAATCAGGCTGGGATCACAGCAAGCAACAGGCACAATGGCCTTAGTCAGATCTTCAACTTCCTGAGCTGGTGAACAGCTGAAGTGAAGAGAATCAAAAATTGAAAACAGTGACTTGAAGTCAACTATTATTACTGGTGCTGGAGCTGGATCTTGCACTTCTGGAGTCTCTGAAGCAGGCATTAATTATTCTTCATATGGCATCTCCCCCTGCCTTGATTCAGTTGGAATTGGATCAAGGCACCCCATAGAAGGGATTTCCTGAGGAGGAGAAGTGGAGGAAAGCCTGTCAGATAACTCCTGTATAGACTTCAGGAGTGGAGCCGTGGAGGTCTCCAGCAGGGCTACTAGCCTAGGAGCCAGCATCCCATAAAGCTTATCTGCTAGGGCAGGAATATCTACTTGCTCAAGTTAGACTTGAGTAGAGGTAGAGGTTAGAGAGATAGAGATAGTTGGTGAAGGAGCTGTAGAAGTAGTGATATAAGTGGTGGATGGTAGGATGGATGGTTGAGAGATTGGAATTGTGGAGATGGAGGTTATGGTAGTAGAAGTGGATGGAATGAATGATGGTTGGGAAAGAATATCATGAAAGAGTTGTTGATAGGATGTGGTGGATGATGGAAGCTCAGTAAGTGAGGAGGGGGAATCATCCATAAAGGAATCTTCCATGAGATTGAAGGATGGTATGGTGGTGTCTCGGTCAAGAGATGGATAAAAGTGTAGGGGATGGAATTGGTCTTCTGTGGTTGGAGGTGGAGATGAAATGGTAATGGGGGAAGAGATAGAGATGGTGATGGTGGATGAGGGGATGGTTGAAGGAATAATTGGAGAAGGTGGAGAAGAGGAGGCAGGAAGACAAATCTTCCATGAGGGCAGTTCCCTGTGGGGAAGAGACTGCAACAGTCCTTATGCCTGAAGAAGCAATAGTCCTGTTTGGCTTAACAATCTGCCTGTCCCATTTGCCAAAAAGGGCATAGGTAAGCCTCTTGGAGGCATTAATATGCATGCCAGAGGACACCAGTAGCTGAGGGCACCTGTTGTTCAAGAATAGCCCTAAGATCCTCCCAAAATTAATAAGACTTTTGTTCACCTTTTTCTTAATCAGCTCAAAGAAAATTTCTCCCCAGTTTAAGTGCTTCTTATCAACCAGTGCACCCATCAAGCAGAATTGATACCTGGAAATGGTATCATGGGTAGAATGTTTGGCTAGCAGGACCTTGCCCACAATATCTGCAAGGAATCTGTACTTAACAAACAGATTCTTTTTCAGCAGCTTGTTAGGGTTTGCTGCAGAATGCCCCATTCTATCTAACATCATCTCAAATTCCTCTCCAGACAAATTAACAGAATTTTGTCCTGAACTAGACTAAAAAACCTCTGTAAGCAGGGCAGGTGTTAGAGGTACCTGTGTTCCTGCTATTGTACCGACCACTGTGGTTGAATCCATGTTCTGTGCAGTATATACCCACTCTTTTATCTCATTGGCTTCCAGCTTTATTCTTGTAGACATAATCAGGGCCAACTGCTGTTCCTTGAAAAGTTCCAGTATATCCTTGAATATTTGATCGCTGCCGTCAAAGGAATGCATGTCTATATCAAAACCTATGTCGAATTTCATTTTGGCGAGGGCGGTAACAGACACTGCCATTGTATACCTGCAAAAACAAAACAAACACGACCAAGTGTAGAGAGGTTTGGAGGGAAAGAAAAAACTTCTGCAGAGAGTATGAAAGCGCAAAAGGAGAACGACGGCCGAAAAATGAGTTTTATATTAGGGTTCGTCGCCGAAAAGGAAAGATCGTTGAACTCGGTTCGACGATCTGGGCTTCTAAAGGAATCTGAAGAGTTTTCAATAACGTCGATCTCCGTTCGACGATATTGGAGAGCGACGATCTCCGATCGACGATCTTTGACCAGAAGAAGATAGCCTAGCGCTATCTGAAAGCGCTGAACTCCGGTCGACGTTTTGGGAAAGCGTCGATCTCCGTTCAACGATCTTTGTTAAAATCGTCGAGCGCAATTCAGAGACAAAAAACAGCCTACAGACACTAGAAAAATCAAGTTTTTAGCCTAGTCTTGGTCTATTTTTAGAGTTTTAAAATCTTGGGTTTTATTTTAAACTTCCTCCATCTAACATTCCTAACTGATTTAGGAAGAAGGTATGTTTCTTTTCATCCAATGGTTTGGTGAAAATATCTCCCCTTTGCAAATCAGTTGGGATATATTGAATTTCAATTTTATTTTTCTCAACATTGTCTCTTAAGAAGTGATGCATAATCTCTATATGTTTTGTCCTACTATGGAGGACTGGATTTTGTGCTATAGAAATAGCACTGGTGTTATCACAAAGAATTTTAGACCTTTCTAAGTTGTAGCCATAGTCGAGAAGCTGGTTTTGAATCCACAAAATCTATGAGCAACAACTACCTGCTACCATATATTCAGCTTCAGCAGTTGAGGTGGACACAGATGTTTATTTCTTACAGAACCAGGAGACAAGTCTGTCACCAAGAAACTTGCAAGTTCCACTGGTGCTTTTCCTGTCTACTCTACATCCAGCATAATCAGCATCTGAAAATCCAGTTAATTCAAACTCTGAGTCTTTTGGATACCAGAGACCTAGATTTGGATAACTTTTTACATACCTAAGAATCCTCTTAACTAATGTTAGGTGTGACTCTCTAGGGCTTACTTGGAACTTAGCACATATACATGTAGCAAACATTATATCAGGTCTACTAGCTGTAAGGTACAATAGAGAGCCAATCATTGCTCTATATGTTGTCTAATCAACATGTTTTCCATGTTCATCAGCATCTAATACAGCATTAGTAGGCATAGGGGTTTTCATATAAGATGCTTCAGACATACCAAATTTCTTAACTAGTTCTTTTGCATACTTGGTTTGAGAAATAAATGTGCCTTTAGCATGTTGTTTGACTTGCAATCCTAGAAAGAAGGAAAGCTCACCCATGCTAATCATTTCAAATTTTGAATGCATTAGTTTAGAGAACTTTTTGCACAAATTTGAATCAGTAGATCCAAATATAATATCATCTACATATATTTGCACTAGTAGGGTATGGGACTTATGGGTTCTAATGAAAAGAGTTTGGTCTACTCTACCCCTTATAAAATCATTTTCCAACAGAAAGCATGCTAAGGTCTCATACCATGCTCTAGGAGCTTGCTTGAGACCATATAATGCTTTATGCAATTTGAAAACATGGTCAGGATAAGTTGAAGAGATAAAACCTTGGGGTTGTCTAACATAGACTTCTTCTTTGATGTCTCCATTGAGAAATGCACTCTTCATATCCATTTGGTAGACCTTGAATCCTTTGTGAGCAGCATGAGCTAAGAATATTCTTATGGCCTCTAACCTTGCAACTGGTGCAAAGGTCTGGTCATAGTCTATTCCTTCTTATTGAGAATATTCTTGAGCAACCAGCCTTTCCTTGTTCCTTACAATGATCCCTTGATCATCCAACTTGTTTCTGAACACCCACTTTGTTCCAATAATAGAGTGATCCTTAGGCCTTGGCACTAGCTCCCAAACTTTGTTCCTCTCAAATTTATGTAATTCCTCTTGCATTGCAATGATCTAGTGTGGATCTTGTTCTGCATCTTGTATGGATTGAGGTTCAATTTGAGATAGAAAGCAAATGTGCATCAGGTTTTGGTTGACCTGATTTCTGGTTTGCACACCAGCTGAGATGTTTCCAATCACTTGGGAGATTGGATGATCTCTTGATGTTACTAAATCAACAGGGGGTGTTGATTGTTCACCAACCAGTGTTGTTGTTTCCACTTGTGGAATAATAACTGGTTCTTCTAGATGATGAGCTTCCTCTTCATCATCACTGCTCTCATCCTTTTGCTGGATAGGTGGAGGAGCTGTATCTTTTTCTTTAATATGCAATCTGTCCATACTTTCTGAAAGAGAGTGTACCTGCAATGGTTCTATGGTAGAAGTAGACTTCTCCTTATAAAACATGTTAGTCTCATCAAAAGATACATGAATAGATTCTTCAATTTTATGAGTAGATTTATTATAAACCCTATAAGCTTTACTGATCATGGAGTATCCCAGAAACACTCCTTCATCAGCTTTAGCTTGGAATTTTGCTAAGTATTTCTTGTCATTATTGTGAATATAACAAATGCAACAAAAAATTTTGAAATAGTCTACTTTAGGTTTCTTCCCTTTGAGCAATTCATAGGGAGTCTTGCCCTTCAGTTTATGTATCAAACTTCTGTTCAACACATAGTTGGAGGTGTTCACTGCCTCTGCCAAAAAAGATAGAGGAAGGTGAGCATCTGTCAACAATGTGGTGGCAGATTCAATAAGGGTTCTATTTTTCCTTTCAACTACCCCATTTTGTTGAGGAGTTCTAGGAGCTGAGAAACTATGCCTGAGCCCTTCACTCTGACGGAACTATTGCATAAGAAGAGAATCAAACTCTGTCCCATGATCACTTCTGATCAGGGCAATGTGAGTATTGAACTCAATCTGTATGCATTTGAGAAAATCTGTCAAACACTTAAAGTTATCAGACTTCTTCCTCAGAAAGAATACCCAAGTGAATCTAGAGAAGTCATCTATAATCACTAAAGTGTAAGATTTCCCTCCTTAGCTTTGTACTGTAATGGGTCCAAAAAGATCCATGTGTAACAAATACAAGATCCTAGGTGAATCACTCTTATTAAGTGACTTAAAACTATTTTTAGTTTGCTTGCCTAATTTACAAGCCCTGTAGAATCCTTCCTTCTTGTAGGGGCCAAAAGGTAGTCCTCTAACAAGGTTGTCCTTGGATAGCCTAGCAATGGTTCTAAGGTTTAGATGTCCTAGTCTCTTATGCCAAAGATCATTTGGTTTGCAAACTGAATTAAATAAACAGATATCTATATTGGTTGAAAGGAAATCTACAAGATAAATGTTACCTTTCCTTTTACTTGTTAACACTGTTGTGTTATCCTCTGATTTGATTTTGCATGAGGATTTGTTGAATATCACTTGGTAGCCTTCATCACACAGTTGACTGATGCTGATTAGATTGTGCTTCAGTCCTTTCACATAAGCCACCTTCTTGAATGTGACTGAGTCAATCTGAACAACACCATATCCTTTTGTTTGACCAAAGTTTGAATCACCAAATATCACTTTGGGTCCAAGTTTGGTTTTGAAGGATGTTAGATTCTCCTTGGTCCCTGTCATGTGCTTTGAGCACCCACTATCAAGATACCATTATTGGTTCATTGCTGGATAGGTCTTCACCTGCACATAAACAATTTATATGTTTTTGACCCAATTTACCTTGGGTCTAGGTTGATAACCTTTAAACTCAAAAATAAAGGACATCCCTGACTGACTCTTATATCCTTCAGGATGGTATCTCCTAGGAGGTACTATCCATTCAGTATAAGGGTTGAAGCTTTGGGATGTAGGACTTCTAGGATTGATTTTAGATTTACCTCTGAAAGATTATTCAAAGCTCTGAGCTCCGTTCGACGATCGTCGATCTGAGTTCGACGATCTTGGGTCAGATCGTCGAGCTTCATTTGAAGATCGACTATGCCAGAGTTCAGAGTTCAGAAGTCATCGACCTGAGTTCGACGATTCAGCCTGAGATCGTCGAGCTCTGTTCGACGATCGTCGACCTCTGTTCGACGTTTTCTGTTGAACTTTGTTTTTCTTAGGTAGATCAGGGTTCTTCCTAGCCACCTCTACAACTTCCTTTCCTTTATCTGAAATAAATTTAATTGGAGTTATTAATACCATAGGTTGGCTGGATGAAGCACCCAAGCCCAGTGTACTATTAAATCTTGATTTCAATGTACTTGTGATGTCCATCAGTCTGATGCTTCTCCCATTAAGGGATTCTTCAAACTTCTTTGCCTGAGATAGTTCACTTTTCAGTGAAGCTATCTCCTCCCTACAGCATTCTAGCTCCTCAGAAAGTTTGAGGTTATCTGACTTTAAAGTGCTATGTTCAGATAATTGATTTTTGAGAGAGATGATCTCTTTCTCAGACTTTAGCAGGTCTAAACAAAGTGCTTTAAATTCAAATTTAAAGTCCTCTGAATTAAAATCAAAGGAATCTATTACCTGGTCTTCTTCATCTTCATGTTCAGATTCAGATTTTGATTCATGTTCTGCATCAGAATTATGTTCGGAGGCATTGATAGCCATCATGCAGAACTCCTTCTCTTCAGCATCATCTTCATCATCACTTGAGCTTGATGAAGCCTCTGACTCTTCTTCAGTTTCACTCCAGGTTTCAGCTACAAATCCCTTCCTGGTGTGTTTGTTTTTGTTGGATGAGGATTTGTAATTGTTGTTTCTCCTGGAGTCCTTGTCTTTTCTCCTATCTTTCATGTCCCTCTTGTCCTTATTTTGATTTTCTGGACAATCATGCATAATGTGGCCTGGTTTCCTGCATCCAAAACAAATGACTTCTTTATTATTGGATTTGTCATACCTTGGCTTCTCATGCCCTCTGGATGACCTCTTTCTGAAATCTTTCATGACCATCTTATACAATCTCTTGGCCAGTAAGCTCATCAATTATTCATTGCATGTGACCTTGTCTTCAAGCTGATCTTCTGTAGCTTTGAAAGCTATGGTCTTCTCCTTTCTGATGGCTGGAGAGGCAGACTTTTGCTCTTCTTCCCTATTCTTGATGAGCAGCTCATAAGATTTGAGCTTGCCCAAAAGAGCCTCTGTGGTGATCTCACTTAGGCTTCTGGCATCCTTGATTGGCCAGATTCTTGAATCCCAAGTGCTGGGGAAGCACATTAGGATTTTGTCATTTAGTTCCGTGAGTGAGATTTCCTTGTCCAATGTTCTTAATTCACTAACAATTAGGTTGAGCCTGTTGTACATATCAGCAACTGACTCAATTTCTCCTTTCTTGAAGTTCTCATACTGGAATATGAGATGGAATCTTCTGTCCTTCCTTTCATCAGCAGATCCAGATACAATCTCAAAAAGCTTATCCTATATATCTTTTGTTGAACTGCATTCAGCCACCTTTTGGAATATCTCATCAGACATAGTTTGAGCAAGGATATTCATAGCCTTTGCATCTGCAACTTTCCATTTCTTTATTTCTGCATCTGTTCCTGAGGGAGATGGAACAACACTTGTACTTGTGATCTCTGGAGGTCTTGGACAAACTGTCAAAAAAGAATTAAAGATGTCCTCATCAATAGAATTCATGTAAAGCCTAATCCTTGCCTTCCAAAGTGCAAACTTAGAAAGGTTGCACACTGGAGGTCTGGTGCTAGCATAATCTTTGTTTTGTGTCATGGTTTTGTATGAAAATAAATATAATACAAATAGTAATAACCCTCTATAGAAGATTTATCTTATCAAGAATCTTTTGATTCAGGTGGTAGCCTGTTCAACCAATCTGTTGAAGATTCAGTTGTTGAGTAACCAACCTCGCTTTGATACCAATTAAAAGTGAGTGTAAGATCTATCTTTACTCTAAGGGGGGTGAATAGAGTATTTTAAAATAATTTACAATTTAAAACTGTAAAGCAGTGGAAGTCTTGATTTATGTATATGTGTAAGGTGCTTGCAAAAAGAAAAACTAAGAAGCAAGAAATAAGAAATCACAGCACACAACAAAAACAAAACACAGCAAGCCAGATGACACAAGGAGCTATAGTGGTTCCCCAATAACCTGGGTACATTCACTCTTCTACCACCCTAGGTAGGAATCCACTGCAGTAATAGTTGATCAGGTGTCCTGGGAACCAATGAGCTTTTGATAAGGTGCTCAAAAACCAAACCTAGATTTTTTGATAAGGTGTCTTGCCACCACTGAGTTTTTATAAGGTCTCAGAAACTAGCCACAAAACTTTTGAAGGGAGTTTTGAGAAACCCTTTTACAGAAGGAATAAAGAAAAACAAAAAGGTTGAGTTGTTCTTCTCTGTCAATAATCAGAGAGAAGACAAGTGGAAGATGTTGTCAAAGCTCCCCCTAAGATCTGTAAGGGTTCAGGAAGATGAGCTTTGCTTAGGAAGATAGGCCTTCAGTTTCTTCAGATCTCCAGCAATAGATGATTTCAGCAAATGTTGAAATGTGTGATGTCTGGAGTTCTTGATGAAGAAGCTTTTGATCACTTGATGCTTGAAGGAGTAGAATAGCAGATGATCTCCTTCACAGTAATGTTCCTTGTGTTCTGAGTCTATTCCCAGAAGATGAATTCTTGATGAATAATTTTATTGTTCTCTCTTCTGTATTCTTTTTCAAATCTTGTCAGTTCTCTATTTTCAGAATGATTCTCTAGGGAGTATATCAGATTCTGACTTCTAGATAGCCATTAATCAGTCATTAATGACTACCTTAACTGATATCTGCCTCTGGAGGAAAGTCCTTAAGAAACATTCCAATTAGTCTTCCTTGAAACTTGCTCCAAATTGATTGAAACGGCTACAAAATCCTTTGCCATAAATGCTAAAAATAAGTCTGAATGAATTCCATAACTATCCTAAATTTGAATCCTGAAATCGTCGATCTCTCAGATAAATCGTCGATCTGAGCTCAACGATCGTCGAACTGAGCTCAAAGATTGGATTTAAACTGGAAACAGAAATCGTCGAACTGAGCTCTACGATCATCGAACTAAGCTCAGAGACTTGGAAAACAACTAGAGACAGAGCGTCGATCTGAGCTCGAAGATCGTCGAACGGAGTTCGATGCTTCATCGACCTAAGCTCGACGAAAATTGTTTTGGTCCTCAGCACTGAATCTTGATCTTTAGAAGGTCTTGAGGGCAGCTTTCAAACATAAGTACTAACCCTAAGACTCATTCTAATTGACCTATCAGACTATACGGCAAGGTCAAAATAAATTCCTAAGCACATAGTGATCCTTACCCAAATTAGTAATAGGGTGTTCCAACAGCACCGTTGGATGGGTCAAATTCCCAGTTTTTAGTTGAAGATGGGCTTTTAAGGAAGGACGATCGTTTGTGTGTCCCAGACGGGGGAAATCTTCGGGCGGATTTGATGTACGAGGCCCATCATACCAAGTACTCAATCTATCCAGGGAGAACGAAGATGTACCGGGATCTAAAGAAGTTATTCTGGTGGCCAGGGCTCAAGAAGTATGTGGCACTGTTTGTGGCTAAATATCAAACTTGCGCCTTAGTAAAGGCGGAGTGTCAAGAGCCAGGGGTATTCTTGAAACCTTGCTTATTTCGGAATGTAAGTTCGACGACATTTTGATG
Organism: Platanthera zijinensis; assembly: GCA_039513925.1. Lineage (NCBI taxonomy): Eukaryota > Viridiplantae > Streptophyta > Magnoliopsida > Asparagales > Orchidaceae > Platanthera > Platanthera zijinensis. Next base: position 71,343,994 of record CM077078.1, on the reverse strand, counting down.
GACTTTGTGCATGGCTTGCCAAGGTCGCAGAAAGGAAACGATGCCATCTGGGTGATCATAGACCGGTTAACAAAGGTGACGCACTTCATTCCACATAGGAAGGATGATTCTGTGGAGAAACTGGCGAAGATGTTTGTGGATAATATAGTCAGACTACACGGTGTGCCCCACAGCATCGTGGGAGATCGAGATAGGCACTTTACGTCCAATGATTGGAGGTTGGTGCAGCGAATGCTGAGGACTAAGTTGAAGTTCAGCATAGCCTTTTATCCACAAACGGATGGGCAGAATGAGAGGGGCAACAGGACGTTGGAAGACATGTTTCGCATGTGCGTTCTGGACTTCGGGAAGCAGAGGGGACACTATCTGTATTTGGTGTAGTTTGCGTACAACAATAGTTACCAAACGAACCCTTCGAGGCCTTTTATGGTAGAAAATGTCGCATGTCATTGTCGTGGCTGAAAACGGGTGAGGCAAGGTTGTACAAAAAGCTAGAGGTGGAAAATACTACTTTATTGGTGCGAACCATTCGAGAGCGTTTGTTGATTGCTCAGGTTAGGCAAGCCAAATACTTCAATGTAAAGCCCCGGAACGTGGAGTTCGCGGTTGGCATTTGGGTGTACTTAAAGTAAAGTCGTTCAAGCGTGTTTCACGAGTATGACGCTTGAAGAAGCTGAGCCCGAGATACCTCAGACCATTTGAGATTCTAGGGCGGATCAGCGAAGTGGCTTATCGCCTAAGGCTATCAGTATAGTTGAGTGGTCTACATGTTGTATTCTATAGATCATTGTTGCGGAAGGCGGCGCAAGAGCCTTCGCAGGTGATCGCAGTTGATCAAGTACTGGTGGATGAAGGGTTGACGACGAAGGTCAAGCCCGTTCGTATCGTAGACTCTGAAGTCAAGAACCTTCGTAGCAAGGAGATCAGGATGGTCAATTTCTGGTGGGACAATTGCGGTCGGGAGGAGCTCTCTTGGGAACGGGAGCCGACCATGCTTGAGGAGTACCCGGAGTTATTTCACTCAGGTATCGCTTTTGGTTTTGTGTATCTTTCCTTTGGTAATTTCGTGGACAAAATTCTTTTAAGAGGGAGAGAGTTGTAACGCCCCGAAACTCAAAAGAGTGACAGGTGGTATTTTGAGCCAAATCTGGGATTTGGTAGAGGTGATACGGCCTGGGACACGGGCGTGTCCCAGGGCGTGTCGTGCTCGGGTTCGGCGTTGGCCGCGTGGTCTGCGAAATTGCAGTCAACGATCGTCGGGGTAGTGAACACAGCCTAGGACATGGATGTATCCCAGGGCGTGTCAGGCACTCAAAGCCTTTCACTCAACGATCGTTGAGTGAGGGAGAACGGCCTGAACCCAGGCGTGTTCGGGTCTGACACGGGCGTGTCGAATACCCATGTCCTGCTCAGGTCATTTGGTGAGTTGTGCTAAGGCAACAATATGGCCTGGGACACGGGCGTGTCCCAAGGCGTGTCTAGCACACGGCATGTGACACGGGCATGTCACATGGTCGTGTCGTGCTCTGGTCATTTTGGACCCTTGTCGATGGAGGAACACGCCCAGCTATACGGTCGTGTACTCGCTGACACGGGCGTGTCAAGCCTGACACAGGCGTATCGAGTGCCCGTGTTCTTTTTGGTGTGCGACGGTTTTGACGGCAAATGGGTGACACAGCCTTGGACATGGGCGTGTCGCAAGCCATGTTCGGCACAGATCTTGGATTTCAAGTCCGGATCGCAGCCTTCCGTTTCCTTATTTTGAGATCTAGCGGCTGGGGGTTGTTTCCCCAGGGCTATACCTGAGTTTAGGGCTTAGAAAACACCATTTCTCTTGGGTTACTCTCTTTCTAAGATCTAGAGAGAGGAGAGAGCAAGGAGGAAGAATGAAGGCTAGATCCGGTCACCGCCGGAGTTTCGGAGCTCCAAATCGCGAGCCGACTTCAAATCTACGGAGGCAAGGAGATTGCGGTGCTTTTCATCTACGTAGATTTCCATGGCGCCAAGGAAAAACAAGGTAACGATTTTCATCTTGAGCATGTGAAGCTCTTCTTCCTTTGCATGGGAAAACCCGCTCCCGCGAGTGTGCGGTGAGTTTGCGGTATTCCTTGGGGTAGATATGTAAAGTCTCCCTTGTTAGAGTCTGGAATCGTAGTACGGAATAGGCATTGTGTGTGAAGCCTACCCGGACATGTTGGTCTGGATCGGTGATGTTTTGCTATGCATATTGTGCCGGAGAATACTCCGTGCATTTTGATTGTTTTCGGGTTGCTATGCATTAGAATGCATCAGGGAATCTTGGGGATTAACCCCAAGGTGCACCCGAAAATCTTGGTGGAAACGCATTTATGCCATTTCAGTGGCCTGGGAGCCAGCCGGGTATATAGCGGGGCTATGTACCATATTTTATCGATAGTTGGGACTGGGGGAAGCTTGGCCCGCGTCAAAGGCCAAATGGCCATGGCGGGGTGAGCAACGGGCTCGTGGAACCCTACCCGCTCCATCTGTTTCAGTTAAAGAGACATAAAGTTAACGTGGCACTTACCGATGATTTTGAGATCGAGTCTAGGCTACGGCTGAAAAGACTAAATGCTCACGAGGTTTGCCACCCTGGGGGTGGTGGTAGAGTCAAGGATCGGACTGGGTTCGGACTGGCTTCACTGAGTAAGTTCCCTGAGAGCACGGGGTTTATGGCCGTGTGTGCGTGCACCTATGATGTGATATTTATTCATTGTGTTGCTTTTTTTGCTAACAAGTGCAGGGAAGAAGCTTTGTCGCCCCGGTTTGAGGGCGGAATCGTTATAATTTGGTCAGCTTTAGCTGACAGTTATTCTTATTTGCCACCATTGCAGTGAATTGTGCTTGTAGGTGTTGCGGAGCCGAGCGGTAAATAGCGGGCTAAAGCCCAGGTTGCTGAGCCGGCCCTCGAAGGCCTAATTTTTGAGTGTTTTCTTGTATTCTCATGTGTGACCGGCCTGCGTGCCGAGGTTTGGAATACACTTATATTTGAGAAAACTATTGTACGGCCATAAAGCCAGTGCTTGTGTATTGTACATTCCTGTTGGTTTGAGTAGTGGACATTCATGCTCGTGGCTGGGTTCTTTATTTCTTGCAACTTAACAAATTACTTCCGCTAGATGCTCTGTGTAGGACGTTGTGATTGGTTAGTTGATTTCATCTAGTAACCTATCGGTCTGTCCGTGGTATATGGCGTCGGGCCCCGGCTGGACCTACTGCTATATGTTATATGACGGATAGGGGTGTTACAATCCGCGGCTTGTGGATACACTTGGTTCTTGTCGCGGGATGGGGGCGGTTATCCTATCGGTAGGGCGATGACCAAACTCTTCATCGTGCCTATAAATAGGACCCTCTGTCACATCAAGATAAAATCGAATGAACAGAAAGTGAACTAGTGGATAGTTGCTGCAAACTAGATTTTTATATCCGCGCAGTTTGATAAGATTGACTGGGTTGTGTTGTGCAGGTTGTGCGGATAGCACTGGAAGGCTAGGACTTGGTTTTGACTGCTGTTAGGGACAGTGCGGACTCTGCAGATAGAAACCAGTGGTTAACAGCAGGTCGCGGGGTTCGACTAGGCGGTCTCTCTTCTGCAACTAGTTTCCCGGTTCAATAAGTTGTCCGCTTCTGGCAGCCTATTCAGTTCATCAATAGCTCGCGCAGTCTGGCGGCTAGGAGACCTAGCAGTTAAGCAGCTTGCTGATAGATGGTTAGAGTTCAGCATTGGTATAACGGGCAGTCTGCACGTCTTGGTTACGATCTAGCGACTAGGCAGACTTTGCGGACTCCGTAGATCAGTGGTGCAGAAGCGGCTTAGCGGTCTCAGCGGACTCGGCGGTCTCTGAGGCAGTCCTCCTGGCTTAAAACTCTTGTTTGCTTATTTGCTTCTCCTTGTACTTGGAAAAATCATGTCTCGCCATGTATGTCTCGCCTTGTAAAGATTGTTTAGTACAAGATTCTTGCTCTTCTTGTTTGCATCTGCTTTATTTGGGCTTGGATAGGTTGAGTGTTTATGCGCCTGGTTTCTCGTCTTTCGCTATATCAAATTTTAACAAATAGTATCTCACTTCATTTTGAATCTTAAGGTAGACTCCTTGGAAAAGCTAACAAAGCTATATGTGGATAGTATAATGCGACAACATAATGTTCCTCAAGCATTGTTAACAGTCGAGATGGGCTTTTCACATCGAACGTCTGGAGGTTAATCCACCAACTATTGGGTACCATGCTAACATTTAGCAAGACATTCTACCCGCAAATGGATTGGAAGATCGAGAGGACTAATAGGATTATGGAGAATATGCTCTGCATGTGCGTCCTAGAGATCAAAAATATTTGGGAGTACCACCTCAACATGACTGAATTCGCTACAACAACAGGTATTAAGAAAGTATTCACATGGTGCCCTTCAAGGCCATATATAGTAAAAAGTGTCGCACACCCTTGGTTTGGGCGTAAATGGGCGACACAAAGCTGTATAAGTAAAAAAGAGCTAAAAGAAGTGAATACGTCAATTCATGCAATACAAGAGTGGTTTCTAATTGCCTAATATAGGCACGCAAAGTCTTATAATGCAAAGCACTAGAACATTGAGTTCACCGTTAGTGACTTGGTTTACTTGAAGATCAAACCGTTCAAAGGGGTATCGAGGATCTGATGCTTGAAAAGCTAAGCTCTAGGTACTTAGGACTGTTTGAGATCTTGGTGCGCATCGATAAAGTTGCATATCGACTTGCTCTATTCTACTCAAGTACTATTTATTTTGTATTTTCCTACTCTTGAAATTTTGGGATAAAATACTTTTAATGGAGCAGATTTGTTAAACCCCATCTCTCAATGATAGGGAATAAATAGGAAAAATACTAATTGAGTCGACTTGAAGAGTTGGTAGTATCAACTTAAAGACTTTGTCATGTTGATTTGAATACTTGGCCATATCGATGAGAATACTTGGTCATGCCGATGAGAAGACTTGATCATTTCGACATGAAGCATGTCAACGAGAAAACTTAACTGTGTCGACAGGAAGAGTTGTATGTGTCGATTATAAGACTTTCCCTATTGATGAGAAGACTTGTCTCGTCGACAGGAAGTCTATTCGACATTTTTCAGAGCGTCTTCTTAGATTTGTTGATGGGAATGGTTAGCATATCAAGGAGAATGGTTAGAGTATCGAGGAGAAGAGCTTATCTCTATGAGAGGTCTAGTCAATACATGATAGAATGCCTTCAGCGGTCAACTGCTGACATCGAGCGATTTGCCATATGGAACCAATTACTATAGTCGCAATCATGGCCATTCAATCTACATGGGCTTTCTATCTAATGGATGGAACTTGCCTTGAAAACTTATAAGTCAGTTGAGGATGATCTTTAAGATCATTCTTATCTTTAGTTTCTCTCTCCAAGCATGAGAAAGAAGCAAAGCAAGGAGGAAAAAGGGGAGCTAGTTCTACCATTGAAGGAACATCATAACACCAAATTGTGAGCCCACTTTGGATCCACAAAGTGGAACCTACTACAATCATTTCCAACTGACTAGATCTTTAATTCATGGCACTTAAGAGAGCAAAGGTCCTTCACCACCTCTAATCAGATAGACCTTGAGTCCACCCGAGGCCCGAACTAATAAATGTCTTTCATAACCTCTAGCTGAATAGTCCTTGAGTCCTCTTCTGGTCTGAATGGATAAAGGACCTTTGCCACCTCTAACTGGATGGACTCTGATTCCTACTGAGGATTGAATGGACAAAGGTCCTTTTCCACGTCCAACCAGACGTACCTCCGGTCCTACTAAGGAGTGAATTGTCAAAGTTCCTTTGCCACCACCAACCGGATGGACCCCAAGTTCTCCTGAGGCCCAAACAACAAAGGTCATTCACCACCTCACACTAGATAGACCCCGAGTCCTATTGAGGCTTGAATGGACAAAGTTTCATTGCCATATCCAATCAGACAAACCTCGAGTCCTCCTAAGGCTCGAACGGACAAAGGTCCATTACTACCTCCAACCCGACAGTCTCTGAGTCCTCCTAAAGCCCAAATGAACAAAGGTCCTTTGCTACCTTTAACAAGACGGACCCATAGTACTCTTGAGGCCCAAATGAACAATGGTCATTTGCCACCTCAAATCGGATGGATCCCGAGTTCTCCTGAGGCTTGAATGGTCAAAGGGCTTTCGTCAATTACAGCCAAACAAAACCCTCAAGTCCTCCTAAGGCCCTAACAGATAATGGTCCTTTGGAACCTGCAACTGGATGAACCCCAATTCCTCTTGAGGCAGGAACAAATAAATTTTCTTCTTTTCCTCCAGCCGAATGAACCCTAAGTCCTCCTAAGGCCCGAAAATATAAAGTTCCTTTGCCACCTTCAATAGGACGGACCTTGAGTCATCCTGTGGAACAAATAGACAAAGTCCTCCACGGCCTTCGACAGAAAGGACCCAGAGCTTTTCCGTTTGAGCAAGAGCAGATAATGGTCCCTCTACACCTCAAGGCAAGAGCATGCCAAAACACTCCAATGGAGTTAGGTTCAGGACGGACCATGAGTTCCTATACACCACTTAGCCAAAAATAAACTCTGAGTCATATGACATCATCAAGATAGAGGGGGATAAACAACCCTCCGCAATATAGTGTGTGCATGATGTAGATACAATTCCGTCATCCCTAACATCAACGTCAACATCATCTAAAGCATCGCCCACTCAAAGATCTAAGCACCCCAGCATACTTTGCGATGAACAAAAACCTTGTAACACCCCCATCCGTCGTATGGCATATAACAAAAGGTCCAGCTAGAACCTGACGTCATATACCACGGATAGTCGGAAGGGTTACATAAGAATATCAAAAATACTTAACTACTCGCCCTAACACAGAGCATTCTAGCGGAAGCTTTTAAACTGTTTAAGAGAACCCAAAATTTGCACAACAACGGCATGAATGTCCACTATACACCATAGGAATGAAATACAACAAATACACACAAGAGTACTTGGCCTTATGGCCTTACAAATGTTCACTTGACAATATAATGTTTTACATACATCGGCTCACAGGCCGGCCACACATGACAAAAGTAAAACAACAGTTCGCTTTGGCCTTCGAGGGCCAGCTCAGCAACTTGGGCTTTAGCCCGCTATTTTGCGCTTAGTTCTGCAGCACCTGCAAGCAACATTCCACCGCATGGTGGCAAACAAAGCAACGGTCAGCTAAGGCTGACCAAATTATAACGACCCTGCCCCTTACTCGGGATGGCGGTGCTCCTTCCCTGCATTTCATTAGCCCAGTTAAATAATTAAGTGCATAAGTATAATTCGCCACAGGTGTAGGCTCACTCGGCCAAACACCCTATGCACTCATGGCACATTCTCGGTGAATCCAGTCAATTTCATGACTTTACCACCATCCTCGGTACGGAAACCATTGTGAGCATTTTTTGAGTCTTTCCGACCGTAGTCCAAGACTCCCGATTATTCCAACAGCCAGTTCCACTTTAGGGCCTCTAGCACCGAACCGCAAAGCCCAGGTCCGTTTCCACCCGCCCGTTGCTCACTCTGCCTAGTCACTTTAAGACGTATGTGTGGGCCAAGCTTCACACGGATCCTAATTCATTCCCAAACAACACATAACCCAGTTATGTTCAAGGCTGGCTCCTCAGCCACCAAGTTAGCAGAATTACGTTTCCGCCCAGTTTTCCGGGTGCGCCTTGGATTTAATCCCCAAGGATCCCTGCTGCAATCTACCGCGTAGAAACGCGAAAACAATCAAAGGCACAGAGTCTTCTCCGGCCACTCATGCAATACAACATCACCGATCCATACAAACACGACTGGGTAGGCTTCACACAATGCCTATGTCTGTATTATGATTCCAGACTCTAAACAAGGGGGACTTTATATATCTACCCCAAGGAACACCGCAAACTCACCGCACACTCGCGTGAGAGGGTTTTCCTATGCAAAGGAAGAAGAGCTTCACATGCTCAAATTGAGAATCGTTACCCTTGAAGTCTGCTTTGGCGCCATGAAGAACTAGCCGGATGAAGGGCTTCGCAAGGGAATTCTCTCCACGGATCTGGTCTCGCTTCTCAACTTCGTGCTCCGATGCTCCGCCGGCGGCCGGATTCCTCCCCTTCCCTCTTCCTTGCTCTCTCCTCTCTCTAACTCCTTAGAAAGAGAAAACTTAAAAGGAAATGAGTAATTAATCCTCTATTCTCGGACTGAAGAAAGCAGGAACTCATTTGGGCCGTCAGATCTTGTTTTAAGAAAATAAACGTCTCAGATTTGCCTAAAATCTCTTAATCCTGGGCCGAACATGGCTTTGCACACGGCCGTTTCCCAGGCCGTGTGCCTCGATCCAGACACGATTGCCGAGTATAGAAAAGCACACGAGTTAGGACATGCTTGTGTCCCAACCTGACACTCCCGTGTCGAGTCATCGGCACGCCCGTGACTAGTGGCGTGTCATGAATAATCGCCACTCCAACCGTCATGACCCTTGGTGGACACGGGTGGCCACATGCTCATGCCGAATCTGACACGCCCGTACTCCGGGCCGTGTCCCAAGTCGACATAGGACCAAACTTCTAGAGGAGTACACGGCCATGTGACACACCCGTAACACATGTCGTGTGCCTGACATGCCCTGGGACACGCCCGTGTCTCAGGCCGTGTTCGAGCACTCAATGCTCGTTGACCTAAACTCGACGACCCAAGCACGATACAGCCATGTGACACGCCCATGTCACAGGCCGTGTTCACCCTACCAAGACCCGAACTTGATTCGAACACCGCCCGTTTCACTTTTAAGTGTTGGGGCGTTACAAACCTTTATAATGCAGAGCACAGAATTGCTCTCATCCTTCTATAGCAAATCAACTTTTATGACCATCATCTCCAATTATGCCTCCTCAAAGGTCAGGAATTTCTCCACTCTAAAGGCTTATGGCCCTTGTGTTTCACAATCACAGAAATCAGCGCCAACCTTATGCTCTAAAGTACGAAGTCCATTGATGCTTTCCTCCTACTCCTGTCATACCAGCTTGTCCTCCGCCTTAAGAGGGTTAGTCTCAACTTTTGACAAGAACGGATGTCGAGTCCTTTCATGCCTTCGTGCAAGAAAGGAATCCAAGTCCTTTCACATCTTCTAGTAGGAACAGTCCAGCTAGTCCTTCTGCACTACCAAGATAAGGGGGCAGAATGTCCTTCCAAGTCCTGTTCATGCGATTTCCCCCGACACTAATGCCCCACGACAACTGCTCCAGCTAATGCAAATTGTCATACTCGCGTGTTCATACAATGGAGAAAGTGGAAATCAAAACACTTCTGAACCAACACACTACACAAGGCTCAAAGTGGGAGAACGTCTTTAGAAAGCACCACAAGGGCCACATAAAGAGCAAGAGTGATGTGAGAGCAAGTAGCTGCAATTACAGCCCAAACACCAACTGGGAAATCTTTAACTCACATGCTTGACAAGAGTGGTGCCAAGTAATCAGCAAATACCTCCACGCCTAATGAAAGGACACTCTCTGCCTCAAATTAAGAGTAATCAAGGTTAGAAATTTTTGGGCTCGTCGCTTCGTAGATCATAATCAACGAAAATTTGGGGGCTGAAAGACTTAATTCAAGAGCCTAAACACCTATAGAGGGGGGTGAATAGGTTCTAATTTTTCCTTTAATATTTTAGGTAATTAAACAGATCTTACTTTGCACAAACAAAATAAAACCCAGCACAGAACATTCACAACACAGAGAACACCAGATTTATAGTGGTTTCCCAAGATATGGGTACGTCCACTTTCCCCCTTCGCCTATCCAGTAGAGTACTGGATTCAGCCTAACTTCTTTACTATTTCTATAATCAAAAGATCATACAACTCAGAACCAAAATGGTTCCTACACCTCATACTTTTGCAAGTCCTACCTCAAATCCTTCCCAGAATCCTACCTCAGGCCTCAGCCCTACCTCAGCCCTTATCTCTAGGCTTACAACTCAGACTTTTGCAAGTCCTACCACTCAGGCTCACAGCCCTACCTCAGCCTTTATAAATATAGGCTTATAGCTCATATATACAACAGATCCCACAAGTAATTGTGTAATAAAAGATATACAAAAGATATCACCAGATAGATTCCTCTATTAATGTTCTTCTTGATCAGTTCTTGATCTTCAGTCCTTACCAGACTTAGTTGTTTCAAAGCTTCTTGATAGAACAAAATAAGGTTGGACTGTTCTTGATGTAGAAGTTGATCCACTGTCAGCTCCTTCCTTGAATTCAAAATGAGATCTGAATCTTCTCTGCTGACTGTTCTAGATCTGCCTTCTTAAAGGGTTTCCCCTTTTCTTATTGTGAATCTTCTTTCTCTTTGTTGATGGCTTTTATTGCCTTCATTGAGTTATTGTTGGTTGTTAAGGATCAGCCCTTTATATAGAGATTCCTCATGGTTACCGGCTGATCTGGTTTGTAACAACCTTCTGTTAGTTCTGACAAAGGTGTCAGACCTTTTGGTAATGACAGCTGTCGAATCACCAGTCATGACAATTGATTCCTTAGAGATTCTACAACACAGCATGATCCACTCAGCAATCTGCTTCTCATATGTCGACACAAGTAGACAAAGTGTCGACACAAGTCTTGATGATGTCGACACAATACTCCAAGTGTCGACACAGTCATTCTTCTGCTTCTCGACACATCTTCTATTTGTATGTGTCGACACAAGTCCAGTGTGTCGACACAACTACTCTTGGTCTCAACATAACTGTTGGGTGTCGACATAGCCTCTGCTTTAGGTGTCGACACAATCCTTGCCTCAGGTGTCGACATAAGTCATGCTTTAAGTGTCGACACAATTCCTTCTTGTGGTATCGACTTAAGTCCTTCTTTATGTGTCGACACAATTCCTTCCTTTGGTGTCGACATAGCTTCTGGGTATCGACACAATTCCTGGGTGTCGACACAATTTCTTGGTGTCGACACAAATCTGGCTTCTGGTGTCGACACAACTTCTGGTTCTGGTGTTGACACAATTCTTACGTGTCGACACAATGCTTTGCTGCTGGGGTCGACACAAGTCCCGTGTGTCGACACAATTCTTCACAAGTGTCGACACTTGTACTTAGAATATTTTTCTTCCAATCCTTAACCCTGCACAAGGAAACTTTAACATACATAAAATACATATTGATGTATATCATTGACTAGGATGAATCTTCTCCAAATCTGGTACATACTTCTAGTGTACCTAACAATCTCCCCCTATTTGGAGAAGTCATAACCCTTAGTCAAAGATATACACCAGTCAAGATAAAACACATAAGACATAGATGTACATTCATTCCAGTGCAAGTAAACATTCAAATAATGTAAATAATTTAAAATAAAAAGTAAAACTGATTTTGTGAAGCAGAAAATATTTATTTTACATGTTTTCTCTTAGAGCAAAAATCAAAAAGATACATTGTTTCTTGTCATAAGCCTAACTATCCTAAGATTTTCTAGGCTCCCTTATGACAATGCCTTGACCAGACTTTATCTTTGCCTTCACAGCTAGTTCTGTATCATCAGCAGGCTTCTTTCCTTTAAGATCCTTTTTCTTTAGTTCTTCAGCTTTTATTCTTTGTCTTTCAAAGTAGTGAAAGGGCTTAGGAAAATACTTGTTGGGCTCTATAGCATTTGCAGGTAGCTTCCCAGCTTTTGCACTCCTCCTATGCTGAAGAATGGCTTCCTATCTAGCTTGATATTTATTCCACTCTTGCTCTGAGTACACCTTACCCCTATCATAGGTCTTGTCCTTAACAGCCTTCCATGAAGTCAGAATGATGTTCCTTGATGTAGGGATTCATTGTTCAAAGTCTTGCTTTAACTCAGTCTATTCCTGAATCTCTTCTTAGATAGCAATTCTTCCCTTTGAGCTTCTTTGGCAGCCTTTGACATTTCAACTTTCTCAAAGACCACATTTTGTGCCTCTTATGGAGGGCTGTACATTTTCTGCACTTGGTCATGAACCATCTCAAAATTAGCAGGAGGATATATAACCTGAGCAACTTCTAGCTGATCTCCCTCTATATATGCAGGTTGTATTTCAGATTCAGCCATATTATCATCATCACATAAAGGAGGGAAGCAAAGAGTAGCTCTGATGGTATTGGAAACCCATTTAGCATGCTCAGACTAGCTTGGACTAACACTCTCTCCCCCTTTAGGACTTCTCTTTCAATATTATCTCTGAGATCATTCTTGTGAAATCTGACTTGACCTTCCAGATGATCAATCCCTTCTCTGTAGTAGACCCCAAATTTATGAATTTGAGTTGTAATAGCTGTTTGGGCAGCCGCTATCGCCGTTTTGACCGCAGCTAGATCAGTCTCAATTAGTTTTGTAACTTCTATTTTGACAGCAACAGATAGGGCTGCAATCTTTGTGAGAATTTTCTTATGAGAATCCGTGAGATTCTCATATGTTCTAAATGTATTTTCTAAGATATAGGCATGTTTCTCTGCCAAATCAGCTGCTTGATTTTTCAGTTCCTACTGCTGAGTGGCCAGATACACAACTGCATAGCCTCCTTTCTCAAAGCAATCTATCATTTCTTTCTTGTGCAGACTCACTTAAAATCTGATTGACTTGATTTCCTGAGCTAGCTGGTTTTGCAGCTCCTTATGAGATTCATCAACATACTTTTCAAGAGCAGCCCTTTGTGCATCCAATTTTAGTTGCAATTGGACCATTAAGGAATTTAAGTCCATACTTGGAGCTGGAGGTGGTGTGGCTATTTATAAGGCCCTCTTATAGCCAGTGCTTTTCTTCTTCATTACAGCAAGTTTCCTTTTCTTAGCCAAGTTGGCTTCTTCATCATCAAAAGATAAACTTTCTATGTCAACAGTCTTTTTGTTTACTGTATCCTTCAGCAATTGCTCCCCCTCGGTCTCTGGAAGTTCTTTGTCCTGTGGTTGTTGCTCCCACTCAGTCCTTACTGCTGGTGAGTCGGGGAAACTCCTCCAAGGTTACTTCCTGCAATATTTGAACAGGAGAAATAAGATTAGTTGGTAAAATACATGGTTTTCCCTGGACTTCCATGTCCTTGTCCAGTGACCTTTCTAGGAAGGAGATACTTACTTGCCCAATCTGATAAGTATCCTTCTTATGCACCTCAGGTGCCTCTTCCTCTACATGAAGTAGTGCTTCCTAATTTATATCAAAAACTATATCCATCACAGTATCAGCTGCTAATTAACTGTCTAGTGTAACAGAATCATTTACTCCCCCTTGATCAGGCAGATCAGTAAGTATAGTGTCTTATACAGCTGGTGTAGGGTCTTCTCCTCCTGGAGTAGAGATTCTTCGTTGCTCTAGGAGCATACTACTGTCCACTTGTCCTTGTGCATCTTGCTGTTGTTGCCTGTTTTCATCAGAACTGAAGACCACCTCTTCTTCTGAATCACTAGATGATTCTTCCTGTTGAACAACTTTCTTCTTTTTCTGTATTGTTTTGGTCTATTTTTGAGGAGTAGTAACCTCCTTAGTCAACACCCTATCCCATCTTGACAGAATCCTGGTGTCCATTCTTCTCATATGATTGATTTTTGTACCAGGAAGTTGTCTCATTACTTCTGGTATTACAGATGATAGGCATAGACTCAGAATTCTCCCCAGGTTCAGTTTATTGATACCTTCACGTAACTTGTCAAAGACTATGGTTGTCAAATTAGTCTTGAGCTTGATAATGATCCTGGTCATTAGGTGGAACATGGTGGCTGAGATTCTGTCATGTCCACCTGTTTTATACAGTATGACCTTCCCTACAATCTCAGAAAGGAACTTCCCTTGTGAATTCATCCCTTTTCGGTTGATAGATGATCCTATCTTAGTTTTTGGGTTTAACCCACACCATTGTAAGGCCTCCTTGATCATAGATGGATGTGCGTCATCTTCTTTCTTAACCTTTGGGAGTTGGAGTGCTTTTCGGATTGTTTTCAAGGTAATCTTTACCCGGGTATCTTGAATAGTTGCTTTCATCTTCTTCCCGTCTGCGTCTGTAGTTGCAGAAGAATAAAATTACAGAACTTCTTTATTCCATATCTTGGTTGGTTCAAAGTCCAAGAATTCCAAACCGATGTCTGAGATTAGGGCAATTACTCCCTGAATCTCTAGGGATGCTGTTGTGAACCCACCACGGACCAGCTCATATCCTTCATTCACCTTTTCTTCTGGATGAGGCGCCATTATCAGAAGAGAGAGATGGAGGTGAAAAGGAAAGATGATTCTCATCGTCAGAGGGTGCAGAGACAGGAAATCAAAAAGCGTAGTCGACCAGATTTTTGCTTCACCTATTTATAGTCTAAGTGTGAAGGGGAGTTCAAAAGACGTGTCTTAGCACTAGGACTAGTCAACAAAATCTTATATATGTCGACAGAATAGGTCTAGGTCTCGACAATACTGAGGTTTAGTCGACACATGTATATGTCGACATACTTATGTCAGTGTCGACATAGATGTTGACATGTCTCGACACAGAGTGTCGACTTTGATTTTTGTGTGTCGACTCAAAAATCAGCTAACTAAAAGTCTCCACATAGTTGTGTCGACACAAACTCTTGTGTGTCGACACAAAAGTCCTCTAATTATATGGTCTCAACATAGTTGTGTCGACACCTTTTCTTCAGTCGACATAAATATTATTTCTGTGTCGACACATCCGTTTTCTTTGTCAACACAACATACTGAGAGTGTCGACACAAGGTCTGCTTGTGTCGACACAAACTTGGTACTTAGCCAAATTTCCTATGAAAACTTGAGCTTACATGTTCTACTAAAGGTAGCTTGTGCTAACCTAATCTAGATTTAACATACCTAATTCAATTTTAAAATAATTGAATTTAGTTTCATCCAGAGGTTTTGTAAAAATATCAGCAATTTGATTATTTGTATTCACAAACTCTAGACTAATATTTCCTTTTTCTACATGTTCTTTGATGAAATGGAATTTAATTTCTATATGCTTTGTTCTACTGTGTGATACAAGATTATTAGCAATAGAAATAGCACTAGTAGAATCACAGAATAGTGGAATTCTACTAACCTTGATGTCATAATCTTCTGGTTGGTGCTTTATCTACAATAGTTGTGCACAGCAGCTACCTACAGCTACATATTCTGACTCAGCTATTGATATAGCTGTTGGGTACATTGGAAAAAGTGTACCTGATTTGAAGAAGTCCAACTTAGCTCAATGATATACATCAAGGTGTATTTGATGTTGTTTTGAGTTGACATGTGCAGGTGAAGAAGTATTAAAGAATGCAGAAAAATATTCTAAGTCCACATGTCGACACCTGAAGACTGTGTCGACACTTCTGAATATTTGTGTCGACACTTCAGAAAATCAGTGTCGACACAGAGAAAGATGGTCGACCACATTTATGTCGACACTGGGAAGCAGTGTCGACACATAAAGAAAATCGTCGACCTCAGCACTGGGAAGCAGTGTCGACACAGAAGAAGATAGTCGACTAGTGAAAGATAGTCGACACAGAAGAAGATTGTCGACTAGTGAAAAATAGTCGACACAGAAGAAGATAGTCGACTAGTGAAAGATAGTCGACTCACAGAAGAAGATAGTCGACCTCTACTGTGTCGACACTGGGTGGATGTGTCGACACCTTGAGATTGAGTCGACACATATTGGCAGAAGTCGACTATGCTTGTGTCGACACCAGAAGACTGAGTCGACACATTTTGGCAGAATTGAAGATTGATGTGTCGACACCTGAAGGCTGAGTCGACACATACTGAGTTCTGAATCTACAACAACTGTGTCGACACACAGGACTTGTGTCGACACACTATAGAGTCTAGACCAAGTTATTTTCTGAAGAAGCTGTGTCGACTTAAAGGCAACTTAGTCGACATCATCAAAGACTGTGTCGACACCAAAGTCACTTATGTCGACACAGATAGACAGATTGGTCTCGACACTTTATAACAGACTTTCTCAACATTTTGCTGTCCAAGGCTAAGGTACAGGAACTGTTTGAAGACTTGACAGCTGTGGGTTGCCACCGTTTAACTGAAGCTGTCAGACCTGTCAGAAATCAGTTAGAAACCGGATCAGCCGGTTACCATGAAGAAAGTCTATAAATAGACATATTCAGAAGGAAACAAAAAAAAAGAGATAATAACTGAAGAAGATCTAAGAAGAAGAAACAAAAGGATTACGATCCTATTGAAGTTTCAATTCAAGAAAGTGCTAAGCTCTAAAGAAGATCTTCATCAGAAAATCTAAGAAGAAGTCTGAAGTATCAGAAAAGGTGTTGGATAGAGAGGGATCCAGACATCTTGAAGAAGAAGATGGAAGCCATCAGTGGTTTCTCAAGAAGCTGTTTGGAAATCAACTCAGCTAAGTTCAGATTCAAGAAGCTTTGAAGTAAGCTCAGATTCAGTTGATTTCATCAGCTGATCAAGAAGTGTCTTGTTCTCTTCTTTCTCAACAAAGGCAAGACATCAAAATATCTTTTCTAAATTTCTGTAGGATCTGTTTACACAGATCTGAGTTGTAAGCCTGTGTTATAAAGGCTGAGTGTAGGAGAGGTGATCTCTGAGTGGTAGGGCTATTTGCCTGAGTGTAGGAGAAGGTTATTCTCTGAGTGGTAGGCCTTGAGGCAAGGCTGAGGTAGGGCTGTTGAGCCTGAGTTGTAGGAACCTATCCTGGTTCTGAGCTGTAGGATCTGAGGATCTGAGAATAGTGAAAGTTTGGCCGAATCTAGCATATTGCTAGATAGGTAAAGGGGGAAAATGGATGTACCCAGATCTTGGGGAACCACTATAAAACATTATGCAATCTGTGATGCTTAGTTGTCTGTGGATGCTGTACTAGATAATTTAATTTGAAATTGAATTCTGCCTAGATTTATAAACAAGAAATTAGAACCTATTCACCCCCCCCCCCCCTCTAGGTGTTTAGGTTGTCTTGAAAGTAAAACTATCAAGTGGTATCAGAGGGAGGTTCCTCAAAAAGGACTTAACAGTCTGAGGTAGATCTGAAAGGCAGAATTTAGATTCAAAAAGATGGGTTCAGGTGAGAATCATAAGGAGCTATGGTCTATGAAATTACCCATATGCAAGAAAGAAATTTTTGGAATTTGGAAAGAAAGAGTCAGACTGTTCATGGAGGCATCTGACCCAAGGATTTACATCATAGTACAGGAAGGCCCCTTCATTCCAATGAAGGTATCAGTTCTTGATGCAAATATCCAAACTCCAAAGAGTTATTCAGAAATGACCAAGGATGAAATCATCTTGGCAACCATGGATAAAAGAGCTCAGAATATTATTGTTAGTGCCATAGATGATTCAACATTTCAGAATCTGATTCACTGCAAGACCTCCAAAGAGATGTGGGACACATTGATTGTCTACATGGAGGGGTCTGAAGAAGAGGAGTTTCTGCAGTTGCTAGACTCCATCAATGAACAAAAGGATCATCAGTGTATGGGGCTAATGGCAGGATCAGAAGAGGACATATGCCAGAATCAGTCTGGTCCTAATAAGGTGAATCCAAGTAACCATGCCCCTATATGGTACTTGGATAGTGGTTGTTCCAAGCACATGATTGGAACAAAGGGGCTGCTGAAGGAGTATTCATCTGTCAAAGATGGACCTAAAGTGATCTTTGGTGGATCTGAAAAAGGAGTCATCAAAGGGTTTGGTAACATTTCTTCTAACCTTATCACTATCACTCAAGTAGATTATGTAAAAGGTTTGAAACATAATCTAATAAGCATAAGCTAGCTAAGTGATTTAGGATATGACATTTCATTTGTTAAAGATGGATGTCATATCAAAAGGTCAAGTGATCAAAAGATCATATTGACTGGGTATAGGAAGAGAAATGTATATTGTCTTAATTTTGAATGTGAGAATAAGGCTTCTCCCATCTGTCTTGTAGCTGATGACAATGCCTCTCATTGTGTTAAGTGGCACAAGAGATTGGCTCATCTAAACTACAAGACAATTGGCCAACTCTTTAGCAAAGAGTTAGTGAGGAATGGACCTCAAGTTAAGTGTATAAAGGAAGGGATATGCTCAGCTTGTCAAAAGGGCAAGCAGACAAAATCCTCCTTTCAAAGCCTTGAAAACAAGGATTCTGTGAGGTGTTTATACCTCTTGCATATGGATCTTTTTGGTCCTATGCCAGTTCATAGTCTAGGTAGGAAGGTCTACACTTTTGTGGTTGTAGATGACTATTCTAGATTTACATGGGTGTTCTTTCTGAGACAAAAATCTAAAACCCCAGGTGTATTACTTAATTTTGTAAAGCAAATTCAGAATGAACTGAATAGTACAGTGGTCAAAATCAGAAGTGACCATGGTACTGAGTTTCAATCTGAAAGCATAACAAAATTGTGTAAAGACTTTGGGATTTTCCAAGAGTTCTCCTCACCTAGAACACCTCAGCAAAATAGAATTGCTGAAAGAAAGAATAGAACATTAATTGAAGCAGGTAGAACTCTATTGAGTGACACCTCTCTCCCAGAATATTTTTGGGCTGAGGCAGTTAACACTGCTTGTCATGTGATCAATAGGGCTACTATCACCAAAAGCCACAAAATGACTCCCTATGAGATTGTGAAAGGCAGAAAACCAAATCTATCTTACTTTAGGATCTTTGGTTGCAAGTGTTATATACTTAACAATGGCAAGTCATATTTGACTAAGTTTGCTGCCAAATCCCAGGATGGGATATTTGTTGGCTACAGCACTAATAGTAAGGCCTATAGAGTCTTCAACTTGACTACTCAAGTTGTTGAAGAATCAGTGCATGTTGTGTTTGATGAAACAAGATTAATCAACTGTGAGTTGTCTTGTAGATCAAATGACTCAATAGGTATAAGCAAAAGTATGGACAAGCTCTCCATTACTGAAGGATCAAAGGAAGATGGGGCATTGGAAAATGAAGGCTTCTGTCCAGGGGGAGAACAAGACACTATAGAAGCTGATGAAAACCAAGAGATTCAGCTAAATGAAGGAGCTGGAGATGTTCACCAGAAGGGAATCTTCCACCAGCTACAAGACATTTGAGAGATCATCCAGCTGATCAGATAATAGGTGATCCAAGACAGGGGGTGCAAACTAGAAGCAGAAATCAAAACACAGTTCTACATTCAAGTTTCCTGTCACAAATGGAGCCTAAGAAGTTTGAAGAAGCTATCCAAGACCAGCACTGGATTGATGCCATGCAAGAGGAGCTGAATCAATTCAGAAGATGCAATGTCTGGGAGCTTGTTCCTAAACCAAGAGGCCACAACATAATTGGCACAAAATGGATATATAGGAACAAGCTAGATGAAAGTGGAATAATAGTAAAGAATAAAGCAAGATTGGTTGCAAAAGGATACAGGCAGGAAGAAGGGATTGACTTTGATCAAACCTTTGCTCCTGTATCAAGGCTGGAGGCAATCAGAATATTCCTTGCCTATGCAGCCTATCAAGACTTCAAAGTATACCAGATGGATGTGAAGTCAGCATTTCTGAATGGTGATCTTAAAGAAGAAGTATATGTAGAGCAACCATCAGGTTTTGTAGATCCTCTTAAACCTGATTTTGTTTATAAGCTTAGGAAATCTCTGTATGGGTTAAAGCAAGCTCCAAGGGCTTGGTATGAAACCCTGTCTACTTTCCTTATTGAGAATAAATTCTCAAGAGGAAAAATTGACAAAACTCTATTCCTTAGGGAATCCAAAGGCAAGATCATCTTAGTTCAGATCTATGTTGATGACATAATCTTTGGGTCTACTGAAAACAACCTTTGTAAAAAGTTTGCCAAACTTATGCAAGGGAAGTTTGAGATGAGCAGTATAGGGGAACTGAAGTTCTTCTTGGGACTCCAAGTAAGACAGACTGATGATGGCTTGTCCATATCCCAGTCTAAATTCACCAAAGAATTGATTAAAAAATATGGTATGGGGTCATCCTCCACCATGAGAACTCCTATGGGAACAAGTATGCCTATATGCAAAGATGATGCAGGTAAACCTGTTGATGAGACTTTGTATAGAGGAATAGTTGGATCACTACTATATCTCACTACTAGTAGACCAGATATTATGTATGCTACATGTGTCTGTGCTAGGTACCAAGCCTGCCCTAAAGAATCTCATTATACTGCAGTCAAAAGGATTCTGAGATATCTTAAGGGCACACCTAATCTAGGTCTTTGGTACCCTAGGAATAGAGATTTTCAACTAACAGGCTATTCAGATGCAGATTTTGCAGGATGTAGAGAGGATAGGAAGAGTACTACAGGTACATGTCAATTCCTGGGAGGAAGACTAATATCATGGAGTAGTAAGAAGCAGACCAGTGTGGCAATTTCCACAGCTGAGTCTGAGTATGTTGCTGCTGGAAGCTGCTGTGCACAGCTATTATGGATGCAACATCAGCTTAAGGATTATGTTATTCAAGTAAGTAAAACACCTCTTTTATGTGATTCTAAGAGTGCAATTTCTATTGCTAATAATCCTGTTTCTCATAGTAGAACTAAGCATATAGAAATAAAATACCATTTTCTTAGAGAACATGTAGAAAAAGAAGACATTTCATTGGAATTTGTGAAAACAGATTATCAAATAGCAGATGTGTTTACTAAGCCCCTAGATGAAACCAAATTCAATAAATTCAAAATTGAATTAGGTATGTTAACCATTGATTAGTGTAATCACAATATCATCAACAATGAAGTTGAAGTGGTAACAAGACATTCAAGTGATAAAAAGACACATTGAAGTAGTATCAAGTACTCTGTAGTACTTATAAGTTGTGATGAACAAACAGAAATTGGCTAAGTAAGATGGTGTCGACACATTCAGTAATATTGTGTCGACTCAGGGTTGTAATGTCGACAAATCAGAGATATTGTGTCGACACAGAAAATATGTGTCGACACTTAAGAATCTTATTGTCGACTTATCCAGGAATGTAGTGTCGACTTCACCAGGATAGTGGTGTCGACACTTACAGATTTTGTGTCGACACTTATACTAAGAGTCGACACAGAATTTCTGATGCTCTTCTATTTATCTCTGGTGTCGACAAAACAGCAAATTGGTGTCGACACATAATAGACGGACTTGATGTCGAGACTATGGAAGCTTGTGTCGACACATTCCATCTGTGTCGACACTTATAGTCTATTTTTGGCGTCTTTTGATCTTCTTTAAACAGAAGGTATAAATAGGTCAAGAACTCATTCTGTCGACACGCTTACAAGGTTTTCGAAACCCTGTGTCGACATTCTCTCTCTCTCTCTCTTTCTCTCATCTTATAAGCTTTCTCGACTGATCCATGGCACCAAAGATTGAAGATAATGTGAATGAAGGATATGAATTGGTGCGCCAGGCCTTTGCTGCTGCCCCTCCAGATGTTCTCAGGGTTATCTCTCTCCTCTCCGCCTCAGGATTAGAATTTCTGGTCTCCGAACCATCTAAGATATGGAAGAAGGATGTGCATGAGTTCTTTACTTCTGCATCTGTAGACTCTGAGAGTCATGAGATAAAATCCACTGTCCATGGGTCACCAGTGGACATTACACCAAGTAAGTTAAGAACAATTATACAATTACCTATAATTGAGAATGAAGAGGATGTCCCTGCTTCTAAATCAAGGGAGGCTCTTCAATGGTGTGGATTGGATTCCATCATGAAAATTGGAGCAGCATTCAACAGGAAAGGAATGAATCAACAGGGCAAGTTCCTGTCTGAGGTGGTTTGAAAAGTTATTCTGTGCAAGCCAGGTGGACATGATAGGATTTCTGCCTATATGTTCAGCCTAATGACCAGGATTATGTTTACAATTCCAACGGATTGGTCAACTGTAATCTTTGAAAAGATTAAGGAAGGAATCAAGAAGCCAAATCTGGCTAGAATAATGAGTATATACCTAAGTAAGGAGATTCCTGAAGTTATGCAACAACAATCTGGAACAAAGATTAATCACATGAGAAGGATGGACATGAGATTGTTCTCCAGATGGGATAGGGTGCTGACCAAAGAAATGCCTGAAGTGGAAAGGCAGGATTCACTTGAGAAATCCCCAAGTCATGCTACCAGTACTGAGCACCAACAAGAAGAGCAAGTAAGACAAGAGGTTGAAGATCAGCCTGCTTCTACACAAGTTCAGGATGCCACAATACCTGCAGTTCAAGAAGAAGAAGTAAGTATACCAGCTCAGCAAGGTTATTCACCTACACAGACTGTATCTACTCATGACCAGGTACAGGTGCAGGGGGAGCTGGTGTATTTTCCTACAAAAGACATTTCTAATATTTCTATTTATGCACAGGTCCAGGAAAAGCAAGTGTCCTCACCTGCCCAAGACATCACCAATACTGAACAAGTACAGGGGGAGAGACTGTCTGAGCAAGTGCAAGAGGATGCTCCAATTGATATATCTCAAAATTTGAATACTGCAGATGTTTCAGCCCAGAAGGAATATACTCTAGAAGAGTTATTTCCATATAATGAAATAATTACTGATGAAATGGAATTGGAGCAAGAAATTGAGGGGGAGCCTGTGCATGTGGAGACTGTACACCATGGCACTGAAGCAGCTGTTCCTCCTCCTCCCAAAGAAAGAGTACAAATTGATAGTACTTCTGATTCTGAGAATGAAGAAGCCAGGGTGGCTAAGAAGAGAAAACTTCTGGTCTTCCAGAGAAGGAGCAAGAGCTATAAGCAAGCTTTATAGTCTACAGCACATCACACTCCTTCTGACTTTGATTATAACAAGTTTTTGATCGATTTACAAGTGAAATTGGATGAACACAGAGTGGCTATTGAAAAATATGTTGATGAAAACAACAAGTCCCTGCAATTTGACTTAGCCCAAGATATAAAATCTATTAGATTTGAGGTCAATATGCATAAGAAGGAGATGACAGATTGCTTCCATAAGGGAGGCAATGCTGTGGTATATTTGGCAAAACAACAGCAGTCTATCATCCCTAAGGTGGATGATATTATTTTAAAGCAAAGCTATGTCTTGGAAAATCAGCTAAGGATGAATGACAATTTAACTGAATCTCATCATGAGCTCATTGAGGAATTGAAAAAGATTGTTCCAAGTCTGCCTGCAACTAGATCAAAGGAAATGGAAGAATTTGATAAGAACTTTCAAGCTGCTACTGATTCTGTTAAAACTGCTATCACAACCTCTCAAAAGGAAATATCTGACAAGCTTCAAAAGTTAAAACCATTTTTTAAAGAGGGTGTGAATTATCTAGATGGTCAAATCAGATTTCAGAAGGAAGATCTAAGAGATCATGTTACTAGAGAAGCCATAAAGGGGGAGAGGATGTTAGTTCATGCAGGCTCAGAGCACACCAAATGGGTGACCAATAGTATTCGAGCCACATTGGGATATCCACCATTGTGTGATGATGCTATGGTGGCTGAGTCAGGAATACAAACAAGTCTACTTGAAGGCAATCAACCTGAGGTTGCTCAAGTCATTTACCCTCCTCCATATTATGATATGATTGATCAGCTAGTTCAAGGAATGTATAGTCCTCCAAAGGAGGTAACTAATGTTGTGATTGGGAAGGTTGATAAGCCTGAGGCTACTTTGAAAGACCAGCAAGATGCTCTACTATCTAAGAAAAGATTTAGAGAGCAGGCTGAACTTAAGCCAGACTTTGAGCAGTGGAGTCCTACTTCCAGAAATATTATACTCACTGCATGGAAGGCTGTCAAAGACCAAGTGCAGGAAAGAGGCAAGTGGTACAATGAGATGGAATGGCAGAAGTATGAAGCCAGGCAAGAGACCATAGTACAGTTTAGAAGAAAAGCCAAGATGGGTAGGCTGCCTCCAGATGCTCAGGAGCCAAGCAAGTACTTCCCAAAGCCCTTTCATTATTTTGAAAGGCAAAGGCTCAAGGAAGAAGCAAAGAAGAAGGCTGATCTAAAAGGCAAGAAGCCAGCTGAAGATTCTGAAGCTCCTGTGAAGGCTCAAGTTCTATCTGGCAAAGGGATTGTCATAAAAGAGCCTGATCAGTCTTAATTCTTAGTTCTTTCAAAGTGTTTTGTAATGTTTTGATTAAATCATTAGATGTAAATCTCTGTATTCAAACATTATCAAGTTATAAACAAAATGTTGTGTGATATCATATAATGTTCATTCTGTGATGAATGGTTTTTATTTTGTTTATATTAAGTATTCCTGTTATGTCTTATATCATCAGT
This sequence comes from Platanthera zijinensis, assembly GCA_039513925.1. Classification (NCBI taxonomy): domain Eukaryota; kingdom Viridiplantae; phylum Streptophyta; class Magnoliopsida; order Asparagales; family Orchidaceae; genus Platanthera; species Platanthera zijinensis. Next base: position 71,319,732 of record CM077078.1, on the reverse strand, counting down.
TTATACTTTTTATAAATGGTGTATATCATTGGCTATAGGGTTATGACTTCTCCAAATAGGGGGAGATTATTGGGTACATTGGAAAAAGTGTACCTGATTTGAAGAAGCCCAACTTAGCTCAATGATATACATCAAAGTGTATTTGATGTTGTTTTGAGTTGACATGTGCAGGTGAAGAAGTATTAAAGAATGCAGAAAAATATTCTAAGTCCACATGTCGACACTTGAAGACTGTGTCGACACTTCAGAAAATCAGTGTCGACACAGAGAAAGATGGTCGACCACATTTATGTCGACACTGGGAAGCAGTGTCGACACATAAAGAAAATCGTCGACCTCAGCACTGGGAAGCAGTGTCGACACAGAAGAAGATAGTCGACTAGTGAAAGATAGTCGACACAGAAGAAGATTGTCGACTAGTGAAAAATAGTCGACACAGAAGAAGATAGTCGACTAGTGAAAGATAGTCGACTCACAGAAGAAGATAGTCGACCTCTACTGTGTCGACACTGGGTGGATGTGTCGACACCTTGAGATTGAGTCGACACATATTGGCAGAAGTCGACTATGCTTGTATCGACACCAGAAGACTGAGTCGACACATTTTGGCAGAATTGAAGATTGATGTGTCGACACCTGAAGGCTGAGTCGACACATACTGAGTTCTGAATCTACAACAACTGTGTCGACACACAGGACTTGTGTCGACACACTACAGAGTCTAGACCAAGTTATTTTCTGAAGAAGCCGTGTCGACTTAAAGGCAACTTAGTCGACATCATCAAAGACTGTGTCGACACCAAAGTCACTTATGTCGACACAGATAGACAGATTGGTCTCGACACTTTCTAACAGACTGTCTCGACATTTTGCTGTCCAAGGCTAAGGTACAGGAACTGTTTGAAGACTTGACAGCTGTGGGTTGCCACCGTTTAACTGAAGCTGTCAGACCTGTCAGAAATCAGTTAGAAACCGGATCAGCCGGTTACCATGAAGAAAGTCTATAAATAGACATATTCAGAAGAAAACAAAAAAAAGAGATAATAACTGAAGAAGATCTAAGAAGAAGAAACAAAAGGATTATGATCCTATTGAAGTTTCAATTCAAGAAAGTGCTAAGCTCTAAAGAAGATCTTCATCAGAAAATCTAAGAAGAAGTCTGAAGTATCAGAAAAGGTGTTGGATAGAGAGGGATCCAGTCATCTTGAAGAAGAAGAAGGAAGCCATCAGTGGTTTCTCAAGAAGCTGTTTGGAAATCAACTCAGCTAAGTTCAGATTCAAGAAGCTTTGAAGAAAGCTCAGATTCAGTTGATTTCATCAGCTGATCAAGAAGTGTCTTGTTCTCTTCTCTCTCAACAAAGGCAAGACATCAAAATATTTTTTCTAAATTTCTGTAGGATCTGTTTACACAGATCTGAGTTGTAAGCCTGTGTTATAAAGGATGAGTGTAGGAGAGGTGATCTCTGAGTGGTAGGGCTATTTGCCTGAGTGTAGGAGAAGGTTATTCTCTGAGTGGTAGGCCTTGAGGCAAGGCTGAGGTAGGGCTGTTGAGCCTGAGTTGTAGGAACCTATCCTGGTTCTGAGCTGTAGGATCTGAGGATCTGAGAATAGTGGAAGTTTGGCCGAATCTAGCATATTGCTAGATAGGTGAAGGGGGAAAGTGGATGTACCCAGATCTTGGGGAACCACTATAAAACATTGTGCAATCTGTGATGCTTAGTTGTCTGTGAATGCTGTGCTAGATAATTTAATTTGAAATTGAATTCTGCCTAGATTTATAAACAAGAAATTAGAACCTATTCACCCCCCCCCCTCTAGGTGTTTAGGTTGTCTTGAAAGTAAAACTATCAATAGCTACTGTTGGGTACATTGGAAAATATGTACCTGATTTGAAGAAGTCCAACTTAGCTCAATGATATACATCAAGGTGTATTTGATGTTGTTTTAAGTTGGCATGTGCAGGTGAAGAAGTATTAAAGAATGCAGAAAAATATTCTAAGTCCATGTGTCGACACCTGAAGAAACAGTGTCGACACTTCAGAATATTTGTGTTGACACTTGACGAAAGCTGTGTCGACACAGAGAAAGATAGTCGACACAGAGAAAGATGGTCGACCTCAACACAGAAGGAGATAGTCGACCACATTTGTGTCGACACAGAGAAAGATAGTCGACACAGAGAAAGATAGTCGACCTCGATACAGAAGGAGATAGTCGACCACATTAATGTCGACACTGAGAAACAGTGTCGACTCACAGAAAGATAGTCGACCACATTTGTGTCGATACTGGGAGGCTGTGTCGACACAATGAGACAGAGTCGACACACATTGGCAGAAGTCGACAATACTTGTGTCGACACCAGAAGACTAAGTCGACACATTTTGGCAGAGTCAACAATTGTTGTGTCGACACCTGAAGGCAGTGTCGACACATACTGAGTTCTGAATCTACAACAACTGTGTCGACACACAGGACTTGTGTCGACACACTGCAGAGTCAAGACCAAGTTATTTTCTGAAGAAGCTGTGTCGACTTAATGGCGAACTTGTCGACATCTTCAAAGACTGTGTCGACACCAAAGTCACTTGTGTCGACACATATAGACAGTTGGTCTCGACACTGTCTGACAGACTGTCTCGACACTTTGCTGTCCAAGACTAAGGCACAGGATTTGTTTGAAGACTTGACAGCTGTGGGTTGCCACTAGTTAACTGATGCTGTCAGACTTGTCAGAAAATAGTTTGAAACCGGATCAGCTGGTCACCATGAAGAAGGTCTATAAATAGACAGATTCAGAAGGAAGTAAGAGGGAAGAGAGATACATAAATAAGGGTGAAGAAGGATTACAATCCAATTGAAGTATCAATTCAAGAAAGTGCTAGGCACTAAAGAACATCTTCATCAGAAGATCTAAGCAGACGATTTCAGGATCGATCTAAGAAGAGTTCTAACAAGAATTCAGAAGTATCATTAAAGGTGTTGGATAGAGAGGGATCCACCCATTTGAAGAAGAAGAAGGAAGCCATCAGTGGTTTCTCAAGAAGCTGTTTGGAAATCAACTCAGCTAAGTTCAGATTCAAGAAGCTTTGAAGAAAGCTTAAGTTTCAGTTGATTTCATCAGCTGATCAAAAATTGTCTTGTCCTCTTCTCTCTCAACAAAGGCAAGACATTAAAACTTCTTTTCTAAAATTCTATAGGACCTGTTTTACACAGATCTGAGTTGTAAGCCTGTGATATAAAGGCTGAGTGTAGGAGAGTTGATCTCTGAGTGGTAGGGTTGTTTGCCTGAGTGTAGGAGAAGGTTCTTCTCTGAGTTGTAGGCCTTGTGGCAAGGCTGAGGTAGGGCTGTTGTGCCTGAGTTGTAGGAACCTATCCAGGTTCTGAGCTGTAGGATCTGTAGATCTGAGAATAGTGGAAGTTTGGCCGAATCTAGCATACTGCTAGATAGGTGAATGGGGAAAGTGGATGTACCCAAACCTTGGGGAACCACTATAAAACATTGTGCAATCTGTGATGATTAAATTTCTGTGATTGCTGTGCTGGATGTTTTAATTCTGTAATTGAATTCTGCCTAAAAGTATAAACAAGCAATTAGAACCTATTCACCCCCCCCCCCCCCCCCTCTAGGTGTTTAGGTTGTCTTGAAAGTCAAACTATCAAGTGGTATCAGAGGGATGTTCCTCAAAAAGGACTTAACAGTCTGAGGTAGATCTGAAAGGCAAAATCAAGATTCAAGAAGATGGGTTCTGGAGAAAATCACAAGGAGTTAGGGTCAATGAAGTTACCCATCTGCAGGAAGGAAATCTTTGGAATTTGGAAAGAAAGAATCAGATTGTTCATGGAAGCATCTGACCCAAGAATATACATCACAGTTTAGGAAGGACCCTTCATTCCAATGAAGGTATCAGTTCTTGATGCTAATATTCAAACTCCAAAGAGTTATTCTGAAATGACCAAGGATGAAATCATTTTGGCAACCATGGATAAGAGAGCTCAGAATATTATTGTGAGTGTCATAGATGATTCTACATTTCAGAATCTGATTCACTGCAAGACCTCCAAAGAAATGTGGGACACCTTGATTGTCTATATGGAGGGATCTGAAGAAGTAAGATAGGATAGGAAGTCTATGCTCAACCAGGAATATGAAAGTTTTAGACAAGGAAAAACTGATAGCATAACTGAATGCTATAAGAAATTATATAGAATTGTGAAAGAGTTGATGTCCTATGGAAGAGTCTTCAGTACCTATGAACTGAATGACAAATTCTTAAGATCCTTAACAAAGGATTGGGACACAAAGATCTGTGCCATAAGAGAAGTGGCTAAATTGGCAGAAATCTCTCCTCCCTCCTTGTTTGGAAAGCTGCTATCCAATGAAATGCAACTTATGGTGAGGAAGGAGGAGGAAAAGAATTCAAGAGGAGAGCATAGAGAAAAGACTGTGGCATTCAATGCAGAAGCCATCAGAAAGAATAGGAGGATATCACCATCCCCTCCTAAGGAAATTGCAGAAGTCAGTTCTGAAAATTCAGATAATCAGGGTTTAGAAAGTTGTGATTCAGATGCAGACTTTGCTGCATTCACAAGGCAATTCCAGAGGTTCTAGAAGAAGAAGTAGTGGAAGTCTAAGCCCTCCACTTCACAGCAAGTTGATGACTATTATCAGAAGAAAAAGTCATTAAGGAAAGAAAAGAGCAGATCAAAGCCCAGCAAGGCTACTACTTCAAAGATTGTCTGATATTGCTGCAATAGACCTGGACATGTAGTGGCTAACTGTCCTGATAAAAGAAAGGAGTCTTCAGACAAGAAGAAGACTCATAAAAAGGGCAAGAAGGAGAAATCTTTTGTTGCAAAGAAGGATAAGAGCCTAACAGATCAGTCAACTTCAGAGTCAGAATCTGAAGCAGAAGCTTATATTGGACTATATGCTGCATCTAAAGAAGAGGAGTTTCAGCAGTTGTTAGACTCTATCTATGATCAAGAGGATCATTAGTGCATAGGACTGATGGCAGGATCTGAAGAGGACATATGCCAGAATCAATCTGGTCCTAATAAGGTACAATGTCCTTCTATGAAATCTGTTTGTAGTACAAGTACAGAATCAGCTACATCTGCATCAAGTGATGTAGATGCATCTGATTCTGAAGGAGATGTCTATCAATTGATAGATAAGTATGGGGACTTGTTGCAGGCCCTTAAGAAAAGCAAGAACCTAGTTAAATCTCAGGCTCATGAGATTGCTAAACTAAGGGTAGCTGCAACTGAGTTAGAGAAAGTAATTGATCAGAAGTTAAATGAAATTGCCAAGCTGAAGAATATAACTATTATTCAGATGGGCACAATTAATTATACCAATGATCAAGTGAAGAGTTTGGAGGCCAGACTAAGAATTGAAAAAGATTTAGTGGCTAGTTACTCTAAGCCAAAGTATGTCTTACCCTTGATAGATGAATTTGTGAATTAAAAGGGTAAGGAAGGATTAGGATTCAAAGGTAACTCCAGGGCTGGCCGATTCAAGAGAAAAGGCAAAGTACCTGTCAAGCCACTGAACTTTTCAGTTCCTATTAAGTTTAGAAAGGTGCAAGTGCCTTCTAACCAATATGATCATGAAAATATTCATGGTCATATTAAGACTAATGTTCTGAAAAACAAGGGTGTAAATGCCAACAGGCCTACCCATGTTCATAAACCCAATGGTTATAAAAAATCAGTGGGTGAAGCTGCTGCAGCACCAGCAATGGACAGAAATTCTTTTGTCAAGGATGTATCTAGAACTAGATACAATAGGTTTGAATGTTGGTGTTGTGGCAAAAGAGGCCATTTTGCACTAGACTGCTGGTACAACACAAGTGTTAGAAAGAACAATAGTTTAACTGTTAGAAGAGATAATGGTAGCTTTGTTTATGCTAACCTGAACCAAGGACCCAAGACTTGCTTGGGTTCTAAGGGTAAGTAAAACTGTGTTGCAGGTGAATCCAAGTAGCCATGCCCCTATATGGTACTTGGATAGTGGTTGTTCCAGGCACATAACTGGAACAAAGGGGCTGCTGAAGGAGTATTCATCTGTCAAAGATGGACCTAAAGTGATCTTTGGTGGATCTGAAAAAGGAGTCATCAAAGGGTTTGGTAACATTTCTTCTAACCTAATTACTATCACCCAAGTGGCTTATGTAAAAGGTTTGAAACATAATCTAATAAGCATAAGCCAGCTGAGTGATTTAGGATATGACATTTCATTTGTTAAGGATGGATGTCATATCAAAAGGTCAAGTGATCAAGAGATCATTTTGACTGGGTATAGGAAGAGAAATGTATATTGTCTTAATTTTGTATGTTAGAATAAGGCTTCTCCCATCTGTCTTGTAGCTGATGACAATGCTTCTCATTATGTTAAGTGGCACAAGAGATTGGCTCATCTTAACTACAAGACAATTAGCCAACTCTTTAGCAAAGAGTTAGTGAGGAATGGTCCTCAAGTTAAGTGTATAAAGGAAGGGATATGCTCAGCTTGTCAAAAGGGCAAGCAGACAAAATCCTCATTTCAAAGCATTGAAAACAAGGATTCTGTGAGGTGCTTATACCTCTTGCATATGGATCTTTTTGGTCCTATGCCAGTTCATAGTCTAGGTAGGAAGGTCTATACTTTTGTGGTTGTAGATGACTATTCTAGATTTACATGGGTGTTCTTTCTGAAACAGAAATCTGAAACCCCAAGTGTCTTACTTAATTTTGTGAAGCAAATTCAGAATGAACTGAATAGTACAGTGGTCAAAATCAGAAGTGACCGTGGTACTGAGTTTCAATCTGAAAGCATGACAAAGTTATGTGAAGACTTTGGGATTTTCCAAGAGTTCTCCTCACCTAGAACACCTCAGCAAAATGGAATTGCTGAAAGAAAGAATAGAACATTAATTGAAGCTGGTAGAACTCTATTGAGTGACATCTCTCTACCAGAATATTTCTGGGCTGAGGTAGTAAACACTGCTTGTCATGTGATCAATAGGGCTTCTATCACCAAGAGTCACAAAAAGACTCCCTATGAGATTATGAAAGGTAGAAAACCAAATCTATCCTACTTCAGGATCTTTGGTTGCAAATGTTATATACTTAACAATGGTAAGTCATATTTGACTAAGTTTGCTGCCAAATCCCAGGATGGGATATTTGTTGGATACAGCATAAATAGTAAGGCCTATAGAATCTTCAACTTGACTACTCAAGTTGTTGAAGAATCTGTGCATGTTGTGTTTGATGAAACAAGATTAATCAACCGTGAGTTGTCTTGTAGATCAAATGACTCAACAGGTATAAGCAAAAGAATGGACAAGCTCTCCATTGCTGAAGCTTCAAGGGAAGATGGAGCATTGGAAAATGAAGACTACTGTCCAGGGGGAGTACAAGACACAATAGAAGATGAAGAAAACCAAGAGGTTCAGCATAATGAAGGAGCTAGAGATGTTCAACCAGAAGGGAATCTTCCTCTAGCTACAAGACATTTAAGAGATCATCCAGCTGATCAGATAATAGGTGATCCAAGACAGGGAGTGCAGACTAGAAGCAGAAGTCAAAGCACAGTTCTGCATTCAAGTTTCCTGACACAAATGGAGCCTAAGAAGTTTGAAGAAGCAATCCAAGACCAGCACTGGATTAATGCTATACAAGAGGAGCTGAATCAATTCAGAAGGTGCAATGTCTGGGAGCTTGTTCCTAGACCAAGAGGCCACAATATAATTGGGACAAAATGGATCTATAGGAACAAGTTGGATGAGAGTGGAGTAATAGTGAAGAATAAAGCAAGATTGGTTGCTAAAGGATACAGGTAGGAATAAGGGATTGACTTTGATCAAACCTTTGCCCCAGTAGCAAGGCTGGAGGCAATCAGAATGTTCCTTGCCTATGCAGCCTATAAAGACTTCAAAGTATACCAGATGGATGTGAAGTCAGCATTTCTGAATGGTGATCTTAAAGAAGAAGTATATGTAGAGCAGCCATCAGGTTTTGTAGATCCTCTTAAACCTGATTATATTTATAAGCTTAGAAAAGCTTTGTATGGGTTAAAGCAAGCCCCAAGGGCTTGGTATGAAACTCTGTCTACTTTCCTTATTGAGAATAAATTCTCAAGAGGAAAAATAGACAAAACTCTATTCCTTAGGGAATCCAAAGGCAAGATCATCTTAATTCAGATCTATGTTGATGACATAATCTTTGGATCTACTGAAAACAACCTTTGTAAAAAGTTTGCCAAACTTATGCAAGGGAAGTTTGAGATGAGCAGTATGGGGGAACTTAAGTTCTTCTTGGGACTCCAAGTAAGACAGACTGATGATGGCTTGTCCATATCCCAGTCAAAGTTCACCAAAGAATTAATTAAGAAGTATGGTATGGAGTCATCCTCCATCATGAGAACTCCTATGGGAACAAGTATGCCTATATGCAAAGATGATGCAGGTAAATCTGTTGATGAGACTTTGTATAGAGGAATAGTTGGTTCTCTACTATATCTCACTGCTAGTAGACCAGATATTATATATGCTACATGTGTCTGTGCTAGGTACCAAGCCTGCCCTAAAGAGTCTCATTATACTGCAGTCAAAAGGATTCTGAGATATCTTAAGGGCACACCTAATCTAGGCCTTTGGTACCCTAGGAATAGAGATTTTATACTAACAGGTTATTCAGATGCAGATTTTGCAGGCTGTAGAGAGGATAGGAAGAGTACTACAGGTACTTGTCAATTCCTGGGAGGAAGACTGATTTCATGGAGTAGTAAGAAGCAGACCAGTGTGGCTATATCCACAGCTGAGTCAGAGTATGTTGCTGCTGGCAGCTGCTGTGCACAACTATTGTGGATACAGCATCAGCTTAAAGATTATGGTATTCAAGTAAGTAGAACACCTCTTTTGTGTGATTCTAAGAGTGCAATTTCTATTGCTAATAATCCTGTTTCTCATAGTAGAACTAAGCATATAGAAATTAAATACCATTTTCTTAGAGAACATGTAGAAAGAGAAGACATCACATTGGAATTTGTTAAAACAGATTATCAAATAGCAGATGTATTTACTAAGCCACTGGATGAAACAAAATTCAATAAATTTAAAATTGAATTAGGCATGCTGACCATTGATTAGTTTATCAACAAACTTACAAGTAACATATTAGATTATCAAGTGGTCTCAAGTGGTATTGACAAAAAACAGAAAATGGCTAAGTAAAATGGTGTCGACACATTCAGTGATAATGTGTCGACTCAGTGGTGTAATGTCGACAAGTCAGAGATATTGTGTCGACACAGAGAATATGTGTCGACACTTAAGAATCATATTGTCGACTTATCCAGGAATGTAGTGTCGACTTCACCAGAATAATGGTGTCGACACTTATAGATTTTGTGTCGACACTTATACTAAGAGTCGACACAGAATTTCTGATGCTCTACTATATATCCCAAATGTCGACATATCCACAAATTGGTGTCGACACATAGTAGACAGACTTGATGTCGAGATAATAAAAGCTTGTGTCGACACATTCCTTCTGTGTCGACACTTATAGTCTGTTTTTACCGACTTTTGATCTTCTTTCAAGTGAAAGTATAAATAGGTCAAGAACTTAATCTGTCGACACGCTTACAAGGTATTCAAGACTGAAACCCTGTGTCGACATTCTCTCTCTCTCTCTTCTCTCAAGCTTTCTCAACTGATCAATGGCGCCGAAGATTGAAGACAACGTCAACGAAGGTTATGAGTTGGTCTGGAATGCCTTTGCAGAAGCCCCAATAGATGTTCAACGGGTTATCACTCTTATTTTCGAATCCGGATTAGAGTTTTTAGTTTCTGAACCTTCTAAGATATGGAAGAAGGAGGTGCATGAATTCTTTAACTCTGCATCAGTGGATTCAGATATTCTCAAGATAAAGTCCACTATTCATGGGTCGACAGAGAAGATTACCCCAAGGAGTTTAAGGAAGATTCTCCAATTACCACTAATTGAGAATGAAGAAGTCCCTGCTTCTAAATCAAGGGAGGCTCTCCAATGGTGCGGATTGGATCCCACCCTGAAGATTGGAGCTGCTTTCAACAGGAAAGGGATGAATCAGCAAGGGAAATTTTTGTCTGAAGTAGTTGGAAAGGTGATTCTGTGCAAACCAGGGGGACATGATAGGATTTCAGCCTATATGTTCTGCCTAATGACCAGAATTGTGTTTACAATTCCAACTGATTGGTCAGCTGTAATCTTTGAAAAGATCAAGGAAGGAATCAAGAAGCCAAATCTGGCTAGAATTATGAGTTTATATCTGACTGGAGTGATCCCTGAGGTAATGCAAAAATTGTTAGGAACAAAGATCAATCACATGAGAAAGATGGACATGAGATTGTTTTCTAGGTGGGATAGGGTGCTGTCTAAGGATGTTCCTGATGAGAGCAGGCAGGACACCCCAGTGAAATCTCCTTCTCATGCTCAAGATACTGAGCTGCTTCAAGAAGAACTAGTGAGAAAGCAGGTTGAAGATCATCCTGAATCTACTCCAGCCCAGCAAGAAACTATACCTGCACAGATGCAGGGGGAACAAGCTTATTCTCCTGCCCAGAATGTATCTACTCCTGACCAGGTACATGTGCAGGGGGAGTTGGTGTATTTTCCTACAAAAGACATTTCTAAAATTTCTATTTCTGCACAGGTACAGGGGGAGCAAGAGAACTCATCTGCCCAGGACATTACCAATACTGAACAAATACAGGGGGAGAAGATGTCTGACCCAGTGCAAGAGGCAGAACAAATTGATATCTCTAAAGATTTGAATATTGAAATTCTGAATGACACATCTTCTGTTCAAACTCAGAAGGAATATACTCTAGATGAGTTATTTCCTAATGTTGATATTGCTACTGATATAGTAGAAGAGGGGCAGGATATTGAGAAGGCCCTAGACATGGAGATAGAGCAAGAAGCTGAGATCGAGCAAGAGGTTGAGAAGGAGAAAGAAATTGAGGAGGAGCAAGTGGTGGAGGGGGAGTCTGTGCATGTTGAGGCTGAACAACATGGCACTGAGACAGATATTCCTCCTCCTCCTCAAGAAAGAGTTCAAATTGATAGTTCATCTGAATCTGAGACTGAAGAAGCCAGAATGGCTAAGAAGAGAAAACTTATTGTCTTCCAGAGAAGGAGCAAAAGTTATAAGCAAGAACTACAGACTACAACTCAACAATCCCATTCTGAATTTAATTATAACAAGTTTATGGTTGATTTGCAAGTTAAGTTGGATGAACATAGATTGGCGGTTGAAAAATATGTTGATGAGAGCAATAAGTCCCTTCAATTTGACTTGGCTCAAGATATAAAGTCCATTAGATTAGAAGTCAATATGCATAAGAAGGAGATGACAGATTGCTTCCATAAGGGAGGTAATGCTGTAGTATTCTTGGCAAAATAACAGCAATCAATTATTACCAAAGCAGATGATATAGCACTGAAGCAAGGCTATGTTCTTACAAATCATATAAACATGAATGCCAATCTTGAAGACTCTCACAATGAGATTCTTAATGAGTTGAAAAAGACTACTGAAGGGTTGCCTGCAGCAAGAGGAAAGGAAATGGAAGAATTTGATAAGAAACTTCAAGATGCTATTGAATCAGTTAAAACTGCTATCACTACCTCTCAAAAGGACTTATCTGACAAGCTTAAAAATTTAAAACCATTTTTTAAAGAGGGTGTGAATTATCTGGATGGCCAGATCAGATTTCAAAAGGAAGATCTAAGAGATCATATTACCAGAGAAGTCATAAAGGGGGAGAGGTTGTTAGTTCATGCTGGCTTAGAGCACACCAAATGGGTGACAAATAGTATTCGATCCACAATGGGATATCCACCTTTGTGTGATGATACTATGGTGGCTGAGTCAGGCATTCAAACAGGTCTACTTGAAGGCAATCAACCTGAGATTGCCCAAGTCATTTACCCTCCTCTAGATTTTGATATGATTGATCAGCAAATTCAGGATATGTATAGTCCTCCAAAGGAGGTTACCAAGGTTATTATTGAAAAAGTTGATAAGCCTGATGCCAACTTGAAAGAACAGCAAGATGCTCTACTATCCAAGAAAAGATTTAGAGAGCAGGCTGAACTTAAGCCAGATTTTGAGCAGTGGAGCCCTACTTCAAGAAATATTATACTCACTGCATGGAAGGCTGTAAAAGACCAAGTTCATGAAAGAGGAAAGTGGTATAATGAAATGGAATGGCAAAAGCATGAAGCTAGGCAAGAGGCAAGAGTACAGTTCAGAAGAAAAGCCAAGCTGGGTAGGCTGCCACCAGATGCTCAGGAGCCGAGCAAGTACTTTCCAAAGCCATTTCATTACTTTGAAAGGCAAAGGCTCAAGGAAGAAGCACAGAAGAAGGCTGATCAAAAAGTCAAGAAGCCAGCTGAAGTTGCTGAAGCTCCTGTGAAGGCTCAAATCCAATCTGGCAAAGGGATTGTCATAAGAGAGCCTGATCAGTCTTAATTTTTAAGTTCTTTCAAAAGTATTTTGTAATGTTTTGATTAAATCATTCAATGTAAAAATCTGTAATCAAACATTACTAAGTTTTAAACAAAATATTGTTTGGAATCATATAATGTTCACTCTGTGATGGATTGTTCATATTTTGTTTTTTATTAAGTATTCCTGTTATGCCATATATCATCATATTATACTTTTTATAAATAGTGTATATCATTGGCTTTAAGGGTTATGACTTCTCCAAATAGGGGGAGATTGTTGGGTACATTGGAAAATGTGTACCTGATTTGAAGAAGTCCAACTTAGCTCAATGATATACATCAAGGTGTATTTGATGTTGTTTTAAGTTGACATGTGCAGGTGAAGAAGTATTAAAGAATGCAGAAAAATATTCTAAGTCCATGTGTCGACACCTGAAGAAACAGTGTCGACACTTCAGAATATTTGTGTCGACACTTGACGGAAGCTGTGTCGATACAGAGAAAGATAGTCGACCTCAACACAGAAGGAGATAGTCGACCACATTTGTGTCGACACAGAGAAAGATAGTCGACACAGAGAAAGATAGTCGACCTCGACACAGAAGGAGATAGTCGACCACATTAATGTCGACACTGAGAAATAGCATCGACTCACAGAAAGATAGTCGACCACATTTGTGTCGACACTGGGAGGCTGTGTCGACACAATGAGACAGAGTCGACACACATTGGCAGAAGTCGACAATACTTGTGTCGACACCAGAAGACTAAGTCGACACATTTTGGCAGAGTCGACAATTGCTGTGTCGACACCTGAAGCCAATGTCGACACATACTGAGTTCTGAATCTACAACAACTGTGTCGACACACAGGACTTGTGTCGACACACTGCAGAGTCAAGACCAAGTTATTTTCTGAAGAAGCTGTGTCGACTTAATGGCGAACTTGTCGACATCTTCAAAGACTGTGTCGACACCAAAGTCACTTGTGTCGACAAATATAGATAGTTGGTCTCGACACTGTCTGACAGACTGTCTCGACACTTTGCTGTCCAAGACTAAGGCACAGGATTTGTTTGAAGACTTGATAGATATGGGTTGCCACCGGTTAACTGATGCTGTCAGACTTGTCAGAAAACAGTTAGAAACCGGATCAGCCGGTTACCATGAAGAAGGTCTATAAATAGACAGATTCAGAAGGAAGTAAGAGGGAAGAGAGATACATAAACAAGGGTGAAGAAGGATTACAATCCAATTGAAGTATCAATTCAAGAAAGTGCTAGGCACTAAAGAAGATCTTCATCAGAAGATCTAAGCAGACGATCTCAGGATCGATCTAAGAAGAGTTCTAATAAGAATTCAGAAGTATCATCAAAGGTGTTGGATAGAGAGGGATCCACCCATTTGAAGAAGAAGAAGGAAGCCATCAGTGGTTTCTCAAGAAGCTGTTTGGAAATCAACTCAGCTAAGTTCAGATTCAAGAAGCTTTGAAGAAAGCTCAAGTTTCAGTTGATTTCATCAGCTGATCAAGAATTGTCTTGTCCTCTTCTCTCTCAACAAAGGCAAGACATTAAAACTTCTTTTCTAAAATTCTGTAGGATCTTTTTTACACAGATCTGAGTTATAAGCCTGTGATATAAAGGCTGAGTGTAGGAGAGTTGATCTCTGAGTGGTAGGGTTGTTTGCCTGAGTGTAGGAGAAGGTTCTTCTCTGAGTTGTAGGCCTTGTGGCAAGGCTGAGGTAGGGCTGTTGTGTCTGAGTTGTAGGAACCTATCCAGGTTCTGAGCTGTAGGATCTGTAGATCTGAGAATAGTGGAAGTTTGGCCGAATCTAGCATACTGCTAGATAGGTGAAGGGGGAAAATGGATGTACCCAAACCTTGGGGAACCACTATAAAACATTGTGCAATCTGTGATGATTAAATTTCTGTGATTGCTGTGTTAGATGTTTTAATTCTGTAATTGAATTCTGCCTAAAAGTATAAACAAGCAATTAGAACCTATTCACCCCCCCCCTCTAGGTGTTTAGGTTGTCTTGAAAGTCAAACTATCAGCTACACTTGTCTGCTTCTTGTTGTACCAAGACACCAGTCTTCCTCCTAGGAATTAACAGGTTCCTGTAGTATTTTTCCTGTCTTCTTTGCATCCTGCAAAATCTGCATCTGAGAAACCAGTTAGTGTGAAATCTCTATTCTTAAGGTACCAAAGACATAGATTAGGTGTTCCCTTGAGATATCTCAAAATCCTTTTAACTGCAGTATAATGAGATTCCTTAGGGCATACTTGGTACCTGGCACAGACACATGTTGCATACATGATGTCAGGTCTACTAGCAGTCAAGTAAAGTAGGGAGCCAATTATCCCTCTATACAAAGACTCATCAACAGTTTTCCCTCCCTCATCTTTGCCTATAGGCATACTTGTTCCCATTGGAGTTTTCATGGTGGAAGCTGAGTCCATTCCATACTTTTTAATCAACTCCTTAGTGAACTTAGACTGGGATATGGATAGTCCATTATCAGTCTGTCTGACTTGAAGTCCCAAAAAGAACTTCAGTTCACCCATACTGCTCATTTCAAACTTCCCTTGCATAAGTTTGGCAAACTTCCTGCAAAGGTTGTTCTTAGTAGATCCAAAGATAATGTCATCAACATATATCTGGACTAAGATTATCTTGCCTTTGGATTCCCTATAGAATAGAGTTTGATCTATCTTTCCCCTTGAGAATTTATTCTCAATAAGGAAAGCAGACAAGGTTTCATACCAAACCCTGGGGTCTTGTTTCAAACCATATAGGGCTTTCCTAAGCCTATATACATAATTAGGACAGTGAGGATCTACAAAACCTGAGGGTTGTTCAATATAGACTTCCTCTTTCAGGTCACCATTTATAAATGTTGACTTCAAATCCATTTGAAATACATTGAACCCTTGATAGGCTGCATAGGCCAGGAACATCCTTATAGCCTCCAGTCATGCTACTGGGGAAAAGGTTTGATCAAAGTCTATTCCTTCCTCTTGTTTGTAGCTTTTTGCTACTAGCCTTGCATTGTTCTTGATGATTGTTCCATTTTCATCAAGTTTGTTTTTGTAGATCCACTTGGTTCCTATGATATTGTGATCCTTAGGTTTATGAACTAGTTTCTAGACCTTGCATCTCCTGAATTGATTCAGCTCTTCTTGCATTGCATCAACCCAGTTAGCATCTAGCATTGCTTCTTCAAACTTTTTGGGTTCTATTTGAGACAAAAAGCTAGAACACAAAACTGTGTTCATGCTCTTACTCCTTGTTAGAACACCTTGACTTGCATCTCCAATTATCTGGTGAGTTAGATGATCCTTTAGGTGTCTTCTTGCTGGAAGAAACCTGTCTACCTCATGACCTTCTTCATTTTCCTCCACCTGATGCTCCTCATTCTCTTCTACTTCCAGCGTGTTTTATTCTCCCCCTAGACAGCATGCATCATTCATCCTAGCAGGAGCTTCATCATTGATGGTCATCTTGTCCAGCCTATCTGTTAGACCTATAGAACTAACTGAAACACTAGATAATTCATTGTTAATCAATCTAGACTCATCAAAGACAACATGAACGGATTCTTCTAAAACTTGGGTGGTCAAGTTGTAGATCATGTATGCCCTACTGTTGTTGTTGTACCCAACAAATATCCCTTTTAGGGATTTGGCAGCAAACTTTGTTTGGTAGTGCTTACCATTCACTAGGACATAACACTTGCTACCAAAGATTATGAAATAAGAAATATTTGGCTTTCTATCTTTCAAAATCTGATAGGGAGTCAACTTAAGTTTCTTATTAATGGATGCTCTATTGAGAACATGACAAGCAGTATTTACTGCCTCAGCCCAGAAATATTCAGGGAGAGTAGTGTCACTGAGTAGAGTTCTATCAGCCTCAATGAGAATTCTATTCTTTCTTTCAGCAATCCCATTTTGCGGAGGTGTTCTAGGTGAGGAGAACTCATGATGAATCCCAAGTTCTTCATGGAATTTTGTCATACATTCAGACTGAAATTCAGTTCCATGGTCACTTCTGATTTTTACTACAGAATTATTAAATTCATTCTGAACTTATCTAACAAAAGTCTGGAAAATACTAGGGGTTTCAGATATCTGACTTTAGAAGAACACCCATGTGTATCTAAAATAGTCATCCACAACAACTAATGTGTATGCTTTCCTACCAAGACTTTGAACTGGCATAGGACCAAACAAATCCAAATGTAAGAGATATAGACATCTCACTGAATCTTTGGTATCTAGTATTGGAAAAGAGGACTTGTTCTATTTTCCCTTTTGGCAAGCTGAACACACTCCCTCTTTCATGCACTTGACATGAGGACCATTCCTCACCAAACCCATGCTGAACAGCAGTCCTATGGACTTATAGTTCAGATGAGCTAGCCTCTTGTGCCATTTGACACATAGTGAGGCTATCTCATCTGCAACTAAGCAAATAGGTGAGTTGTTTAACTCACAATCTAGGTTAAGACAATAAACATTTCCTTTTCTAGTGCCAGGCAAAATGATCTCTTGATCACTTGACCTTTTAATTTGGCACTCCCCTTTGCGAAAGGAGATGTCATAACCTAGATCACTAAGCTGACTTATGCTTATCAGGTTGTGTTTTAGACCCTTCATATAAGCCACTTTAGTGATAGTAATTGAGTCACAAGAGATGTTACCAAATCCTTTAATGACTCCTTTTTTTGATCCACCAAAGATGACTTTGGGACCATTCTCTATGGGTACAAAGTCCCTCAGCATTCTTCTTGTTCCAGTTATATGTCTGGAATAGCCACTATTCAAGTACCATATAGGGGTATGGTCATTTGGATTCACCTGCAACAAATAAAGGATTACTTATCCTTAGAACCAAAGTTATTTTTAGGTCCTAGGTTCTTGTTAGTCTTGGAAACAACAAGTTTACCTACAAATTTCTGATAGATAGACTACTCTTGGTTTTAACACTTATGTTAAACCAACAGTCCAAGGAAAATTGGCCTACCTTTCCACAACACCAACACTCAAATATGTTATACCTTTTCTTAGGTACAGACTTCACAGACATGTTTCCAACAGTCTTTTTGAGTGTGGGTGCTGGAGCAGCAAACCCCATGAATTTCTTTTGAATCTGATGGGCTTGCCTATAGAGTGGCCTCTTGGCATTTGCATACATGCCAAGGTGAACTCCATACTCACAGTGACCATGAGTAGTTTCATAATCATACTTGTTTGTAGGATTCATCACCTTCCTAAAGAAGATAGGAGATTTTGCAGCTAGAGGCTGAACTGGGGCCTTACCTTTTCTTTGTGAATTGGTGTCCCTAGTACTTCCCTTAAAACCTAGACCAGTCTTTCCTTTTTGTGAGATGAAATTATCAATTAAGGGTAAGACAAATTTTGGTTTGGAGAATTTAGCCACTAGCTCTCTTTCATGCTGAAGTTTTGCCTCCAGTTTCTTGATATGATTCTCTTTGAAAGAAATTATGCCCATCTGAATAATAGTAATGTTTTTCAGTTTGGCAACCTCATTCAATTTTAGATCCAACAGCTTTGCTGAATCTGCTGCAGCCAAATTAAGAGACTCAATCTCCTTGGTCTGCTCTTTGACAAGAAGTTTGCTTCTCTTTAGAGTTTACAACAATCTACCATACTCATCAATGGTGTACATCCACCATACTTCTGATTCTGATCCAGTAAAATAATCAGATGTTGTAGGAGAGTTATATACCTTACTAGGACCATCTTGATCCAGGCACTGATCATTTCCTGTTAGGTCCATCAGCCCTCTGCAGCAGTATTCTTCCACTCCATTTATGGAGTCCAGCATTTGTAGAAATTCTATCTCCTTAGAATCCTCTTCAGTTGAGAATAACCCAACATATGCTTCAGCCTCTTCTTCTTCTCCTGATTCAGATAATGAAGAATCTGTCCAGCTTTTCTGCTTTTGGGCAATACAAGATTTTTCTTTCTTGCCCTTCATTTGTTGCTTCTTCTTGTCTTTTGATTCAGCCCTCTTGTCTGGACAGTCTGCTATGATATGTATTTACCTGTTGCAAAAATAGCATACAATCTTAGAATTAGATTGTTTACTAAGTTTAGAAGCATACCTGTCTTCCTTAGGAGTTTTCTTTTTCTTGTAGTACTTATCCTTTGGAAAGGATGAAGAAGGTCTGGTTCTCCACTTCTTCTTCATAAATCTTTGGAACTGCCTTGTGAAGGCTGCAAAGTCCTCATCTGAGGTGTGGCTGTCTGATGAAGTGTTGTCAGAAATCCCTTCTTCTGCCTCAGCACTCCTTCTGGGAGGAGAGGGAGATTTTCTCCTGCCCTTTTTTGTGCCTTCAGCTTTGAAGGCAACTGACTTTTCTTTGTATTCAGATCTGCTGCTCTTCTCTTCCTCCTTCCTGGCTATAAGCTGCATTTTATATAAAAATAGCTTCCCAAACAGTGTGGGAGGAGGTGTGTCTGCTAGCTTGGCCACTTCTCTGATGGCACAAATCTTGGTGTCCCAATCCTTTGTCAAAGATCTCAGAATTTTGTCATTCAGTTCATAAGTGCTGAAGACTCTTCCATAAGTCATCAGCTCATTTACAATCCTGAAGAATTTCTTTTAGCATTCAGTTATGCTGTCATTCTTGGCTTGCCTAAAGCTTTCATACTCCTGATTCAGCATAGATTTTCTATCTTCTCTGACTTCTTCTGTTCCCTCCATGTAGAAAATAAGAGTGTCCCATATTTCTTTGGAGGTTTTGCAATGCACCAGATTCTGAAAGGTGGCATCATCTATGGCACTTACAATGATATTCTGTGCACTTTTGTTTAAAGTTGCCAGGATGATTTCATCCTTTGTCATTTCTGAATAACTCTTAGGAGTCTTTATATTTGCATCCAGTGTTGATACCTTCATTGGAATGAAGGGTCCTTCATGTACTGTGATGTAAATTCTTGGATCAGAAGCTTTCATACACAATCTGACTCTCTCCTTCCATATGCAAAAGCATTCCTTCTTGCAGATAGGTAGTTTCATTGATCCAAACTCTTTTTGGTTCTCACTTGAACCCATTCTTGAATTCTGAAAATTGCCTAGGAGAATTACTCAGACTATTAATTCAAGAGCTAAATACCTCTGATACCACTTGAAAGACTTAATTCAAGAGCTAAATACCTAGAGGGGGGGTGAATAGGTTCTAATTTTTCCTTAAATATTTTAGGCAATTAAACAGATCTTACTTTGCACAAACAAAATAAAACACAGCACAGAGAACACCAGATTTATAGTGGTTCCCCAAGGTATAGGTACGTCCACTTTCCCCCTTCGCCTATCCAGTAGAGTACTGGATTCAGCCTAACTTCTTTCCTCTTTCTCAGATCCAAAGATCCTACAACTCAAAACCAAAATAGTTCCTACACCTCAGACTTTTGCAAGTCCTACCTCAGATCCTTCCCAGAATCCTACCTCAGGCCTCAGCCCTACCTCAGCCCTTATCTCTAGGCTTACAACTCAGACTTTTGCAAGTCCTGCCACTCAGGCTCATAGCCCTACCTCAGTCTTTATAAATATAGGCTTACAGCTCAGATCTACAACAGATCACACAAGTAATTGTGTAATAAAAGATATAGAAAAGATATCACCAGATAGATTCCTCTATTGATGTTCTTCTTGATCAGTTCTTAATCTTCAGTCCCAACCAGACTTAGCTATTTCAAAGCTTCTTAATAGAACAAAATAAGGTTGGACTATTCTTGATGTAGAAGTTTATCCACTGTCAGCTCCTTCCTTGAATTCAAAATGAGATCTGAATCTTCTCTGCTGACTGTTCTAGATCTGCCTTCTTAAAGGGTTTCCTCTTTTCTTGTTGTGAATCTTCTCTCTCTTTGTTGATGGCTTTTCTGGCCTTCACTGAGTTTGTATTGGTTGTTAAGGATCAGCCCTTTATATAGATATTCCTCATGGTTACCAACTGATCTGGTTTGTAACAACCTTCTATTAGTTCTGACAAAGGTGTCAGACCTGTTGGTAATGACAGCTGTCGACCCACTAGTCATGACAGTTGATTCCTTAGAGATTCTACAACACAGCATGATCCACTCAGCAATCTGCTTCTCATGTGTCGACACAAGTAGACAAAGTGTCGACACAAGTCTTTATGATGTCGACACAATACTACAAGCATCGACACAGTCATTCTTCTGCTTCTCGACACATCTTCTATTTGTATGTGTCGACACAAGTTCAGTGTGTCGACACAACTGCTCTTGGTCTCAACATAACTGCTGGGTGTCGACACAGCCTCTACTTTAGGTGTCAACACAATCCTTGCCTCAGGTGTCAACATAAGTCCTGCTTTAAGTGTCGACACAATTCCTGCTTTTGGTGTCGACATAAGTCCTTCTTTAAGTGTCGACACAATTCCTGCCTTTGGTGTCGACATAGCTTCTGGGTATCAACACAATTCCTGGGTGTCGACACAATTTCTGGGTGTTGACACAAATCTGGCTTCTGATGTCGACACAACTTTTGGTTCTGGTGTCGACACAATTCTTAGGTGTCGACACAATGCTTTGCTGCTGGTGTCGACACAATGCTTTGCTGCTGGTGTCGACACAAGTCCCGTGTGTCGACACAATTCTTCACAAGTGTCGACACTTGTACTTAGAATATTTTTCTTCCAATCCTTAACCCTGCACAAGGAAACTTAAACATACATCAAATATATATTGATGTATATCATTGACTAGGATGAATCTTATCCAAATCTGATACATACTTATAGTGTACCCAACAGGGGCATTTAATGGGGTCCCCCCTAAAGATTCCTGTAACGCCCCCGAATTTTCGATGATTTATTTAAATCCTTTTTCGGCGTTACGTTGACGTTTTCCGTCTCGAGCCGTTGTTAGAGTACCTCGTTAGGTGTTCTTAGAGGTTTAGCCTGTTTGCGGGTTTCCCCAGCTAGCCGGTGTCTGTTTTGGAGACCCGGTTGAGCCTTTCAGGGAATTCTCGTGTTTGGCTTCGGGCGAGGTTAGCTCGAGTTTTGTTCGTCGGAAGTCGTTTTTGACTTCACCGTTGTTCTCGTAGCCCGGGTATTTAGCTACGGTGCGATTTTGGTCGAAATCCGAGGACGTCGCGTTTTCGCGTCGTTTTGGCGGTAGTTATGTTTGCGAATCGTCATTTTTCTATGTGACGGCACGTCTTTTGGCGCATGTGTCGCGTGGCGCGCGACTCGTGCGAGCCGGTGTGGTTTATTGTTTGGTGTGCGCGTTGTACGTGTGAGGTTAATTATATTAGCGCGTGATTTATGCATACCGGTAGTTATGTACGTGCGCGTGTGCGTGCGTGCGGAGTAGAAATTGTGTGCGTGGAGGTATGCGTGTTCGTCCGTAAATGCGTGTATTTGTATATATATATGTGAGAGAATATGTACAGGAATGTTTGTAATTAGTTGATTAGGAGTTATTTAGAGTTATAGTTTAGCATTGGGTTTTAATTACTTAGTTTTGATTATTGTATATATGGTATTATTAGTTTTATTTAGTCAAATTAGCTTAGGTTTGTTATTCCCTCCCCCAACCCGTGTAAACCAAACAAGGGAAAACCGCCTCCCTCCAGCAATTAGATTAGTTTAGTGTTAACTGTTAAGTGTAATTTATATAACTTAAGATATTAAATTAGGGTGCATTCATTCTCTCCCACTTACCCGTGTAAACCTGGACAGAGAAAAACGCAAACCAAAACCAGCCCTGTTATAAAAAAAAACGCAGACAAAAAAAAAAATCAAAACCATCGGCCTTCCTGTGCGAGTCTCAAAGCCCGATCGGAAGAAACCCAAGCGGCAGAACCCTAGCCGCCACCTCCTGACCGCCGCCGCCGGTCATTCCCGCCCCCAAATTTCTGCCCGAGGCCGGATCCGGGCTCCCCTAGGCGAGATCTTCGTTCCGAGGTATTTTATTCGGAGTTTCACCGTTGTTTTCTTTTGAGATTCGGTAGAGTTTTTACCTCGTTTCTTCCTAATATTGATGCCATGCTTTCTATTTGATGGTTAAGAACCTTTACGTGCTTTTGGACGTCCACCATAGCGCGGTTGTGCTGGCGAAATTTTTGGTGATTTAGCAAGGCAAGTGCTTCTCTCCTTTTCGCCATTTGGCCTACTCTTGTTCAATTCCTTGATAATTTCTTTTAGTCGTGCATATTGAAATTGATAATTTAATTTCTCCTAACCCTAACCCCTACTTGTAGCGCGCTAGAGAAATTAGGATTTCTACCCTCCCGCTAGTAGCTTCCGATTTAGGACGGCGTCGCGGTAGGTGTGTCGCGTAGATATGGGTTAGCGTCGGGTTGAGTTTATGTTAGGCCTAGGTGTAGGTCTAGGTTTTGGGATTTTTGCCTAGCTTGCCTATTTGAGGCGTTTAGGTGTGGTTGTGCACGCACGGCCTGTGGTCGTGCGTCTAGTAATCGTGCGACCCGATGTCGGTGCTCGTACGCTAGGCTTAGAATCGAGTGGGTGTACTCACTCGCAGCGGTGTTGCGTAATCGCAACGACTAATCCCTTAGCGTTGATTTCTCCCCGAGTGTTTTGCTCGTGTATCGAGAGTCCCTTGTCGGCTGTTACCTTTCGAAGGCCGAATCGTGGGTTGTGGTCAGTAGTGGTGGTGGATGGCTCTTTTAGGGGTTGTGTGGCGTGATGTAGCCTTGACCACACTCTTTACCTTGACCCGAGTAGTTTTTGGGCAAGTGAGTGATGGGTCTTTTGTGCCTTCACGTGTCAACCCTTAAGCAATTTGTTGACTCGGAATTAGTGGTTGGGCGTTTGGAACGCTTTCAACCTGATGCCAAGTTTCTTGTTTTTGCTACTGCCGCCTCTCACAGTTTAGGATGTTAGGCGTTTCTTCCGTAGGTGTTGCAGCATTTTTTTTGGCATCATGGCCATGTTGACTCTGCAGGTTTTTAGGCAGAGTAGTTGCTGTTTACCCGCACTTGGTGCAGGTTTGCTTTTCGCCCTTCCTTGGGCATTGTTGTTTTTACTCTAGTTGTACTCCATTTACTTTACTTTACCTGCTTTTACCTTACTCCTTTTTAGCACTTGCATTCCTTGCTCTGAGGTGTTCTATTTTCTTCTGAACGCCTCAGGTTCGGGGCAGTAGCCAGTAGGTGGCTGTTGCTGTGGTGCTGTTGGAGGTCCTTCTGTTGACTGTTGAGACTCCCTTGAGTCATTGTGAGGTAGTTTTACTGCACTTTCTACAGACATACATACTTGCCAGTGGGTTCGTGTCAGCTGTTGGCGCCCCTGGTAGTTTTACCTTTTTGTACTAGATATGTTTTTTTTTCTTCTTACTGCTACCCTTTCTGGGAGATAGTCTATTTGCTCTGGGAAGTTTTATGCTAGGTTGCTAGTTACTTTAAAAGCTAAAAGTAAAACTATATTATGTATAAGCATATGATCAGCATGATTTCTAAAAAGAACTCACTCAACGTACCTTCTTAATTACGTATAACAAATGATTTTCCTATATATGTATAAATTAAAACTAGAAGTTTTGGTTCAGCGTAAGGGTCCTGCGGGATCACTTATGCGCTCATTTAGGATGTTGGCATAAATGAAGTATTTTCCGCTACGCATAAAAATCTGTTTTGAAACCGTGGACTCTTTGGTCCACTGAGCCGAGGGATACGGCCCATAAATAAATCAAGTTTTTATAATTAAATAAGTCATGATTTGAAAGGATTTGGAGTATCGCCTGAACGTCGGCAGTTATCCCCTGCTCGACGTGGCATCACAGCGCGTAGATTTTCTCTTGCTCTGATTTAATAAATAGTGAGAAAAATGCGGGTTGTGACAGTTGGTATCAGAGGGAGGTTGCTTGACAATTGGTCGGGCAACCTTCCTTTGTTTGTGTTAGATGTTTAGAGTCATATCATACACACACCGACATGTCATCGGCACGTTTTGGCTGAAGCACGAACACTGCACTACACGCATAAGCATAACATGAAGTATACGGGGCATATTATGTAGTATGGGATGCATAATATGTGTTCGTATATGGATCCACCA
Organism: Platanthera zijinensis; assembly: GCA_039513925.1. Taxonomy (NCBI): domain Eukaryota; kingdom Viridiplantae; phylum Streptophyta; class Magnoliopsida; order Asparagales; family Orchidaceae; genus Platanthera; species Platanthera zijinensis. The sequence goes on along the minus strand of CM077078.1, from coordinate 71,295,170 downwards.
TAGGGGCTACATGTGAGGGTTATGTAGTATGGGATGCATAACCTCACCACATGACTGCGACTAGCACGTTTTCTTTTTAGTCGCATGGGAATGTTATGTAGTATGGGATGCATAACATTTTCATGTGTACTCCGCCATGGCATGCACTAGGGCCTTTTTAGAATGCATAGCATAATCATGCATAGCATAACATCGCATAAGCACAACGCGCCAAGCTAAAGACGTGCAGGATGACATGTGTACACACATAATTTTTGAGTCAAAAATAATATAATTCATGCATTCCCGATCTAGGCACAAGAGTTAGTGTGATGGTGGTGAACCATCTTAGGCTAAGCATATCATTCCTTTTGTATTAAATAAAATAAAATCTCAGAGCAAATATAGCAGTAGAAGATCATATTTATGTATGTATTGTCTGTACCTTTTGTCTAATCCTAGGAGTTTAGCTAAGTTCTAATCGTTTGTTATGTTTTAATTTTCCTTATAGTATGCCGCCGAAGCGTAGAGTGACGAGGTCGACTCCCCAGTCTGAGGGTGAGTCCTCCGGTGCTCAAAGTGATGCGTTGGTGGAAAGCCTGAGGCAGAGTAACGAGGCCTTATCAAGGCAGGTGGTGGAGCTGCAGGCCCAGATGCAGTCCTTTTTATCCGGAGCGGCGGGTCAGACTCCGGGAGTTCAGGACCCCGCCGTGGGTACAGCTGTTCTAGCCCCTCCTGCTCCTCTCGTGCCTCCAGTGGTGGTGCCCCCCGGGATGACTTTCATCTCCCAGTTCCAGAGGCTGAGCCCTCCCACGTACGATGGGAAGGCGGATTTCATGGTATTGGACGACTGGCTGATCACTATGGAGGAGATGCTTCACTATTCAGGTATCTCAGATGATCAGAAGGTGATGCTGGGCGTTTATCAGCTGAAGGGTTTGGCAAAGACCTGGTGGTTAAGAGAGAAGGAAGGCATGGTCGGAGAATGTTCCTGGAGTTCTTTCAAGGAGTTGCTGATGAGGAAGTTTCTACCGTCAGTAGAACGAGACCGGTTGATGAACAACTTTCTCCATCTGAAGCAGCGTCAGCTCACCATCAACGAGTACGAGATTGAGTTTAGCAAACTCAGTCGATTTGCTCCGAGTTTGGTGGCTACTGAGGAGGACAGAGCGAAGCGGTTTCTTGGTGGCCTCAGGAGCGATGTCCAGCAGCTTGCGGTTGCTCACGGCGCAGTTACTTATGCGGGAGCAGTTGAGGCCGCTTTGAAGGTAGAGGCTATCGAGAACGCGAAGCAGCGCGGGCAGCAGGCGAGAAGCGAGAAGAGGAGGTCAGTTGAGGAAAAGGGTCCCCAGGTTCTTGGTGCTGCTTCTGAGAAGAAGAGCAAGGTAGTGTGCAGTTTCTGTGGCCATCCGGGCCACCCAGCTGAGAGGTGCTTCAAGAGGGCAAGGGTCCAGAAGAAGGAGCATGTGCATGCTATCCAGGGTGCTCCTAGGAGGGATGTTCCTTGTCCTGTCTGCAAGCGACCCGGTCACGATGCTGCTCAGTGCTGGTCCAAGGATCGTGTTTGCTACCAGTGTGGCCAGAAGGGCCATATTAAGTCGGGGTGCCCTCAGGTTCAGTCCGCTCTACATGCCGTTCCGCTCCAGGCCTTACCTCCGCCTCAGCCGGTGGACAAGGGTAAAGGGAAGCTGAATGTGGTATCTTCAGCGGAGGCTGAGACTTCGACGCGGGTCATTTCAGGTAAACCCCCCCCTCGCTTGGCTTTCTCTTTTGTAGCAGTTTTAGTGTTGCTATTGTTTTGTTTATTGCTTGTGCGTTTATGGTTTTGTTTGTGTATAGGGAAATTTAAGGTAAGGAACCGCTGGGCCCGCGTTCTATTTGACTCAGGTGCTACCCACTCTTTTGTGGCTAGGGCCTTTGTCGAGCGGTGCCAGTGGGTTGTTGATCGTGTTGGTGGTGCCTTTAGCGTCAAGTTCCCCTCGGGTGAATCCGTGATATCAGATCAGGGCATACTGGACTGCCCTATTTGGTTGGGGGATTATCTGGCCAAGGCTGATCTGAAGGTGTTGGACTTAGAGGATTTCGATGTCATCCTGGGTATGGACTGGTTGTCCCGATATGATGCAGTGATTCAGTGCAGGGGAAAGCGCTTGGATTTCAGAAAGGACAGCGGTCAGCCCGGGAGTGTTTTCGGTGATTCGCGTCGGGACTCTCCGGCGATTTCTGCGGTATGTGCTCAGAGGGTTTTTCCTGCTTTGGGGACTGTTAGCAGTGTGCCGCTTTTGGATGAGATTCCGGTTGTGCGAGAGTTTCCTGACGTGTTTCCTAGCGATCTTCCCGGTCTTCCTCCAGACAGGGATGTGGAGTTCGTGATTGATTTGGAGCCTGGTACGCGTCCGATTGCCAAGGCGCCATATCGGATGGCCCCGCGAGAGCTGGAGGAGCTTCGTACTCAGCTTGATGAGTTATTGGAGAAGGGCTTCATAAGGCAAAGCTCGTCGCCCTGGGGTGCTCCGGTTCTCTTCGTGAAGAAGAAGGATGGTTCGATGCGCCTTTGTATCGACTATAGAGAGTTGAACAAAGTCACCATCAAGAACAGGTATCCACTGCCCAGAATCGACGATTTATTTGATCAGTTGCGTGGCAGTTCAGTATTTTCGAAGATAGACCTCCGTTCGGGTTACCATCAGCTTAGGATCCGAGAGTCGGATGTTCCACGGACGGCTTTCCGATCGAGGCATGGTCATTTCGAGTTCCTGGTCATGTCTTTTGGGCTGACCAATGCGCCTTCAGCATTTATGGACATGATGAACCGGGTGTTCAAGGATTTTCTGGACAAGTTTGTCGTCGTGTTCATTGACGACGTTCTGATTTATTCTCGAAATGCGGCGGAGCATGATCAGCATTTGCGGTTGGTGTTATCCGCCTTGAGGGATCATCAGTTGTATGCCAAGCTGAGCAAATGCGAGTTCTGGTTGCCTCAGGTTTCCTTCCTGGGTCATGTGGTGAACAAAGATGGTATTTCAGTGGACCCGGAGAAGATCTCAGCAGTGATGGATTGGAGTAGGCCGAGCACACCCAAGGAGATCAGGAGCTTCTTGGGGTTGGCCGGCTATTATAGGAGATTCGTCGAGGGCTTTTCTACCTTGGCAGCGCCCTTGACAAAGCTGACGCAGAAGCATGCGGCGTTCGTTTGGAGCGATAAGTGCGAGGAGGCCTTTCTAGAGCTGAAGAGCCGGTTATGTTCTGCCCCTGTGTTGACCTTGCCGGCGGAGGGACAGGACTATGACGTTTATGTGGATGCCTCGCACGTTGGACTCGGTGGCGTGTTGATGCAGGAAGGGAAGGTGATCGCTTATGGGTCTCGGCAGTTGAAGACTCACGAGCGAAATTACCCTACGCACGACCTCGAGTTCGCAGCGGTGATTTTTGCCTTGAAGCTGTGGAGACACTTACTTTATGGGGCCCAGTGCAGGATCTTTATCGATCATAAGAGCCTGAAGTACGTGTTCACTCAGAAGGAGCTGAATTTGCGTCAGCGGCGGTGGCTTGAGTATGTTGCTGATTATGATGTTGAGATTCAGTACCATCCGGGCAAGGCCAATGTGGTGGCCGACGCCTTGAGCCGGAAGACGGGGAAAGTCTTCAATCTCACCGCGGATCGTTTAGTGGAGGAGTTTCTATTGATGGATATCACCGCAGGACGCTGTGAGTTGCAGAGCAGTTTGGTAGTGGCAGAGCCGTCATGGATTTCTCTCACCAGATTGCATCAGAAAGAGGATCCGGATTTGTTGCACTTGTACCTCAGGGCTGAGAGGGGAGAGTTGCCAGATTTCTCCATCGACGAGGCGGGTACTTTGAAGTACCGCGGCAGGTTTTGCATCCCCGCAGTTGGAGACATCAGAGTATTGGTTTGCAAAGAGGCTCACGGATCCAGTGTTTCCTACCACCCGGGATCTACGAAGATGTACCATGATCTGAAGCAGATCGCCTGGTGGTATGGGATGAAGGGTGATATAGCTCGTTTTGTCTCGGAGTGTTACACTTGCAGGCGGGTGAAGGCCGACCATGGGAGGCCTGGTGGCAAGTTGGCACCTTTGGAGATCCCGACTTGGAAGTGGGAAAGCATCTCGATGGATTTCATCACAGGCTTACCGAGATCTCCGAGAGGGTTTGATTCTGTTTGGGTGATCGTGGACCGATTGACGAAGTGTGCGCACTTCGTACCTTATAAGATCGATTACTCGATGAAGAAGATTGCTGAGTTGTATTTGGATGAGGTCGTCAGATTGCACGGCGTTCCAGTTAGCATCGTTTCAGATCGAGACTCTCGGTTCACATCGCGTTTCTGGAGGAGTTTGCAGGAGGGTTTGGGCACTGATTTGAGGTATTCCACAGCTTACCATCCGCAGACCAACGGGCAGACCGAGCGTGTGAATCAGATTGTGGAGGATATGATCCGGTGCTATATTCTCGATCATGGAGGTGCTTGGGATGAGCGTTTGCGGCTCATGGAATTTGCCTACAACAACAGCTACCAAGAGAGTCTACAGATGGCTCCCTTCGAGGCGTTGTATGGGAGGCGCTGCAGAACCCCTTTGTTTTGGGCCGAGGCCGGTGAGAGGCCTTTGTTGGGTCCTGATGCACTCGAAGAAATGGAGGTTTCCGTGAAGCTCATTCGGGAGAAGCTTCGAGTGGCTCAGGAGAGATATGAGAAGAACGCCAATCGGCGCAGGTCCGATTTGGAGTTTTCAGTGGATGATTTGGTCTTCTTGAAGGTATCTCCGATGGTAGGAGTGAAGAGGTTCGGCAAGAATCGGAAGTTGGATCCGAGATTTGTGGGCCCGTTCAGGATTTTGGAGCGTATTGGTGTGGCTGCTTATAGGCTGGATCTGCCAGCTAGCTTCCCGGGGGTTCATAATGTCTTTCATGTGAGCCAGTTGCGGAAGTGTGTGCGGAGCAGTGGGCAAGTCTTGGACGCTGTGCCCCAGTTGGAGCCAAATCTCTCGTATGTCGAGGTGCCGGTCCGCATTTTGGAAGCTCAAGCTCGAGTGTTGCGGACGAAGTCTATTCCTATGGTGAAGGTTCTTTGGAGGAACCAGGATTTGGAGAGCGCGACTTGGGAGCTAGAGTCGGCTATGAGGGAGGCTCACCCTCATTTGTTCCCCTGAGTTGTCGGGTACGTTCCCTTTCTAGTAGTTTGTTTCTTTCCTTCTGTTGTAGGAGTAGTTCTCGCAAAGTTTCGGGTCGAAACTTTTTGTTAGGGGGAGTGACTGTAACGCCCCCGAATTTTCGATGATTTATTTAAATCCTTTTTCGGCGTTACGTTGACGTTTTCCGTCTCGAGCCGTTGTTAGAGTACCTCGTTAGGTGTTCTTAGAGGTTTAGCCTGTTTGCGGGTTTCCCCAGCTAGCCGGTGTCTGTTTTGGAGACCCGGTTGAGCCTTTCAGGGAATTCTCGTGTTTGGCTTCGGGCGAGGTTAGCTCGAGTTTTGTTCGTCGGAAGTCGTTTTTGACTTCACCGTTGTTCTCGTAGCCCGGGTATTTAGCTACGGTGCGATTTTGGTCGAAATCCGAGGACGTCGCGTTTTCGCGTCGTTTTGGCGGTAGTTATGTTTGCGAATCGTCATTTTTCTATGTGACGGCACGTCTTTTGGCGCATGTGTCGCGTGGCGCGCGACTCGTGCGAGCCGGTGTGGTTTATTGTTTGGTGTGCGCGTTGTACGTGTGAGGTTAATTATATTAGCGCGTGATTTATGCATACCGGTAGTTATGTACGTGCGCGTGTGCGTGCGTGCGGAGTAGAAATTGTGTGCGTGGAGGTATGCGTGTTCGTCCGTAAATGCGTGTATTTGTATATATATATGTGGGAGAATATGTACAGGAATGTTTGTAATTAGTTGATTAGGAGTTATTTAGAGTTATAGTTTAGCATTGGGTTTTAATTACTTAGTTTTGATTATTGTATATATGGTATTATTAGTTTTATTTAGTCAAATTAGCTTAGGTTTGTTATTCCCTCCCCCAACCCGTGTAAACCAAACAAGGGAAAACCGCCTCCCTCCAGCAATTAGATTAGTTTAGTGTTAACTGTTAAGTGTAATTTATATAACTTAAGATATTAAATTAGGGTGCATTCATTCTCTCCCACTTACCCGTGTAAACCTGGACAGAGAAAAACGCAAACCAAAACCAGCCCTGTTATAAAAAAAAACGCAGACAAAAAAAAAATCAAAACCATCGGCCTTCCTGTGCGAGTCTCAAAGCCCGATCGGAAGAAACCCAAGCGGCAGAACCCTAGCCGCCACCTCCTGACCGCCGCCGCCGGTCATTCCCGCCCCCAAATTTCTGCCCGAGGCCGGATCCGGGCTCCCCTAGGCGAGATCTTCGTTCCGAGGTATTTTATTCGGAGTTTCACCGTTGTTTTCTTTTGAGATTCGGTAGAGTTTTTACCTCGTTTCTTCCTAATATTGATGCCATGCTTTCTATTTGATGGTTAAGAACCTTTACGTGCTTTTGGACGTCCACCATAGCGCGGTTGTGCTGGCGAAATTTTTGGTGATTTAGCAAGGCAAGTGCTTCTCTCCTTTTCGCCATTTGGCCTACTCTTGTTCAATTCCTTGATAATTTCTTTTAGTCGTGCATATTGAAATTGATAATTTAATTTCTCCTAACCCTAACCCCTACTTGTAGCGCGCTAGAGAAATTAGGATTTCTACCCTCCCGCTAGTAGCTTCCGATTTAGGACGGCGTCGCGGTAGGTGTGTCGCGTAGATATGGGTTAGCGTCGGGTTGAGTTTATGTTAGGCCTAGGTGTAGGTCTAGGTTTTGGGATTTTTGCCTAGCTTGCCTATTTGAGGCGTTTAGGTGTGGTTGTGCACGCACGGCCTGTGGTCGTGCGTCTAGTAATCGTACGACCCGATGTCGGTGCTCGTACGCTAGGCTTAGAATCGAGTGGGTGTACTCACTCGCAGCGGTGTTGCGTAATCGCAACGACTAATCCCTTAGCGTTGATTTCTCCCCGAGTGTTTTGCTCGTGTATCGAGAGTCCCTTGTCGGCTGTTACCTTTCGAAGGCCGAATCGTGGGTTGTGGTCAGTAGTGGTGGTGGATGGCTCTTTTAGGGGTTGTGTGGCGTGATGTAGCCTTGACCACACTCTTTACCTTGACCCGAGTAGTTTCTGGGCAAGTGAGTGATGGGTCTTTTGTGCCTTCACGTGTCAACCCTTGAGCAATTTGTTGACTCGGAATTAGTGGTTGGGCGTTTGGAACGCTTTCAACCTGATGCCAAGTTTCTTGTTTTTGCTACTGCCGCCTCTCACAGTTTAGGATGTTAGGCGTTTCTTCCGTAGGTGTTGCAGCATTTTTTTTGGCATCATGGCCATGTTGACTCTGCAGGTTTTTAGGCAGAGTAGTTGCTGTTTACCCGCACTTGGTGCAGGTTTGCTTTTCGCCCTTCCTTGGGCATTGTTGTTTTTACTCTAGTTGTACTCCATTTACTTTACTTTACCTGCTTTTACCTTACTCCTTTTTAGCACTTGCATTCCTTGCTCTGAGGTGTTCTATTTTCTTCTGAACGCCTCAGGTTCGGGGCAGTAGCCAGTAGGTGGCTGTTGCTGTGGTGCTGTTGGAGGTCCTTCTGTTGACTGTTGAGACTCCCTTGAGTCATTGTGAGGTAGTTTTACTGCACTTTCTACAGACATACATACTTGCCAGTGGGTTCGTGTCAGCTGTTGGCGCCCCTGGTAGTTTTACCTTTTTGTACTAGATATGTTTTTTTTTCTTCTTACTGCTACCCTTTCTGGGAGATAGTCTATTTGCTCTGGGAAGTTTTATGCTAGGTTGCTAGTTACTTTAAAAGCTAAAAGTAAAACTATATTATGTATAAGCATATGATCAGCATGATTTCTAAAAAGAACTCACTCAACGTACCTTCTTAATTACGTATAACAAATGATTTTCCTATATATGTATAAATTAAAACTAGAAGTTTTGGTTCAGCGTAAGGGTCCTGCGGGATCACTTATGCGCTCATTTAGGATGTTGGCATAAATGAAGTATTTTCCGCTACGCATAAAAATCTGTTTTGAAACCGTGGACTCTTTGGTCCACTGAGCCGAGGGATACGGCCCATAAATAAATCAAGTTTTTATAATTAAATAAGTCATGATTTGAAAGGATTTGGAGTATCGCCTGAACGTCGGCAGTTATCCCCTGCTCGACGTGGCATCACAGCGCGTAGATTTTCTCTTGCTCTGATTTAATAAATAGTGAGAAAAATGCGGGTTGTGACAATTCCCAAGCCAAACTGGTAGGGATTTGACCAAAACGCTCAAGCAATACAACCTGACCAAGCGATCCGTGCCAGTTCAAAGGGTCCAAAGTAATCCCAAAAGGGGGACGAGACCAAGCATGTAAGGGAGCCATGCAAGGCCAGCATGCATGCTCACGTGGCAAGTTCGACCTCACGTCCAGTGCACACTTGGGGCCAACCAGCGCGTGTGGGGCCAGCTAGCGTGCATGCACGACCAACATGCACGTGGTTAGCCATCGCACGCGCGCAAGACATTGGAGCGCGCACCCCCGTATGTGCGTGCCCCGCATAGGAGCATGCGTGCCCAATCGTGTGTGCACCATGTACGTGCAAGCACCGGCGGCTGCCACCGCCAATGCTACCTCTAGCCACCACCATCGTCAGGCTACCTTCCTGGGCTGCCCGGACCGCCCAAGGGGCATGTTCATCATTTCAGAAAAATTGATGATCTAGGTGACCAGAACATAGCAACATCATTCGTTAACCCAAGATTTAGCTGGGTGCAATAACCAACACATCCCTTTAAGAAAGATATAAAAAGACCCATAGGCCATCATTTGAAGACATGCAACTCGAGAAACTAGAGAGAGCTCTGAAGTTTTCCGGCAAAGACGCGGAAGTTAGATCGTTCTTTCGCTCAGAATTCACTATGCTTCCTTTGTAGTTCGCTCACGCTCAGCGCTATCACCCACGCAACAACAAGCGCAGGGAGGTACTCAGAGGAATGCACTCGAAGAAACTCCGACGGACGCTCACTCCAAGGTTTCATGGGCTTAACTACTTTTTTATGTTCTCTACCCAAAGCTTGTAACGGAGAGCTAGTCTGTAATCTTCGGATGAACTCAAAATTCTTGTCAACAAGAGGTAAATAATGGATTTTGGCCCTGCATAGAACCAACCACATGGTGTTTTCCCCTTTTCTGATTTTTCACGTTAAAACGTCGCTTATCATTGCTGGTTGGTTTCTCATTTGACTGTTTTTGCGTCAAGTCCAACTCGGAATTAGGCGGTCCGACTCAGAGCTATGACATTCCGATTCTCAAGTCTGGAGGAATACCAGGCAACCCGTAACAAATCCATTTCACAATTCACCAAATAAATTTGTTAATTTTAGTGCCTAAATTGAATCTTATTTATCTAAGGATGAAAAATATTTTATCTTCGTGAAAAAAAAGATATGATTATTAAGGAATAATCTAGATCATAAAATGAATAGTATTTATTTACAGCCAAATGGAGAGGATGAGGATTCACTCACGACTACCCTCACACCATTTTTTTTTGCAAAATGTAAAAGAAAAAGGATTTTTTATAGGCAAATTATGTTTGGCTATTAGCAAACCTTTGTTATTAGCAAATCTTCTTTTTTTCCAATGATAATTAGCAATCATTTTTATTATTAGCAAACCATACCCACAAAAATCAAAGTAATTCTATCGAAAAAAAAGCACATCAAATTTTAGTTTTTTTAAAATTTTCGCATCAAAATATTACAAAACTTCGAATTATTAACTTGTTTTTAGTTTTTACACAATATTTTCAAAAATCTTCAACCTTTTCCAAAAAAACTATATATTCTGCCAAAAAATAAGTAATTAGAATATTATGCAGATTTCATTATGATTTCAAATATGAGATTAAGACTCATCATATTGATTGAATCGATTAGGTTTTCCAACTTGTAGTGAAAGTCTTCAAGTTCTCTAAAATAGTACGATATTATGCTAAAATAAAAGATTAGGAACATAATGAACATATTGCAAATAACGTTAAAACGTACAAAAAAAAAAAGAGAGTAAGACTTACTATTGTTGGTCTTTAGCATTGTAAACGTGTCTCCAACACTATGCAAAGTTAAGGGGTATGGTATAGCAGGATATGTCAAGCAGGAAATGTTGATAAAATTAATGACACCAACCCTAGATAAGAAAAAAAAAATTAAGACTCCAACATAAATGAAAATCTCTTACCTCTGGCTAAAATCGAACAGGAAGAAGCTGAAATAAGCGGGCATCATTCGATTCCAGGAGCAAACACATGATCGATTTAGGGTGAAAACGGGCAAGAAGAAGCAAAATTAAGACAAGATCGGAAAAAAAACACCACCTACCTGACGGAAAGGACAAGCGCATACCACCTACAGCAAACACCGATGAAAATGTGGAAGGGGCTTTGTGGCACTTGTTTTCTCTCTTCTCCTTGCAAGCAGAAGAGCGAAACCTAAAGTCACGAGTTTAGGGGGGGGGGGGGGGGGGGGGGGGGGTTCTATGCGTGGATAAGTCGTGTCCAAAAAGCCCGACCGGGTCGGGCTTGGGCAAGGCCGGATTTGGGCTTGGCCGGGCGGCCCCGGCCTTTTGCCAACCGAACTCGGTCCGGACCGGGCTCCCTCTCAGAGATGGGCCCAAAAAGGCACTTCAGGACGGCTAGGGCCGGGCACAGGCCGGTTTGAATACCAAAAAGTTGGGATTAAAATCCCGCCTAATCATAAGCGTGATTTCCCTCCTAGCCTGGTGTCGGGCCCAGGCTAGGCCTAGTTCCCAGGCTTAGCTCGACACTGCCGGGCACCGGGCCAGACAACCAGCTAATTTGGGGGCCTAGTAAGGCCCCCAAGCCCGATATTGGCCCGGGCCGGGCCTATTCGGGCTTTTTTCGGTCCGGCCCGGGCTTTTTGCCACGACTAGCGTGGATAAGTGATTTAGGCTCTGTTTGATTTAGCTGTTGCTGATGAAAATCTGTTGATAAGCTGTTGCTGATTGAAAAGGTGCTGATTTTGGAAAACAGAGTTTTGCTAAAAAAACTGTTTGGGTAAAACAGAGTTTACAAAACGGAGTTTTCCAAAAGTTTGTTTGGATACAAAACGGAGTTTTTTGATTTTTTTTTCTTCAATTTTTAAAGTATCAATCATTTAAATAATGAGAAGATAAAAATTTTCATCGACAATACCAAATAAAGGTTCTTTCATAACACCAGTAATAAAAGTCCATTCATACATTTATGAATTTCTAGGATCTAGCCTCATACAGTTGATCAGCAATAATATTACGTAGGGCGATCATCTCCTCTACACCACCTGTCGTGTCAGTGCATGTTTCTTGACGGCTTTGTGAGGTCATCCCGTGGTCTCGATCCCTTTGCTCGTATTCACTGAAATCAATGTCCACACGCGAAGGGTGCCATCGAATGGAATTATGTAAACACATTGTGGTGATCACAATCGCTACTTGTTTGTCAAAATGATAGCTTGGCATGTCCCTCAGTATGACCCATTTCTTCTTTCAAACCTCAAATGATCGTTCTATCACACTTCGTAGAGATGAGTGTGCGTGATTGAATATCTCTTGACGTCCTTCGGCTTAACGACCACCACGAGCAAAGTCTGGTAGATGATAGCGTGTATCCTGATACGGTTTCAAGTATCCTCTTTGCAAAGGATAACCAGAATCAACCAAGTAATATTTTCCTGTAATTTTTCCAAAATTAATTATGAAGAATATGTTTGTATAGTAATAAACAAACAAACAATATTTTTAAAAATTACCATGAGCTGGAGTCGGGAATTCATAACGGGGATCACTTGTTGCGAAATTGAAAATGCGACTATCGTGCGCTGATCCCTCCCAGCCCGGCATAACAAAGGTGAAGCACATGTTGAAATCACAAGCTGCAATGACATTTTGAGTTGGAGTACCACGTCTCCCAATATAAGGCACTTGACTTCCAACTGGTACACATGCGTGAACATGTGTTCCATCTATTGCTCCAATGCAATCCTTAAAGAAAGGCATGTAACGTCTGTCATACAGAATCTCTGGCGGAGTGCTGCTGAAAGACCTGTCTGAAGGCTGAATCACTTCTTTCGCTAATTTCAGCAACGCACGTAGACCGCGAGAAAAAAAATCTGCTAGCAGTCTCTGTTGAATGCTGAAAGCGCTCGATTGTTTTTCTCATTGATTCATTATGCGACAATATGTAAATCGTCAGTGCTAGGATTTCCATGTATGCAGTCCTTCTTGTTCCCTTAAATCCACACTTCTTCTCTAGAGAATGCAATAAATCCATGAATATTTCTTTGACTCATCATGAACGAGTCATGAAATCTAACCCGTGGTCCACGAAGCAGTTCTCCAAGCCATTTATCACCAATTTGATTTGACGTCATTCGTGGTACTGGAAGCCGTAATAAAGAGGTATACTCGGATACCAAAGATATTGTTGCCACCACATTCTGATGATGGGCAATCAGATAATTTCTTCTAATAATCTCCTGTTTTTCGGCCGAAGTTTCTGAGTCATCACTAGACATATTCTGTTTAAAAAATAAATTACCAGTAATAAATACCATAGTTGAACAACAACAGAGCAATAAAACTACGATAACAAGATAATCATAATCATAACAGACTGAACAACCATAACATGATAGTATTTCACAGTAGTGTCCAATAACAAGATAAGATCCCTACATAATAGTATTTCACAGTAGTGTCCACAATAACAACATAATCATAACAGACTGAACAACAAACTAAACAACCATAACAAGATAACATAACACCACTACCCCCCTTGGAGGAAGCGGTTACGCAGCCACTTTAGGTTCATGTCATCTGGTAGGCACAAGAAAGTCTCCCTGTGATTTTTGTCCATAAAATATATGATTGCAAAATCATAAAAGTCTTCATCTGACTGGACTTCCGAGTACGTGGCTAATTTGTCTATAGCCCGACGAATGCTAAACTCAGTCGAAGATCTTTTGATGGGCTCCTGGATGTACCGACTAATGGTTTTAGAAGACTCCGCCAAGTCTTCTAAAACGGAGCTAACAGCTTTGGTTTTCCCTTTCTTCCTTTTTTTGCAAACTTCAGATGTAGCTGTTGTTTCACGTGGTTGAGGAACTTTGCCGAACTCAATGTCTTCATGCTCAGCATCTGACAATCCTATTTCATCAACTGATTCTGGGACCTCATTCATTGTATTGGGGGTGCAAGCGTGATGTCCGGTGGCGACTACAGATAGGAACATCATGTTCATTTTCTCCTCTAAATTTGGATGAATTCCTGAAAACCTGAATTTCTTCACTGCTGAGATAATCTGTAATATACACAAATCAGATATTAGAAGTTGAGGACTTTTATAAAAAAAGTTAACGTTACACATTAATAAAGGAGTACCTTCAATCTTTCATCCCACCACTCGTCTGAAGCATCTATAGTCTTCCTGGAAGCATTCCACCCCAATCCGGTTTCAACGCGTTTTAGGTCCGTCCATAACTTCCACTCTTTTTTCAAATGATCCCATTTATTTTTAAGTTGAACCTTATCATATTTTTTTCCAGTCACTTCTTCAAATTTTGTCATAACATTTCTCCAACCCTCTTTATTAAAATGGGTTGTCGGTCGATTCCCAAGCTCCATCTCTTTGATACAAATGTCACATAAATTCATGACGTCTGTACTGTCCCAAAATACAGCCACCCCACCATCTTTAGTTTTGACCATCTTTAAAAAATCAAAATATGTTATTTTCTTAAAAAAGTAAAAAAGAACACACACAATAACACATATACTCACACACAAACATATATACACTCACACACACATATACTCACACACACATATACACACACACACATATACACACACACACATATACACACACACACATATATATATACACTCACAACACATATACTCACACACACATATATACACACACACACATATATACTCACATATAATAACACACAAACATATATAATAACACACATATATGTATATATATACATAACACACAACAAAACACTCACACAACCACACATACACACATACAACCACAAAACAAAACACACACACACATCCAACTACACAACAAAACACTCACACAACGGCACGCACACACGTACATACAGCCACACACACACTCAACACACACACATATATATCTAACATACACACACACACTCACACACATACACAAACAAACATATATATAACACACACACATACAAGACACTCACACAACACACACATACAAGACACTCACACAACAACACACACAACAACACATATTCACACACACATATACTCACACACACACATCCAACCACACAACAAAACACTCACACAACCACACTCACAACACATACAGCCGCACACACACTCAACATACACACATATACTCACACACACATACACAAACACACATATAAATAACACACACATACAAGACACTCACACAACAACACACACAACACAAACACACATACACACACACATATAACATCACACTCAACACAACAGCATAGCAATAAACACAACAAAAAATGCAAGAAAAAATCATGCACCTACTTGTATGAATAAAAATGGACTTCTCACAAGATCTACTATTATACAAGATCAATTTTAAGCAAGAAAAAATCCTGCACCTTCTTGTATGATCCTCCATTAGGTACTGAAGCTAAAGAAATTATGCAAACAGGGAAGATAGGGCGGATCCGGGAAAAAGAAGAGGAAGGATACCTTGTATATGGGCGGCTGCGTGAGGAAGAATAAAGGTATGGCTCCGGGAAGAAGAGGCGCACGCCGATCCAACAAAAACTTCCAGTCTTATCACCACCGTCGTCGAGGATCGCCGTCGTCGAGGATCACCACTGCTATCACGAGCAGGATCGCCGTCGTCGAGGGTCGTCGTCGATCGGGGAAGGAGAATCGCCTCAGCTATCAGGCTAGGTTTTTGGGAGCAGATTGCGATCAACGGGATTTTGCGGCGGAACGGGGAAAATAATTGCGGCTGGGGTTAAACATAAAACCGCGGAACCTAATAAACGCGGTTTTCAAAATCATCCGATCCAAACACTACTTTTTGGAAAAATGGCGTTGCGTTTCCACCGCACTGCAGGAAATAAGCTCAACCAAACGCCACCTTACTAAAAGCCTATAGAACCCTTTGAAAAAAAGCCCTAAATTAAAATGGCTGCTAAGAACCAAAATCGATTTACCTATAACTACCCCTAAAAAAAATTAGTTCAAAAAAACTAAAGATAAAAAATTATGCGCATACAAAGCCAAGGTATACCCTCTCAAGTCCTATTTAGTTATTTGAGCCATTGGAAACTATTTAGGGGTTTAATTTTGGGATCCCGTCGATATAGATGGGATGGGGAGGGTACTTTGCGCATTACGTCACATGGTTGGGAAGTGGGGCGGCCGGTTACTGATGGCGACGGCTTGTCCACGTCGGATGCCCGGTCGGCCTCAGTGCAATCATGAGGCTGGGCCGCATAATTGCCAATCCATGCGGGGAGGCCACCTTCCTCCACTAACCGCCCCTGCGCGTTTCGCGGGAGGGCTCTCCGCGGCGGTGAGCCGGTGACCGCCCTGGAATCATTACAGCGAACCAAGCCACCTAGGCACATTACTACTCAATTGTCGCGCCTGTGATAAATCATAAAAGCGGGGCGGCCCGCTTTAATCGTTTATATCTATAGTTCTAAACTATATATTAGAACTCAAAAATATCTTTCGGTGTAAAATTCAACTTTCTCAATTTATCTATCTTTCTTACAAAAATATAAGTTTATTTATTTATTTATTTTTAAAATTTTAAAAAATATGCTCTCACATAAAGAAATTTTCTACCTACAATGAAAAATGAGCTCTCCTTTTCGTTTGCTCCCTCATGCGGATGGCAAAATCGAGTGACGGTATGAGTATAGCGCTGGGGCAACGCCGTGTCCGGGATACTCTCGCTCAGGACATTGGATCCTCCATGCACTTTCGTGGTCAGAGAACTATAACTATTTAAAAAGATTTTCTGTGGCTACATAATCGCGCTAAATAAGTGAGACATCCTATTGGACAAAAAAGGTGAAAGAAGTGTACGGGGGAGAGAGAGTAGAGAGAGAAAGAGAGAGAAGGAGAGGGGGGAGTGGAAAGAACACATGAGCGGCAAGGCTTTCGTCAAACATGAGAGGAAGAGAGAGAAAAGAGAACGAGAGGGGGAGATAAATACGTGGGACTCATGCTAGAGAGAGAAAGAGTGGAGAGGGGGAGGGAGAGAGAGAGTGAGACTCACTTTAAGAGATAAATAAGTTGCACTCAAGTAGGGCCGGAGGCCCATGATATTGCACTCACGTAGAATTGGAGGCTAGTGCGGTTACAGTCACATAAGCCCTTGTCGTTTCACCCTGTGTGTCCCCAAATTGAGAGAGTGAGAGAGAGAGAGAGAGAGAGAGAGAGAGAGAGAGAGTTTCCCTTATTTAGGGCATGTTTGCAAATCTCTTGTGGCTCCACATGATATTCAAAATTCTTGCAAAAGATGTCAGGTGAAATAGAAAATTTAACCCAAATTAAGAGGGTGGGAGCATACTTTTTAAAATTAAATAAAAATTATAGAACTTAAATCCATTTATATAAAAAATAAAAAATTTATAATAAAAATAGTATACTGAAAAATTTATAAAATAAAACTAGTATATTTAGAAAACTGTTTCTTTTATTGAAAGGTGTTTTTACACTTCTTGCTAGCGTCCCCATAAAATTTTGTAGCATAATATAAAATTTGATAGATTTTGAGTTAATGCCACTAATTAAAAAATAATAATAATACGGTACGTCGGTACATCAATAAAATAAACACACATTTAAACATTTATAAAAGATATATAGTAAAGAAGAGGTAAAATTGGAAAGATGAGCAAATGATTTAATAAACATTTTGAATTCGCCCAGATGCGGTCCGTTTGACGAGGCCGTGGCGGGAGGCGGGATCTGCCCGGCCTTATGATTTCCTACCGAAACTGATTCCAAGGAGACCACCGCGATTGCATTTGCCTCCGTGCGAATGAGCTCCTTTGCAATTCCTTAACGAAAAATGTGGAGGATGGACTTGTTGCAGGTCACTCGATAGACCGGTTAAAATTGGACCGTCTTAATTCTTTAGAAGCTGAGCGCGCAAACGGTCATGAAAATTGAGCTAGATGGCAGAACAATTTATTTTAACGTGAAAAATCCCGGAAATGGGTGAAAAATCATGTGGACGGATCGGTGCCGACCAAACTTCCACTAGTCTTGGGTGTTGTTGCAGAGCTTTTAATAAATGTGTGGGAGACAAGCCGCTCCTCATTACAATTATTGAGAGAGTGTGTGTGTGTGTGAAAGTTGAGCTCGGAGGTTGACATGACTGTCATGACACCACTCGCAGAGCTAAGTTCTATGCTAATTACCGTGGAGAAAGTTGCACTCTAAGCGTCTTGGAGTCTTCGACTGCTGCTTGAAGTCTTGCACGTCGTGTCTTATACCTCAGACTTTGTGGCTTGTCTTGTGTTGCATGCAGAGGATTTCAGGGGAGAATTCTTGCCATCGACTGAGGCTTGCCGTCAACTGGTAAGTGTGTTGCGCCTATTGGGCTTTAATTTACTTGAGCGGCACTTTGTGTGCTCCGAAGTTGGTCTTGCAACTGCCGATATCATTTTAGGGAGAAGTGCGTTCTCAGAAGTAATATGTAAAGCAGGATGCACGGAATGAACACTTGGAGCAGAGTGCGCAGGGGCGCGCCCGGAGCGCAGCCTGCGGGGGCGTGCCCGGAGTGGAGCGCGCCTGGGTGCGCCCGGAGCTAGCGTGTGTGGGTGCACGTGGGTCATAGCTCATACGGGGGTGTGCTTGGTACGAAGTGCTTCGGGGCGCACACAATGCAGAGCAGAGTGTAACACGCCAGGTTTCCCATGTTTGAAAACAACAATTTTCTGGTTACTGGAAGCTATCACCCGACGATAGTGAGATACTGCTGGCAATAGCGAGCGTCGATACGATGGCGTCCAGAACAAGTTGTAGCGTCGAGATGCTACTACCAGGCGGTAGCGATACCATTGGCGATAACATCCCACATGTCGAGTAATGTTGAGGCGATCGTTAAGCTGCAAAGCAGCGTTGAATTGGTCAAGCGGCCACCGCCAAGACTATCCCTTTGTGATGACGAGATATCGCCCGACGATAGCAATTTTTAAATGAACTCTCGATTTAATCGTCACCATCCATTTCTTAGGAAGTGGAGATCCTATTGCTGAGTTTAGGCTTAGGATTATTAAGTGGTTGAGGGGGTAATCTCTCTCTCTCTCTCTCTCTCTCTCTCTCTCTCTCTCTCTCTCTCTCTCTCTCTCTCTCTCTCTCTCTCTCTCTCTCTCTCTCTCTCTCTCTCTCTCTCTCTCTCTCTCTCTCTCTCTCTCTCTCTCTCTCTCTCTCTCTCTCTCTCTCTCTCTCTCTCTCTCTCTCTCTCTCTCTCTCTCTCTCTCTCTCTCTCTCTCTCTCTCTCTCTCTCTCTCTTCAAGTGAAGAAAATAAAGGAGAAGAAGGAAAGGATATAAAGAAGAAGGTTGAAACCAGTCCTTTAGTAGAGCTTGGAAGGAGTTCTTATGGTTTGATTTGTGAGCCAAGGCTAGATCTGTGGAGAGGAAGGTGCTGCGAACACTTCCATCCAGATCACTTGCAATCTCATGGATCCTAAGCGATCACAAGGGCAACTATTCTCCTCTTCGACAAGTGAAGTCCTTATTTGACATGTTTACATGGAAACCCTCACCAATTGGTGAAGAATGGGCAGTTTCCAAAGGGTTGATACAGAGTATCCCCGATTAAAATGCACATAAAATCATGAATCGAAGTACGGAATAAGCATGTTGTGTGCAACTTGCTGCAGTTAGTACTTGAGGTGTTCTCCAAAAATTACTTGATTTTGCAATCGAGTACGAGATTCTGTTACTATCGACCGTGATAGAGATATCGCTGGAGATAGCTCGACTAGCAGAGACCAGTGAACAGTTGTTTGTGCTGGGTGTGAATCTAAGCCTGAGACAGATATGGGATTCTGTCGATATCACATAGAGATAGTGATATCGCTGGCGATAGCTCCCAGGGAGCTTTGTTTATGATTTTGAGGCCCGTCGATCTCTTGGAGACTATGGGATAACATATTGAGTTGTGAGCCTGGAGTGCCCAGTTATGGTGTGTGTGAATGTTAACCTTAGAATATAACACAGTTATGTATGTTGTGAACGAGCAAGGTGAGGATGACCCGCATCGTGGCTTGTTGCGCCCGGTGATTTGAGCAACAGGATGTGGCTGAACTGTACCCGCCTTATGATGTTCGACTTAGAGTGAGTCACTGGCTTGAAACTAAATATAGGAGAGTGTTTTTGACTTTGTCATAACATAGGAGAGAGTCTTAGGCTACGGGTCGGAAAGACTAGTATTACTCAAATGTTGAACCATCACTGAGTATGGTGATGAGGTTGGGTATCCAGTACACTGATAATGTGCGCTGAGTGCACGGGGCGTGTGGTCATGTGCCCCAATGTTTGTGATGAATGGTGCTTACATTGCATGTTCTTATTTCAATATATATACATGTTGCGTACCTACAGAGAAGGAGCACCGTCTCCCTTACTGAGTGGTGGGGTCGTTATAAATTGGTCAGCTAAAGTTGTTTGTTGGCTTATTTGCCACGTCTTGGTGGATTGTCCTTATGCGGGTGCAGAAGAGCCTAACGGGAAGTAGCAGGCTAAAGCTTAATTGTGTTATGCTTGCCCTCGAATGTTAGGCAAAGTGTTTACTTCTTTTCGTTTGTTGCCAGTCTACGTGCCAAAGTATGTAAACCATCTTGGTGTTAAACAATTCATATGTTGTAAGGCCTTAAGGACAGACTTTATGTATGACTATCATTCATATTGTCTTATATAGTGGAAATTCTTGGTTATGGGTTCTTCTTACTTAAAAGTTTCCTCTAGAATGTAACTCTGAGTTAGGATACGTGGATGTTTTGGTTTCAATGTGTAACTCCACCGACTGCCCGTGGAATATGTCGTGGGCCCCTGACCGAACCTTCTGTTATATTCTTCGTGACGGATGGGGGTTGTTGAAGCCGAGAAATTTCCCTTATCCAAAGATTAGATCAAGGTAGCCTAAGGTAACCGCTAAACGGATGGACTCGACGGCTAGCGTGCTAAAGCATGAAAGTCACCGAACCATAAACAGGACCCCAGGGGCTGCGGCAGGAAGGTCCCACCACGTACCCGGAAGCTTAGAAGAAGTAACCCCTCCACAACCAAAAATGGCCGAGCAGGGTATGAGGGAGACTAGATGGTAACTAAGTCGTGGAGACTAAAGGAAATAGTCGCTAAGTCGCGGCCTGGTCTCTGTGAAAAAGGAAGTCACCGGCTCAGCTAGCGTCCAAGAAGAAGAGCGTGCGAGATCTTGGTGAGACTTCGAAGTGTCTGTCCTCGTACCCGTAGGGTCCTATTTATAGGGAAATCCAAAGGGAGGGGGGTCTTATTTATAGCCCCACCTCTCGGTGACCAGGAGACTTCCTATGGGAGCTTGCACGGCTGGGAGAGTATCATGCCTAGTCGCCTACCTGGCAAGTATACGAGGGGAGCTCGCCATACTTGCCCAGGCCTTCTGCTGCCTAGCGCGTTGACTCTAACATCTTGTTGACTTGCTGACTTTGACTTCCGCTGACCTGCTCTAGTGGGGTATACCCTCGACGAATACGGGTTGTACACAATCCCCGCTCTTTTCAAGCGAAATAGGAACTCAGAAAAAAATCATCCAACACTTATTCAGCGAGCTGCTTGGTCGAGTATCTGGGTTACTCACCCTTGATGGATGTCTGTTTAACTCTATAAATACGTGGTGGTCTTTGAGGCATGCATTTTGAACTCGCATGCAATGTCGAAATCTGCCGAGGAAGCCTACCAAGAGAGCCTTGCTGCACTGTCAGGGTTCTTCGAACCTTCGAGGCCGAAAGGCCACGAGAAGGAGAAGTCACTGCCGACTTGCCTCCCGCCAAGAAGAAGAAGACAAAAAAGCTGAAAAAGATGCTCGCTTCTAAGGTCTACAACCCACCTCTAGCAGTTGACAAGTTCGCCTCCACGACTGACCATCCCGAGTCTTCAACCAACACCCAACTGCTCATCGACGATCTCGGGCTGGGCGATATTCCCGAGCTATCTGTTCCCGACATCTCTCTGCTTTCCCCTCCGGCTACTTCCGTTCCGGAAGTCGCTAGGTCACAAGCTCAACTTCAGGTAGATCTTGCTGCCTCGCAAGGTCACAACCTTGCAGCACTTTGCAGAAATTCGTATCATTCTGTTTCCATACTGACTCGTCCTTTGTATCTTTAGACCCCGCGGCGACTACTCTATGCGAGATTCTTGATGTCGCCCCATAGCGAGGAATTCCACTAGTTACTCTCGAAGCTCGACATTCGCTCCAAGCTGCGCACACTGCCCAGATCAACCTTGGCTCCAAGAAGGGGTCAGAAAAACAAGTCTCACGGCGAGGAAGGAGGATCCTCTAGCGACTAAGACCTCACAACTAGTGATAGGTAAAGTCCCTCCTCCTTTGGTTGCTTCGATGCCACCGATGGCAAGCATCCCACCGCCGTCGCCGCCTCTTCCAGACAAAACCATGCTGCCGGCGGCGAGCACTCATTGATACCGCCACCTCGTCCTCCGGCCAACCTACAAAAACTGAAGAGCGCACCCACATTGCCACCGCCTCCTCCTGCGAGCTCGCAATGGCCAGCGGCACGGTATTTCTGTCGCCGCCTCCTCTACCTTCGAGCGGCGAACCTCTCCTTGAACTCTACCCGGAAACCTCGGTACCTCGGATCCCGCCGAGGGCTCGACGCGAGATCCGGAAAGAAGGCTCCCCAGCTACTTCTCGCCGAGAAACGGAAGTCACAACCTTGGAAGTCGCGGCCAGGGGCAGCCCGCCGATTGCCGTGGCGGCTAGTCTTCAGGCCCGTGAGATCCAGCTCGCCATAGTCCTTCTCCTCAGCGATCTCGATCTCCTCGATAAGGTAACTTGCACTATTGCTGAACTGATCTGATTTGTTGCTGACTACTAACTACTTTGGATACTTTCCTCTGCTTTGACAGGTCGTCCGTCCACTCCTGGAGGTGATTTCATCAACGCCCTTAGGAATCTCTGGGAAGGAGTACCACCACGCTGTTGCTCGCACCTACATCGAGCTGGAGGCCAAGTTCGACCAGCTCTACATCTGCGAGCCTCATCGCCAAATCTCTGCGCTGTAGGTGAGGATGACGAAGATGGAATAGCTTCGGGAAAGCCTAGCGGCCTACGAGTCCCACTTCCATATGATCCAAGAGATGGACCGGCGGATAGCGATTACTGACCATCACGTCCAGCTCTTTGGTGATGAGCTAGCTGGTATGCGCGCGAGCATAGGGTCTGCTGGATGGCTAGCGAGGATGGAGGAGCAGCTGCGGCGAGGCGATGGCGCGATTGCGGTGGCCACTGAACACTTCTGGCGAGCTCTCGAGATGGGATGGGCTAGGCGACATCCACATCTTCCGGATCGGCCTCCTAAAACTTAGGAAATTTTCTCATTTCATAATTTGTATTCGCCACTTGGCGACTATGTAAGGACAATTTGATTTGTAATAAGCGAGTTTAAATCTCGCATTATTATTGCCAAGCTTGTATTCGATTCACGCTTTCTTCTGTCTAGTTGTGATTTCTCTGCGATGTCTCGATTCTGTGCACGTTCCGGTGAGTGGCCGAGATTCAGGATTGTTTTTTGCTTGGTAGCATCCGTATCTAGGATCTATATCTTAATTAGGACGCAACTTAGGTGGATACTCACGCGAGCTAAACATACACCCCCTGGTCTATGCCTATAAATAGAAGGGGTAGGTGAGACTTTAGTATGCTTTTGTGATTTTGGACTTATTGCTCACGTGTAACTGCCCTTGCTCGTTCCTTTCCCTTCATTCTCGCTAACTCGACATTTTTTCCCGAACTCCTTACTCGCTCAAGATGGTCGATGATGATGTCAGCGCTCGCCGACAGGCTCATGCCATCAAGTTCACGGATGCTGTCTTCAAGAAATCTGTCATGATTTAGCGAGATCAGGAGGATTTTTGCCAGAGACACTCCCAAAGGGATACTCAGCTAGGCTCCCTTTCCCCAAAGGATGCCACTTTCCATTTTTGCAAATGCTGTAATTTTTGAATTTTGAAATTTGAAATTCGTCCAAGAAAGGTTGCAACCTATTTCAGGATTCTACAACTTTTTCTCTTGGACAAAATATTTGTTAAAATCCTTCTTCCAAGTCATTTTCTTTGGCTTCTCTTGCACAAAAACCTAGAAAAAAGACCACTTTAGTCATAAATAAAATAAAAGTGAATTTACTTGCATTTAGACTTCAACTAAACGGTTTTTCTCCCGGATCAACGAGCAAAAGGTCTGAAATTTGGGCTAGATAACTTCTTTTTGAGAAATTATCACCATGTTTGCACCCTGATCGGCACGGCGAACAAAGTCCACCGGTAGAGCGAGTACCTAGTTATCATCACCGGCGACTTTGAAGGCGTGTCGCGGAGGCCGTACCAACCCACTGAAGTCACCTTCCTGCCGCCGATCTTGGAAGGCGCACGGGAGAGGCTCTTCAAAGCGTTCCACGAGCGGCGATTTGATGTCGTATTTTGGCGCATCAACGTCAATATGCTCGTTGAATTCCTCCCATGGGAAGGTACGAATATGCGGGATTCTACAGTAATCGCAATATCGCCTTTGCTTACTGTTGAGTTCGTGCTAACTGTTCTTTGGTACTTGTAGAGGCTCACGAGCTCCCGCAACAAACACTTTCTCCGATGAGGGAAGTGGCATCCTCGCGACAAGAATCATCAAACCCATCGGCCGAGGTGGAGGAGATTTCGCCTCCAGCGAGTAGTTGGGGCTAGTCATGCGCTGGAGACAAGGGCGGCCCACTGCAGAAGAAGCTTTCCAAGGGGAAGGAGAAGGCCAAGTCCCCAGATCACACGAGCAAGATGGCGAAGCTTTCTCGCGAGCTCTTTAACGAGGAGTCACCGACCGACGTTGGGGCGCCCTACTACCACCCGAACTACAACCTCGGGCGGGAAGGTAGGGATGCCTTCGGCCGCCCGCTGGTAACCTTGTCAGAGAGCGAGCATAACGTGACATTGAGCATGAACTTGCCCGCCTGGTCGGAAGACTGGGAGGATAAGGGCAAGGCCTTCGATGTCGCGCACGCTCTGTATGGGCGAGCGGACGTTGAGTCCATGACCAACCTCAGGTCGGAGGTGCTCGCCCACCAGACATTCCGCTCACTCCTGCGAACTGCCGAGGTAGGACACTAAACGGCGGGGAAGCTCATGGAGATGGAGAAGGCCCTGAAGATCGTCTCGCAGAAGGCGATCGATCTGGGGTTACAAAATGCCCGACTGAAAGAATATAAGGTAGGTCACTCCTCGGCGCGACTTGGTAGCTTCTGCATTTGGAACTTATTTCTGACTTTGCTGGTTGATCCTCGCAGGACTCCGAGATCGAGAAGGCGAAGAAGTTCTCTGAGCTCGAGCAGGAGCTCGCCAACACCAAGACCGAGCTGGAGGCTTCACAAATCTGGGTCACCGAGTTGGAAAATTGCCCGCTCGCCGTCGAAGATTGCCCCGATCCCTCCGGTATTCGCCTGGTTGAGCAGCAACAAGAGGTGAGTCCACATAGGATGGGCAAGAGGATTCGCGTGCACGGGGACGAGATGCCTGCTATCCGCTGCGGGATAGCGCGAGCAGCGGGGGAAGCCATTTTCACCAAACTTAGGATGGACGGCTTCCTCGACATAAAGGCTGATCTTCTGACAGTCTTAGACCTCATCCCGTTCCTTCTTGCTGAGGAGTCAAACTCGCCTGATCACGTCCTATCCTCGACTTCTAGCTCCAGCGGAAGCGACGACAACATCAGAGAGAGAAACGATGGCAGCGACGATGAGGATGATGACGAGAATGACGTTGAGGACGAGGAAGATGTCATCATTGGAGACGATGAATATCGGCCCGATACTAGCGATGATGAATCGTAGTGGTTCGGTGATCTTTTGCGTGCTCGCATGTAAAGAGATGTAAATACTTAGCACATTTTGTAACCTGTAATCTTTACATATATAATATAACTTCTTCGTTACTGTATTTTTTCTTCTTTTACTCGCATGCTTGCTCGTTGATGACGCTCCCTAGACTCATATACTTGGAGAGGTTGAGTGCTCGCGATATGCTTACTCACACGTTGATGTCGCTCATCGATGTTCGTCGCCTACTCGTAGGTCGTCGTCTCTTGCTCGCACCTCGATGCTCGCATCTACACTTACTTGCATACTCGCTATAGAATACTCGAACATGTATAATTGCATACCTCATAGGAGCCTAGCTCAACTGAGCCTGAGAATGCAGTCGACACCTAGTAGGAGTCGAGCTCAACCAGTGGTGGGGAAGAGTTGACACCTAGTAGGAGCCGAGCTCAACTGGTGGTGGAAAAGAGTCGATACCTAGCAGGAGCCGAGCTTAACTAGTGGTGGGAAAGATTCGACACCTAGCAGGAGTCGAGCTCAACTGGTGATGGGAAAGAGTCGACACCTAGTAGGAGCCAAGCTCAACTGGTGGTGGGAAAGAGTCGACATCTAGTAGGAGCTGAGCTCAATTGGTGGTAGGAAAGAGTCGACACCTAGCAGGAGCCGAGCTCAACTGGTGGTGGGAAAGAGTCGACACCAAGTAGAAGCTGATCTTAATTGGTGGTGGGAAAGAGTCGACACGGGAGGCTAGTAGTCGGTCTGCAGGAGAGGAGATCGTATAGAGATCACGGACTACAACATCACTCCAATGAGGAAATTATCTCACCCAAGGGGGTCAATGGTTGATGTACAACCTCGGACTCCCAGGCGAGCGGGAGAAGCCGAGCAAGGGGGCTCCAGGAAAGAGGTGACAGAGAAGAGGCACCAGGCGAGAGGTGCTAGGGGACAGGGTAAGGAGTGAGGTTCACCGCACCAAGCGAGACGACCTAAGGGGAGCATGGCTTTCGATAGGCGAATGCCGAGACGGGAAGCTTTTCCGGCGAGTGGCCAGCTCCCTACGTGAGAAGGCTCCAGGAGTGGATCTCTCGCCCGGGGTCGCCCTCTCGCCATGTGAGGGGACCTTATGCGAGAGGACCTTATGGAGGAGCACTCGCCAAGTGCCACTTTGGTTCAAGGCCGATTCAGGTAGGGTCGGGCCCACTTTTTGGGCCCTAGGGAGGTTTTACCCTTTTTACCCCGGGTGGTCTGCATTTAGCCCTTGCGGACAACGGAGTTTGGCTGTTGGCAGACCTAGCCAGGGGTATTCTGGTAATTTCAGGGCGGTGTAAATTGGTTATTTGCAGTCCCTGTTCAGAGGCCTATAAATAGACCGGTAAGGTGCCTTAGAAGGGCAAGCTTTCTTGACTCCTTCCACTTCTTCTAAGGCACCTAGCTCAGCATTGGCTAGGGAGGGGAAGAGCTTTAGTCTCTTCCGGGTACGAGGTGGGACCTCCTCGTTGGAGCCTCCGGTCTAGTTCTTTGCCTCGAGGGTGATCCCAAGGGAGTAAGCGTGAGCTGCCCCAGTAGTTCCGAGCTTTAGGGGGAATCGACCTTGTTGGTTCCAACATTTTTGGTGCGGTGAGCGTAGAGCAGCAGCTTGTGCGGAAGAACAAAGGGTTACCTCATGGCGGGAGATGCAGGAGGAGAAGACGAGGGGTCCCCAAGCCAGGGGGGTTACGTCGGGAGGGCGGAGTTCATGTCGTCCATCGGAGGGATCATGGACATGCTGAAGCAGCTCGCACAGAGAGGGGAGTGCGAGACCCCCCCCCCCCCCCGCCCCAGGTGCCGGACCACGCGCTCCGCGAGGGGGTCAAGCCGGCACGGATAGGTGAGGACGCACCCGGGAGGCGACCGGGAAAGGAAGTTGCGGCGGAAGGAAGCCGGCGAGAGGTGGAAGGAAGGGAGCTCTTCCCCAGCCCGGCGAGTGTCGTCGCGCCCGCAAGGCTAGTCGCGCGAGTAGACCTGGCAAGACCACCGGCGAGAGGATCCCCCTTCTGCGAGTTGGTCCTCTCGGCACCCGTTCCGGAAGGGTTCCGCGAGCCGGAGATGACCTACTACGTGGGGAAGGATGATCCCCTCCAACACCTGCAATGGTTTGAAGATGCGGTCTCCATCAGACCTATGACTGACGCCTTCAAGTGCCGCCTCTTTGCCATCACTTTGAAGGATAAGGCCAGGGATTGGTTCCATCAACTCCCGGCGGGTTCTATTTATTGCTTCGAAGACCTGAGCAGGAGCTTCCAGCTGCGCTTCTCGACCTCGAAGAAGAGGAAGAAGAACCCGGAGTCCATCTTTCTGATCAAGCAGAATACGGATGAGTCTTTGGCTCAGTATGTGGATCGTTTCCAGGAGGAGATCTTAGACATCCAGGAGGTGCCCAGTTTTGCCCTCTAGATGGCCTTCACCGTGGGGTTGAGGGAAGGCTTCTTCAAGATGAGCCAAACCCGGAAGGCGCCATTGTCCTTTGAGGGATTGATGGAGAAGGCAGCAAAGGAGATAGCCATGGAGGCGGCAAACCCGACATTTGCAAGGAAGTTAGCAAGACTGACGAAGGGGGAGCAGAGAGAGTCAGGAGGAACAAGGCAGCAAGAGGGAAGGAGAAGGGAGGAGCCAAGGGGACTCGTGCACCCAGAGTTGGGCTGGAGGCAACCGGGAGGCCAAGTTCAAGGACCCGGAAGGGGTCCTCCGCAGGGGGGAAGGAACTTTTATCTGGGACCAGGTAGGTTTCATCCGCTAGGGTGGGGGCATGGCCCAAGGCCGCTCCCACCTACGCCTCAGCAAGCTATGGCAATTGGCCAAGGGAGAGGAAGAGGAAGAGAGCGTGGGAGAGCGATTGGGGGAGGAGGAGGAACCCCCAAGATGGGAGATGTGGGGGAGGAGTTCTGTCATATTGCGACTACCATGAGGAAGAGGGCCATGCGACGGCCACGTGCCCGGAGTTCTTAAAGTTGAAGAGGGGCAGAGGAGAAGACCAACGACCACCAACGCAGATAGTGGAGATGCCAGGAGCCGCGGAGGAGGATCGATGTGTGGATCGGTCGGATACAGGATATCGAGGAGGGATCGGGGTGATTCATGGGGGGGGTGGGGATCGAGGCCACCCGTAAGGCCAGTATTCACATAATGTATCATCGGAGCGTTGCCTAGACGTCGCAAGCCCCACCCCCGGATGAGAAAATCACCTTTTCTAGAAGGGACCTACCAGATCATGAGGACCCTTTCTGCGACGCGCTGGTAATCCGGACTGCCATTGAGAACTTCACGGTGTCCCGAATTTTGGTGGACAACGGGAGTTCCGTCAACGTGATCTTCAAGAAGGCATTCAATGAGATTAGGGTGGAGGCCCGAAGGGTGTTGGCGGAGGATGGGCCATTGTTTGGATTCTCGGGGGAGAGTAAAGAGGTCGAGGGAGGAGTAGGACTTCAGGTGACGCTGGGGGGGGGGGGGGGGCTGTCCAAGAACTGTCGTTTCGTGATAGTGGATGCCCCCAGCAGCTATAATGCGATCTTCGGGCGCCCCTTGATCAGTGTCTTTAGGTGTGTACCATCCTCGTTCCATCAGTGCTTGAAGCTTAATTCGGGAGGAACCCAGGTCAGGGTAAGGGGGGATCCGAAGGCGACTCGGGAATGCTACGTGACGGCGGTCAATACCATCTCATGGAAGGGGGACGTAGAGGAGCTGGAAAAAAGGATGGAATGGGAGGAGTCGGAGAGAGAAGGAGGAAGGGACATAGGCATTGTGGTGGAGCCAGCAATGGCAGGAGAGCAGGTGGCTGGAGGAAAGGAGCTAGTGAGAGAAGAAGCACGGGTGGAGGGAAGCCTTGTGGCAGGAGAGCAAGTGGCTGGAGGAGAGGAGTTGGAGAGAAGAGAAGGAGGAAGGGACATAGGCATTGCGGTGGAGCCAGCAATGGCAGGAGAGCAGGTGGCAGGACGACAACGGAGAGGAGCAGAGGCTTTCACCCGACCTTGTGGAGGAGATCCGGGAGCTAGCATCAATCCGACAGGAGGAGGTCAAGCGCCGGATGTCTAGGTACTTTGATAAGCACATCCGGGTCAAGAAATTTCCAAAGGGGGACTTGGTCCTCCAGAATGTGGATGTCGCGGGTAGGGGGGCCTCGGTAGGAAAGCTCAACCCCAATTGGGAGGGTCCCTTCATTATAAAAGAAGTTTTGAAGTCAGGAGGATATCACCTCCAGGATGTGGACGGGGTACCCCTGGATCGTGCCCGTAGCGGTGACGATCTGAAGCGTTTATATCCATAATGCTAATTTTCCTTTGAATATGCTTGAATATAACTTTAATGATCTTACATTTTGGATGTGTCATGATTTCCTAGCACAATGCACCTCAGGGCGTCCTTCTTAGAAGACGGTGGTTGGAGGAGAGAGGAGAGGAGACCCTGAGTAGACCCGCTGACCAGGCTCTCATCAAGCTGGCAGGGTTGTAGGCTCACTCGATGGTTGGAGGAGAAAAGAGAGGAGACCCCGAGCAGACCCGCTAACCAGGCTCTCAACAAGCTGGAAGGGCTGTAGGCTCACTCGGTGATTGGAGGAGAAAGGAGAGGAGACCCCAAGCAGACCCGCTAACAAGGCTCTCATCAAGCTGGCAGGGATGTAGGCTCACTCGGCGGTTGGAGGAGAAAGAGGAGAGGAGACCCCAAGCAGACCCGCTGACCAGGCTCTCATCAAGCTGGTAGGGTTGTAGGCTCACTCGGTGGTTGGAGGAGAAAGAGGAGAGGAGACCCCGAGCAGACCCGCTGACCAGGCTCTCATCAAGCTGGCAGGGCTATAGGCTCACTCGGTGGTTGGAGGAGAAAGAGGAGAGGAGACCCCAAGCAGACCCGCTGACCAGGCTCTCATCAAGCTGGCAGGGCTGTAGGCTCACTCGGCGGTTGGAGGAGAAAGAGGAGAGGAGACCCCGAGCAGACCTGCTGACCAGGCTCTCATCAAGCTGGCAGGGTTGTAGGCTCACTCGGTGGTTGGAGGAGAAAGGAGAGGAGATCCCGAGCAGACCCGCTGACCAGGCTCTCATCAAGCTGGCAGGGCTGTAGGCTCACTCGGTGGTTGGAGGAGAAAGGAGAGGAGACCCCGAGCAGACCCGCTGACAAGGCTCTCATCAAGCTGGCAGGGTTGTAGGCTCACTCGGCAGTTGGAGGAGAAAGAGGAGAGGAGACCCCGAGCAGACCCGCTGACCAGGCTCTCATCAAGCTGGTAGGGTTGTAGGCTCACTCGGGGGTTGGAGGATAAAGAGGAGAGGAGACCCCGAGCAGACCCGCTGACCAGGCTCTCATCAAGCTGGCAGGGCTGTAGGCTCACTCGGTGGTTGGAGGAGAAAGAGGAGAGGAGACCCCGAGCAGACCCGCTGACCAGGCTCTCATCAAGCTAGCAGGGCTGTAGGCTCACTCGGTGGTTGGAGGAGAAAGAGGAGAGGAGACCCCGAGGAGACCCGCTGACCAGGCTCTCATCAAGCTGGCAGGGCTGTAGGCTCACTCGGCGGTTGGAGGAGAAAGAGGAGAGGAGACCCCGAGCAGACCCGCTGACCAGGCTCTCATCAAGCTGGCAGGGCTATAGGCTCACTCGGTGGTTGGAGGAAATAGGATAGGAGACCCCGAGCAGACCCGCTGACCAGGCTCTCATCAAGCTGGCAGGGTTGTAGGCTCACTCGGTGGTTGGAGGAGAAAGGAG
This sequence comes from Platanthera zijinensis, assembly GCA_039513925.1. Taxonomy (NCBI): domain Eukaryota; kingdom Viridiplantae; phylum Streptophyta; class Magnoliopsida; order Asparagales; family Orchidaceae; genus Platanthera; species Platanthera zijinensis. Next base: position 71,264,277 of record CM077078.1, on the reverse strand, counting down.
AGGAGACCCCGAGCAGACCCGCTGACCAGGCTCTCATCAAGCTGGTAGGGCTGTAGGCTCACTCGGCGGTTGGAGGAGAAAGAGGAGAGGAGACCCCGAGCATACCCGCTGACCAGGCTCTCATCAAGCTGGCAGGGCTGTAGGCTCACTCGGCGGTTGGAGGAGAAAGAGGAGAGGAGACCCCGAGTAGACCCGCTGACCAGGCTCTCATCAAGCTAGCAGGGCTGTAGGCTCACTCAGTGGTTGGAGGAGAATGAGGAGAGGAGACCCCGAGCAGACCCGCTGACCAGGCTCTCATCAAGCTGGCAGGGCTATAGGCTCACTCGGTGGTTGGAAACAATAACAAAAGGGGGGGATACTTCAAGATGACTTCCTACATAAAGAAAAAGAAGAGAGGGGGAGGAGTAATTGACCCCCCAGGTCCACTCGCGCCGAGAGGAGCCGGTAGACAGCGCGAGAGGAAGGAGAAGGTGTCCCACGCTCGCGAGAATGGCAGAGACTCACCAGCTCGCCCCCTGGGGCAGGTCTGCTGGTAACAGCCGGCGAGGGGAAAGACAACCCCCTCTCGCCGCCAAAGATCTCGAGGATCTCGCGAGCTGTCCAAGCGAGAGAAAAAGGAAAAAAAAGAGAGGAAAAAGAAAAGAAAGAGGCTAGCTTCAGGCGCGAGCAAAAATATATATATACACGTGATAGTTTTACTTTCAAGACAACCTAAACACCTAGAGGGGGGGGGGGGTGAATAGGTTCTAATTGCTTGTTCAAATTTTTAGGCAGAATTCAATTATAAAAATTAAAACATCCAGCACAGCATTCACAGACAATTAATCATCACAGATTGCACAATGTTTTATAGTGGTTCCCCAAGGTCTGGGTACATCCACTTTCCCCCTTCACCTATCTAGCAGTATGCTAGATTCGGCCAAACTTCCACTATTCTCAGATCCTCAGATCCTACAGCTCAGAACCTGGATAGGTTCCTACAACTCAGGCACAACAGCCCTACCTCAGCCTTGCCACAAGGCCTACAACTCAGAGAAGAACCTTCTCCTACACTCAGGCAAACAGCCCTACTACTCGGAGATCAACTCTCCTACACTCAGCCTTTATATCACAGGCTTACAACTCAGATCTGTGTAAAACAGATCCTACAGAAATTTAGAAAAGAAGTTTTAATGTCTTGCCTTTGTTGAGAGAGAAGAGGACAAGACAATTCTTGATCAGCTGATGAAATCAACTGAATCTGAGCTTTCTTCAAAGCTTCTTGAATCTGAACTTAGCTGAGTTGATTTCCAAACAGCTTCTTGAGAAACCACTGATGGCTTCCTTCTTCTTCTTCAAAACGAGTGGATCCCTCTCTATCCAGCACCTTTGATGATACTTCTGAATTCTTGTTAGAACTCTTCTTAGATCGATCCTGAGATCGTCTTCTTAGATCTTCTGATGAAGATCTTCTTTAGTGTATTACACCTTCTTGATTTGATTTCTCAATTTGATTGCCAAAGTTCAATCTTCTCATTACTTTTTTTTACTTCTCTCTGAATCTGTCTATTTATAGATCTTCTTAATGGTAACTGGCTGATCCGGTTTATAACTGTCTTCTGACAAGTCTGACAACATCAGTTAACTGGCTGCAACCCACAACTGTCAAGTCTTCAAACAGATTCTGTGCCTTAGTCTTGGTCAGCAATGTGTTGAGACAGACTGTCAGGAAGTGTCGAGACTAACTGTCTGTATGTGTCGACACAAGTAACTTTGGTGTTGACACAACCTTTGATGATGTCGACAAGTTTGCCTTTAAGTCGACACAGCTTCTTCAGAGAATAACTTGGTCTTGACTTTGCAGTGTGTCGACACAAGTCCTGTGTGTCGACACAGTTGTTGTAAATTCAGAACTCAGTATGTGTTGACTTAGTCTTCTGGTGTCGACACAAGTATTGTCGACTTCTGCCAATGTGTGTCGACTCTGTCTCATTGTGTCGACACAGCCTCCCAGTGTCGACACAAATGTGGTCGACTATCTTCCTGTGAGTCGACACAGCTTCCCAGTGTCGACACAAATGTGGTCGACTATCTTCCTGTGAGTCGACACTGCTTCCCAGTGTCGACACAAATGTGGTCGACTATCTTTCTCTGTGTCGACACAGCTTCCTTCAAGTGTCGACACAAATATTCTGAAGTGTCGACACTGTTTCTTCAGGTGTCGACACATGGACTTAGAATATTTTTCTGCATTCTTTAACACTTCTTCACCTGCACATGTCAACTTAAAACAACATCAAATACACCTTGATGTATATCATTGAGCTAAGTTGGGCTTCTTCAAATCAGGTACACATTTTCCAATGTACCCAACAATCTCCCCCTATTTGGAGAAGTCATAACCCTTATAGCCAATGATATACACAATTTATAAAAAGTATAATATGATGATATATGACATAACAGGAATACTTAATATAAACAAAATATGAACAATCCATTACAGAGTGAACATTATATGATTCCAAACAAAATATGAACAATCCATCACAGAGTGAACATTATATGATTCCAAACAAAATATTGTTTATAACTTGATAATGTTTGATTACAGAGTTTTACATTGAATGATTTAATCAAAACATTACAAAATACTTTTTGAAAGAACTTAAAATTAAGACTGATCAGACTCTCTTATGACAATCCCTTTGCTAGATTGGATTTGAGCCTTCACAGGAGCTTCAGCATCTTCAGCTGGCTTCTTGCCTTTTTGATCAGCCTTCTTCTTTGCTTCTTCCTTGAGCCTTAGCCTTTCAAAGTAATGAAAGGGCTTTGGAAAGTACTTGCTCGGCTCCTGAGCATCTGGTGGCAACCTACCCAGCTTGGCTTTTCTTCTGAACTGTACTATTGCCTCCTGCCTAGCTTCATGCTTTTGCCATTCTATTTCATTATACCACTTTCCTCTATCATGAACTTGGTCTTTCACAGCCTTCCATGCAGTGAGTATAATATTTCTTGAAGTAGGGCTCCACTGCTCAAAATCTGGCTTAAGTTCAGCCTGCTCTCTAAATTTCTTCTTAGATAGTAGAGCATCTTGCTGTTCTTTCAAAGTGGCCTCAGGCTTATCCACTTTCTCAATAACAACCCTGTCAACCTCCTTTGGAGGACTATACATTTCTTGAACTTGCTGATCAATCATATCAAAATCTGGAGGAGGGTAAATGACTTGGGCAACCTCAGGTTGATTGCCTTTAAGTAGACCTGTTTGTATTCCTGACTCAGCCACCATAGCATCATCACACAAAGGTGGATATCCCAATATGGCTCGAATACTATTGGTCACCCATTTGGTGTGCTCTGAGCCTGCATGAACTAACAACCTCTCCCCTTTTATGGCTTCTCTGGTAATATGATCTCTCAGATCTTCCTTCTGAAATCTGATCTGTCCATCCAGATAATTCACACCCTCTTTAAAAAATGGTTTTAACTTTTGAAGCTTGTCAGATATGTCCTTTTGAGAGGTAGTGATAACAGTTTTAACAGATTCAATAACAGCTTGAAATTTCTTATCAAATTCTTCCATCTCCTTTGCTCTAGCTACAGGCAGGCCAGGAGTAGTCTTTTTCAATTCAGCAATAATCTCTTGATGAGATTCAGTTAAATTGTCATTCATCCTTAGCTGATTCTCCAAAACATAGCTTTGCTTTGAAGCAATATCATCCACTTTAGGGATGATGGACTGCTGTTGTTTTGCCAAATACACCACAACATTACCTCCCTTATGGAAGCAATCTGTCATCTCCTTCTTATGCATATTGACTTCAAATCGAATTGACTTTATATCCTGAGCCAAGTCAAATTGAAGGGCCTTATTACTCTCATCAACATATTTTTCAACTGCCACTCTATGGTCATCTAACTTAACTTGCAAATCAACCATAAACTTGTTATAATTAAATTCAGAATGGGATGGTTGAGTTGTAGTCTGTAGAGCCTGCTTATAACCTTTGCTAGCTCCTTCTCTTGAAGACTACAAGTTTTCTCTTCTTAGCCATTCTGGATTCTTCAGTCTCAGATTCAGATGAACTATCAACTTGAACTCTTTCTTGAGGAGGAGGAGGAATATCTGTCTCAGTGCCATGTTGTTCAGCTTCAACATGCACAGACTCCCCCTCAACTATTTGCTCCTTCTCAATTTCTATCTCCATGTCAAGGGCCTTTTCAATCTCTTGCCCCTCTCCTACTCTATCAGTAGCCATATCAACATTAGGGAATAACTCATCTAGAGTATATTCCTTCTGAGCTTGAACATAAGATGTATCAATTAGATCTTCTATATTCAGATCTTTGGAGATATCAATTTGGACTTCCTCTTGCACTGGGTCAGATATCTTCTCCCCCTATACTTGTTCAGTATTGGTAATGACCTGGGCAGGAGAGTATACTTGCTCCCCCTGCACCTGTACAGAAATTGAAATATTAGAAATGTCTTTTATAAGAAAATACACCAGCTCCCCCTGCAACTGTACCTGGTCAGGAGTAGATATAATCTGGGCAAGTGAATGAGCTTGCTCCCCCTGCATCTGTGCAGGTATAGTGTCTTGCTGGGCTGGAGTAGACACAGGGTGATCTTCATCCTGCTTCCTCTCTTGTTCTTCTTGAAGCTGCTCAGTATCTTGAGCATGAGAAGAGGATTTCACTGGGGTGTCCTGCCTGCTCTCATCAGGCACATCCTTAGACAGCACCCTATCCCACCTAGAAAACAATCTCATGTCCATCTTTCTCATGTGATTGATCTTTGTTCCTGGCAGATGTTGCATTACCTCAGGGATCACTCCATTCAGATATAAACTCATAATTCTAGCCAGATTTGGCTTCTTTATTCCTTCCTTTATCTTTTCAAAGATTACAGCTGACCAATCAGTTGGAATTGTAAACACAATTCTGGTCATGAGACTGAACATAGAGGCTGAAATCCTATCATGTCCTCCTGGTTTGCACAGAATCACCTTGCCAACTACTTCAGACAGAAATTTCCCTTGCTGATTCATCCCTTTCTTGTTGAAAGCAGCTCCAATATTCAGAGTGGGATCCAATCCGCACCATTGGATAGCCTCCCTTAACTTAGAAGCAGGGACTTCTTCTTCATTCTCAATTATTGGTAAATGTAGAATCTTCCTTATACTTCTTGGGGTAATCTTCACTGTCGACCCATGCACAGTGGATTTTATCTTGAGAACATCTGAACCTATTGATGCAGAGTTAAAGAATTCATGTACCTCCTTCTTCCATATCTTGGAAGGTTCAGAAACTATGAACTCTAATCCGGATTCGGAAATAAGAGAGATAACTCGTTGAACATCTGTTGGGGCTTCGGCAAAGGCATTCCTTACTAACTCATAACCTTCATTGACGTTGTCTTCAATCTTCGGCGCCATTGTTCAGGTGAGAAAGCTTAAGAGAAGAGAGAGAGAGAGAGAAAGTTGACACAGGGTTTCAGTCTCGAAAACCTTGTAAGCGTGTCGACTGAATAAGTTTTTGACCTATTTATACCTTCTATTGAAAGAAGATCAAAAGGCGGGCAAAAACAGTCTATATGTGACGACACAGATGGAATGTGTCGACACAAACTTCTATTCTCTCGACAACAAATCTGTCTACTATGTGTCGACACCAAATATGAATATGTCGACACCTGAGAGATATAGTAGAGTATTAGAAAATCTGTGTCGACTCTTAGGATAAGTGTCGACACAAAATTTGTAAGTGTCGACATCACTATTCTGGTGAAGTCGACACTACATTCCTAAATAAGTCGACAATTTAATTCTTAAGTGTCGACATATATTCTCTGTGTCGACACAATATTTCTGACTTGTCGACATTACTTTACTGAGTCGACACATTATCACTGAATGTGTCGACACTATTTTACTTAGCCAATTTCTGTTTCTGTCTACACCACTTAAGACCATTTGATAATGTAATATGTTATTTGTAAGTTTGTTGATAATTTAATCAATGGTCAGCATGCCTAATTCAATTTTAAATTTATTGAATTTTGTTTCTTCTAGAGGCTTAGTGAATACAACTGCTATTTGATAATCTGTTTTAACAAATTCCAATGTGATGTCTTCTCTTTCTACATGTTCTCTAAGAAAATGGTATTTAATTTCTATATGCTTAGTTCTACTATGAGAAACAGGATTATTAGCAATAGAAATTGCACTCTTAGAATCACACAAAAGAGGTGTTCTACTTACTTGAATACCATAATCTTTAAGCTGATGCTGTATCCACAATAGTTGTGCACAGCAGCTGCCAGCAGCAACATATTCTGACTCAGCTGTAGATATAGCCACACTGGTCTGCTTCTTACTACTCCAAGATATCAATCTTCCTCCAAGAATTGACAAGTACCTGTTGTACTCTTCCTATCCTCTCTACAGCCTGCAAAGTCTGTGTTGGAACACCCTATTACTATTTGGACCAGGATGACTATACTTCTATAGGGATTTTGTGTTGTGACCTCCTTGTTGTTATAAAGGTCACATAGGCTAGTCAGAGTCGATCTCAGCTCGACGCAGAGTCGACCTCAGCTCGACGCAGAGTCGACCTCAGCTCGACGCAGAGTCGACCTCTGCTCGACGCAGAGTCGACCTCTGCTCGACGTGGAGTCGACCCCAGCTCGACGTTCCGTCGAACCCAGTTCTGCTTACAGAAAACTCTCTCTGGCCGACGTGTGTCGTGCTCAGATCGACGTTTTATTGTGAGCTCGACGCTTTCCAGACTCCCGTCAGTTTTGAATAGGAATTCAAATTCCTTCTGTCAGACAATTAATGCTGAAGATTTATTGGCCGTTACAGCATATCTGGTGCATGGCTCAAGGAACTTTCTAAGGAATGTCTGCCTGTCATTTCCTTTGAGGCATGGACATTTAAGGAAAGCAATTAAGGCTGACTTCCAACGGCTATCAAAGAAAAGGAAGAAGAAGACTCAGATATATTATTCATTCTTTCATATTTTCAGAATATAGAGAATATACAGAATACAGAGAATAACATATACATCACTTCAGCTGCTCTCTCTGTGATATTGTTTTGAAAGCTCACTCACAGGAATTCTGATTGCTTCAGACACAACCATCCAACCTTCTTGGATCATCTCTTGCTGGAGCAAATCAGATCTTTGAAGACCTGTCACCCTTGTGCAGAGCTCTCCTTCCTGAACTTCTTCTTGATCTCAGGGGGAGCTTTGACAACAACTACAGATCCACTTTTGCTTCTCTCTGCTTGTTGATAGAGAAGACAACCTCATCCCTTTTTCTTTTTCCTTCTGTACAGGGTTTTAACTCCCTTCAAAAGTTACTTTTGGTTTTGCTGAAACCTGGTCAAAATCAGCTCCTTTGGTTTGTGAGAACCTGATCAAAAACTCTCTGGTGATCAAGACACCTGATCAACTCATCTTGAAGTGGATTCCTATCAAGGGTGATAGAAGAGTGGATGTACCCAGATTTGGGGAACCACTATAGCTCCTTGTGTCGTCTGGATTGCTTGTTTCTTTGTGTTTTGCTTTGTGCTGTGAATTTCTTTTTTACTCTGATTATTTGCTATAACACCTTACACTAAGTAAAGTCAAACTTTCTCTGCACACAAGTTTTTATTGGCAAAATTATTTTAAATAACTCTATTCACCCCCCTCTAGAGTTAGGATTGATCTTATCCTGCACTTTCAATTGGTATCAGAGGCAGGTTGATCATTCATACAGGCTAACACCTGGATCAAAAGATCCCTGATAAGATCATTTCTCTCAAAGGGTTATTTTCCTTAGTTTTACTTATCTTTAAAACTCATGGCACAAAACAAGGACTTTGCTAGCACCAGGCCTCCTATGTGCAATCACTCTAAGTTTGCACTATGGAAGGCAAGGATTAGACTTTACACGAACTCTTTTGATGAAGACATTTTTAATTCTGTGTTGACAGATTGTCCAAGACCTCCCACAGGAACAAGTACATCAGCTGTTCCTCCTCCTTCAGGAACTGATGCTGACATAAAGAAGTGGAAGGCAGCAGATGCTAAAGCCATGAACATCTTGGCTCAAACCATGTCAGATGACATTTTCCAGAAAGTAGCTGATTGCAATACTGCTAAAGAGATCTGGGAAAAACTTTCAGAAATTGTATCAGGTTCTGCAGATGAAAGAAAGGATAGGAGATCCTACCTCATCACCCAGTATGAGAACTTCAAAAAGGCAGAGTCTGAGTCAGTTGCTGACATGTACAACAGACTGAGTCTGATCATAAGTGAGCTTAGATCACTAGAGAAGGACATATCTCTCACTGAGATAAATGACAAGATACTGACTTGTTTCCCTAGCTCTTGGGACTCAAGAATATGGTCAATTAAAGATGGAAGAAATGTCTGTGAGTTATCCACAGAAGCGCTTCTAGGAAAGCTCAAGAGCTATGAGCAATTTATTAAGAAGAGAGAAGAAGAGCAGAAGACATCCACACCAACAGAGAAGGCTGAGAAAACTATTGCCTTCAAAGCACAGGAAGAAGAACCTAAAGAAAAGGTGTTGGGAAATGAAGAGCTTATGAGTCTACTGGTCAAAAGGTTCAATAAGCTGAATAAAAGGAACTTCAGAAGATGGTCATCCAAAGACAAAGACAAGCCAAGGTATGACAGATCTACTAATAAAGATATTATCTGCTTTGGCTGCAGGAAACCAGGACACATTTTCCCCAACTGTCCAAAAAATCAAGATAAAGACAGAAGGGACAAGAAGGAAAGAAGGGATAAAAGGAAGGATAAGGAGTCAAGGAAATACCATGACAAGCCTTCCTCCAGCAACAGCAAGCACACCAGAAAAGGATTTGTGGCTGAATCCTGGAGTGACTCTGATGAGTCTGATTCATCATCCAGCTCTAGTGATGATGAGGATGATGCAGAAGAAAAAGGATTCTGCATGATGGCCATCAGTGCATCTCAAAAGAACACTGATTCAGAGCCTGATGCTGACTACCTATCTGATCAGGAACTCACTGAGGATCAGGTAATAGATTCATTTGACTTTACTTCTGATGATTTTAAATCTGAGTTTAAATCTATGTGCATTGACTTGATTGAGTCTCAAAAGTTGATTAAAACTCTAAGAGAACAATTAATTGAATGCAAATCCATTAACTCAGATAATCTTAGACTCTTAGAAGAGTTGAAGCAGTGTGGGGAGGAGATAGCTTCACTGAAAGGTGAGCTATCTAAGGCCAAACAATTTGAAGAAACCCTTAATGGGAGAAGTATCAAATTGATGGACATCACAAGTACAGTGAACTCAAGATTGAATGGTTCACTGGGCTTGTGTGCTTCATCCAGCCAACCCATAGTGCTGACAACTCCAATCAAATTTACCAGTGAGAAAGGTAAAGGAGTCTTGATAGTGGCTAGGAAGAATGCTGACTTAACCCAGGAAACTGGACAAAAAGCGTCGAACGAAGCTCGACGGACGTCGACCAGAGCTCGACGCAATCGCAAGAGAACGTCGAACTCAGGTCGACGCCCTCTACCTTCTGAACAAAGCAAGCCTTCGCCGTCGAATGGAGCTCGACGCACTCACCAGAGTCCGTCGACCGAAGCTCGACGTGCGTCGAGCCAAGCTCAGAGCAAAAGTCAGTTCTCAGGGGTTAATTCAAAATTTGATTCCAGCTCCACATCTCATCACTTTAACCCTTATGCTGAATGGATAATACCTCCTAGGAGATATCATCCTGTAGGCTATAAGAGTCAACCTGAGATGTCTTTTATTTCAGAATTTAAAGGATATCAAGAAAGGCCCAAGGTAAACTGGGTCAAAAACAATTGATTTGTTGGATGTGCAGATAAAGACCTATCCAATTGAGAACCAGCAGTGGTACTTGGATAGTGGGTGCTCAAAGTACATGACTGGCAACAAGGAGAACCTTGTGTCCTTCAAAGCCAAACATGGACCCAAAGTAATCTTTGGAGATTCAAATTTTGGACAAACAAAAGGCTATGGCCAAGTCAAAATAGGGTCAATTACATTCAAGAAAGTGTCCTATGTGGAAGGACTAAAGCACAACTTAATCAGCATCAGCCAGCTATGTGAAGCTGGTTATCAGGTTTGGTTTACCAACTCAGCATGTAATATTGCATTAAATAACAACATTGTTTTAATTGGTAATAGACAAGATAACATATATCTAGTTGATTTCAATTCATCTAAAGTAGATATTTGTTTATTTAACTCCCTTAGCAAACCTAATGAACTTTGGCATAAAAGACTAGGACATGTGAACCTTAGAACCATTGCTAAGTTATCCCAAGACAACCTTGTTAGAGGACTACCTTCTGGTCCCTACAAGAAGGAAGGACTTTGCAAGGCCTGTCAGTTAGGCAAGCAAACAAAAAATAGTTTCAAGTCACTTAATAAGAGTGACTCACCTAGAATTTTGTACTTATTGCACATGGACCTTTTTGGACCAATTAATGTACAAAGCCTAGGAGGGAAATCTTATGCTTTAGTAGTTGTAGATGACTTCTCAAGATTCACTTGGGTGTTCTTTCTGAGAAAGAAGTCTGATAACTTCAAGATTTTGACAGATTTTCTCAAAGGCATACAGATTGAGTTCAATACTCACATTGCCCTGATCAGAAGTGATCATGGGACAGAGTTTGATTCTCTTCTTATGCTAGAGTTCTGCCAGAAGGAAGGTATCAGGCACACCTTCTCAGCTCCAAGAACTCCTCAACAAAATGGGGTAGTTGAAAGGAAAAACAGAACCCTTATTGAATCTGCCACAACATTGTTGACAGATGCTCACCTCCCTCTAACCTTTTGGGCAGAGGCTGTGAACACCTCCAACTATGTTTTGAATAGAAGCCTGATACACAAACTAAAGGGTAAGACTCCCTATGAGTTACTCAAAGGTAAGAAACCTAAAGTAAATTATTTCAAAATTTTTGGTTGCATTTGTTTCATTCACAATAATGACAAGAAATACCTAGCTAAATTTGAAGCCAAAGCTGATGAAGGAGTGTTTCTGGGATACTCCATGACTAGCAAGGCTTATAGGGTTTTTAACAAGTGCTTAAATAAAATTGAAGAATCCATGCATGTTACATTTGATGAAACTAACATGTCTTGTAAGGAGAAGGAGACTTCTACCATAAGCAATTTGCAGGAACATTCAATTTCAGAAAATCTGAAGCAGCTTACCATCACAGACAAAGGGTCATTACCTTCACCAATTCAGCAAGACACTGAGCTCAGTGACAATGAAGAGGAATTTCAGGTTTTGGAAAGTTCAAAAGGCCAACAAAGTGAAGAACCAGTTGTTGTTCCACAAGAGGAAACAACAACACAGGTTGGTGCATCATCAACACCCCTTGTTGATCTTGCAACAACAAGAGATCACCCAATCTCACAAGTAATTGGAGATATCTCAGTGGGTGTGCAAACAAGGAATCAAGTTAATCAAAATATTATGCACACCTGCTTTCTTTCTCAAATTGAGCCTCAAACCATACAAGATGCAGAGCAAGATCCAAACTGGATCATTGCAATGCAAGAAGAGTTGAATCAATTTGAAAGGAATAAAGTTTGGGAATTAGTACCAAGACCAAGGAACCAGCAAATTGTTGGAACCAAATGGGTATTCAGGAACAAGTTGGATGATCAAGGAATAATTGTGAGAAACAAGGCAAGACTTGTTGCACAAGGGTATTGCCAAGAAGAAGGGATTGATTATGACCAAACCTTTGCACCAGTTGCAAGGTTGGAGGCCATAAGAATCTTTCTTGCATATGCAGCTCACAAAAGATTCAAGGTATATCAGATGGATGTCAAGAGTGCTTTTCTCAATGGAGACATCAAGGAAGAGGTTTATGTAAGGCAACCTCCAGGTTTTATCTCTCCAACCTCTCCTGATTATGTTTTTAAACTGCATAAAGCTTTATATGGTCTCAAGCAAGCTCCTAGAGCATGGTATGAGACCTTAGCTTGTTTTTTGTTGGAAAATGATTTTAAAAGGGGTAGAGTAGACCAAACTCTTTTTGTTAGAACCCATAGGTCCCATACCCTACTAGTACAAGTTTATGTAGACGATATCATATTTGGGTCTACTGATTCAAACTTATGCAAAAAGTTCTCACAACTTATGCACTCAAAGTTTGAAATGAGTAGCATGGGTGAGCTTGCTTTCTTTCTTGGATTGCAAGTTAAACAACATGTGGATGGCATTTTCATTTCTCAAACCAAGTATGCACGAGAACTGGTTAAGAAATTTGGAATGTCTGAAGCATCCTCTATGAAAACACCTATGCCTACAAATGCTGTTTTAGATGCTGATGAATCTGGAAAACCAGTTGATCAGACAAGCTATAGAGCAATCATTGGCTCATTAATTTATCTAACAGCCACTAGACCAGATATAATGTTTGCCACATGCATTTGTGCTAGATTCCAAGTAAGCCCTAGAGAGTCCCACCTCACATTAGTTAAGAGGATTCTTAGGTATGTAAAAAGTTGTCCTAATCTAGGTCTCTGGTATCCACATGACTCAGGATTTGATCTAACTGGATTTTCAGATTCTGATTATGCTGGATGTAGAGTAGACAGGAAAAGCACCAGTGGAACTTATCAATTCCTTGGTGATAGACTTGTCTCCTGGTTCTGTAAGAAACAAACTTCTGTGTCCACATCAACTGCTGAAGCTGAATACATGGCTGCAGGCAGTTGTTGCTCACAGATTTTGTGGATTCAAAACCAGCTCCTAGACTATGGCTACAACTTAGAGATGTCTAAAATCTTTTGTGATAATACCAGTGCAATATCTATTGCTCAAAATCCAGTTCTCCATAGTAGGACCAAGCACATAGAGATCAGACATCACTTCTTAAGGGATAATGTAGAAAAGAAGAAAATTGCACTAGAATACATTTCCACTGAACTACAAAGAGGAGATATTTTCACCAAGCCCTTGGATGAAAAGAAGCACCTCTTTTTCCTCAATCAGTTGGGAATGCTAGATGGAGACAGCATAAAATAAAACTCCAAGATTTTGAAACCTGTAATTAACAGGAATAGAAAAAATTTCATTTTAAAATTTCCCTGTCTGAGTGGTTTCTCTGAGCTCTGAACTAAGCTCGACGCTGCGTCGAACGGAGATCGACGGTCCGTCGCCCTCAAAAGCGTCGAACGTCGAACTCAGCTTCTAGCGTCGAACTAAGTTCACAGCTCCCTGGCCTCTTGAGTTTCTCTCTCTCCGGTCGACGTCTTCGTTCAACGTCGACCTGAGCTCGACGTATAGCTTCAGCCAAAGCGTCGAACGTCGACCTAAGCTGGACGCTGTTGAGTCGTTTCAGTTCTCCTAAAGCCTTAGAGCGTCGAACTGAGCTCGACGTTCTTTCCTTTTCTGCGTCGAACCCTAAGTATAAAATCATTTTTTCTCCATCGTTCGCAGTTGCGCTTTCATATCTTTCTGCTCCAGCGTTCTCCCTCCAAATACTTTACTCTTGATCTTGGAAGGTATTCTTTTTGCAGGAAAATGACAATCACAGCAGGAGCTCTGGCGGCCATGAAGTTCGATTCTGGATTCGATATCGACTTCGACTCTTTTGATGGATCTCCACAATACTTTCTGGATATACTGGACCTCTTCAAGGAGCAGCAACTGGTTAACCTTATGTCAACCAGGATCCCTCTCCAAGAGTCAGAAATCAAAGAGTGGAGTCTTACAGCAGTTATCTCAGATAACAATACATTGACTGGGAAAGTTTCAGGAAATGAGGTAGCCATCTCACCTCAAATCATTTCAGAAGTTTTCAACTTTGCTGCTGGAGATGATGGCATAGAACTATCTGTGGAAGAGTATGCCTTGATGCTGGATAGGATGGGGCATGCTGCTGGTAACCCCTCTAAACTCCTCAAAGTTAACCTAGCTATTGAATATAGGTTATTAGCAGACATTACAGGCAAAGTGATCTGTGCAAAGAGGACTGCACATGATGCAATTACTAGGCATCAGTTTTGCCTTATGGTTGCACTTATGGATAAGAAACATCCCAACTGGGGATTAATTGTGTTTGAAATGATTAAGAAAAGATTGGATAAAAACTCTGTCCACTTTGGAAGAGTTCTTGGGTTGATTCTCAACCATTGCTGCCCCCAACTGCTTGTGTCCTCCAAGAAGCACATCAATGCTTCCAAGAGGCTCACATGTGCCCTAATTGGCAAGTGGGACGGAAGAATTGTGAATCCCAGGGCAGCAGCAGCAATGAAGTCTTCTGCAGACACCAGGACTGTAGAGGTCACTCTCCCTCAGTCCACTGGTCCAGAAGCAGGGACTTTGCCATCTCCCTCCCTCTCCCTCCCATCCACTTTCATCCCCTCAACCACAGTCATTCCATCCACTCAACCTCTACCTTCCTCCATCTCTACCATTGCCTCCTCCCTTCCACCTCACACAACTTTCCTTCCCATACGCTTGGATTCCACCCCTCATGAGGATCTCTTTTCTTTTGACATGCATGAAGACTCCTTCATGGATGCCTCTACCTCCTCTCCACATGACTTTCACCATCCATCCACTTTTTCAGAGCTACTCTTTTCCTCCATCCATGAGCCAGTTACACCTCCATTGTCTGCACCACCCTAAACATCTTCCCCATTTACATTTTCTGCTACTCCATCTACCTCTACTCAAGTTCCCCTTGAGCATGTAGCTCTCCTGCCTTTGGCCAATCAGATTTTTGATCTTCTGTCCCCTAGGCTCTCCTCCCTCTTGGATACCAAGCTGGCTCCTCTCCTCCTTTCCCTGAGAACTCTCTCTGACTCTGTCTCCTCCCTCTCCTCTCATCTGGCATGCCCTTCTTCTGGGGGCCTAGAGTCAGCTGCCACTGATTCTAGGCAGGGGGAGATGTCTGCAGAAGAAGAGCTGCCTCCTTCTACAGTTCAGTTTGTTCAGACATGTTCAGAGACAGTATCAGTTGCAGAAGTTCAGATAGTATCTGAGGCTCCTCCTCCAGCTTCAATTCAGCTCATCAGCAGTGCCTTAGACCTTTAGTGTTTGGCAGCTTCTGTCCAGAGCTTCTCCCCTCCAGCTCAGATTCAAGAAGACCTTTCCATGGCACCTGAGGCTCCTCCTCCTAATTCAGAACTGCTTCAAGAAGATCTGTCTAGGGCTATTGTCCCTTTTCAGAAGATCCCTGATGTAGCAGTGGTAGCAGTGGCTCCTGCTAATGATGAAATTGAAATGTTAGCAGCTGTTGAAACTTCAGGTGAAGCGATTGAGACACCTGATGCAGTTGAGACCCATGTCTCCCAAGCCCTTCAGGAACCAGCCTCTTTAGTCTCTATGGCTCCTGAGGCTGTGCCCTCTCCTGCAGTGGTAGACTCCTCCTCCCCACTGACAGCAGATCTTCCTTCAGTTTCCTCCTCAGCAGCTCCAGACTCCATCAGTTTTCCTATCTCTAAAAGGAAGTACATAGATCCATATGAAGAATCTCAAAGTTCAGAAGATGAGTTTGCTACAGATTCTGATGACTCCTCTGCAACTATTGCAAGGAAGAGAAAAGCTAGATCAAAAGCCATGAAAAGAGTACCAATTGCCAGAGCTACAGACCATGACATTCCCTACTATATCAAATACAATTGTGAAATCACAGAGCCATGGATGCAGTACTCCCAAAATCAGAGAAAAGCAATGAAACAGAAAAGAAAATTCAATGAAGGACCAACCAAACCTGTCCATCAGCCTCCACCTCCACCTCCTCCAGATGCAGGTGCAGGTGCTAGTCTATCTTCCAATCCAGCCCCTTCAGCTCTACATGGAAAGACATATCAAGCAAGAAGATATCAAGGAGACAGTCAGCAAAGGGGAGGTCAGCAAAGAGGAAACTATAGAGGCAGGCAGTCCAGAGGAAGATCAGGTTCTCAACCTTATCAAAGGGGAAGAGCCATTGATCCAACCTCTGGTCCCTATCCTTATAGACCTAGAGCTGACCTTACCCCAACTACCTCTCAAGAACTCTCCTCTAACAGATTTGAACCAGCAGTACCCTTTGAAGATCCCACCAAAACTCCTGCCTACTGGAAAGCTAGAATGACAGAAATGGCTGCTTTAAATGAGATTAATAAAGCTAGAGAAAAGGGTCTGGACACCTCTCATATCAGTACAATGTCAGACCAAAGAAAAGAGGAATTGGAGAAATATAATTCTAAGAAATTTTTTGATTCAGACAGATATATGCAACTCCATCCTGCAGCTGTACCACCCAGTGCAAGAGATCAAAAGTCTTTAGGTGCAGCTGATGATTACAGATCTAAAAAGGAAGCTTCAAATCCAAACAGAGAAATCATCTTCAAGAAGAGTGATCAAGACAAAGCCCCAAAGGGAAAGTAAAGTAAGATGCTTTAATTCTTTCTATATGCTGGACTCAGGACATTTGAACATATTACTGCTGCTATATAGTGTTATATATATGCTGCTTTTTATTCTGTCATATGTCTGGTTATTTTGTATTGTATTTTTGCTTTATTTCTCTTTGAATCCCTAAAATCATGTAAATAGTAATCCTAATCCAAATAGGGGGAGATTGTTGGAACACCCTATTACTATTTGGACCAGGATGACTATACTTCTATAGGGATTTTGTGTTGTGACCTCCTTGTTGTTATAAAGGTCACATAGGCTAGTCAGAGTCGATCTCAGCTCGACGCAGAGTCGACCTCAGCTCGACGCAGAGTCGACCTCAGCTCGACGCAGAGTCGACCTCTGCTCGACGTGGAGTCGACCCCAGCTCGACGTTCCGTCGAACCCAGTTCTGCTTACAGAAAACTCTCTCTGGCCGACGTGTGTCGTGCTCAGATCGACGTTTTATTGTGAGCTCGACGCTTTCCAGACTCCCGTCAGTTTTGAATAGGAATTCAAATTCCTTCTGTCAGACAATTAATGCTGAAGATTTATTGGCCGTTACAGCATATCTGGTGCATGGCTCAAGGAACTTTCTAAGGAATGTCTGCCTGTCATTTCCTTTGAGGCATGGGCATTTAAGGAAAGCAATTAAGGCTGACTTCCAATGGCTATCAAAGAAAAGGAAGAAGAAGACTCAGATATATTATTCATTCTTTCATATTTTCAGAATATAGAGAATATACAGAATACAGAGAATAACATATACAGCACTTCAGCTGCTCTCTCTGTGATATTGTTTTGAAAGCTCACTCACAGGAATTCTGATTGCTTCAGACACAACCATCCAACCTTCTTGGATCATCTCTTGCTAGAGCAAATCAGATCTTTGAAGACCTGTCACCCTTGTGCAGAGCTCTCCTTCCTGAACTTCTTCTTGATCTCAGGGGGAGCTTTGACAACAACTACAGATCCACTTTTGCTTCTCTCTGCTTGTTGATAGAGAAGACAACCTCATCCCTTTTTCTTTTTCCTTCTGTACAGGGTTTTAACTCCCTTCAAAAGTTACTTTTGGTTTTGCTGAAACCTGGTCAAAATCAGCTCCTTTGGTTTGTGAGAACCTGATCAAAAACTCTCTGGTGATCAAGACACCTGATCAACTCATCTTGAAGTGGATTCCTATCAAGGGTGATAGAAGAGTGGATGTACCCAGATTTGGGGAACCACTATAGCTCCTTGTGTCGTCTGGATTGCTTGTTTCTTTGTGTTTTGCTTTGTGCTGTGAATTTCTTTTTACTCTGATTATTTTCTATAGCACCTTACACTAAGTAAAGTCAAACTTTCTCTGCACACAAGTTTTTATTGGCAAAATTATTTTAAATAACTCTATTCACCCCCCTCTAGAGTTAGGATTGATCTTATCCTGCACTTTCAGTCTGCATCTGAATAACCTGTTAGTAGAAAATCTCTATTCCTAGGGTACCAAAGGCCTAGATTAGGTGTGCCCTTAAGATATCTCAGAATCCTTTTGACTGCAGTATAATGAGACTCTTTAGGGCAGGCTTGGTACCTAGCACAGACACATGTAGCATACATAATATCTGGTCTACTAGCTGTGAGATATAGTAGAGAACCAACTATTCCTCTATACAAAGTCTCATCAACAGGTTTACCTGCATCATCTTTGCATATAGGCATACTTGTCCCCATAGGAGTTCTCATGATGGAGGATGACTCCATACCATATTTTTTAATTAATTCTTTAGTAAACTTTGACTGGGATATGGACAAGCCATCATCAGTCTGTCTTACTTGGAGTCCCAAGAAGAACTTCAGTTCCCCCATACTGCTCATCTCAAACTTCCCTTGCATAAGTTTGGCAAACTTTTTGCAAAGGTTGTTTTCAATAGATCCAAAGATTATGTCATCAACATAGATCTGAACTAAGATGATCTTGCCTTTGGATTCCCTAAGGAATAGAGTTTTGTCAATTTTTCCTCTTGAGAATTTATTCTCAATAAGGAAAGTAGACAGGGTTTCATACCAAGCCCTTGGGGCTTGCTTTAACCCATACAAAGCTTTTCTAAGCTTATAAACATAATCAGGTTTAAGAGGATCTACAAAACATGATGGCTGCTCTACATATACTTCTTCTTTAAGATCACCATTCAGAAATGCTGACTTCACATCCATCTGGTATACCTTGAAGTCTTGATAGGCTGCATAGGCAAGAAACATTCTGATTGCCTCCAGCCTTGCTACTGGGGCAAAGGTTTGATCAAAGTCAATCCCTTCTTCCTGCCTGTATCCTTTAGCAACCAATCTTGCTTTATTTTTCACTATTACTCCATTCTCATCCAACTTGTTCCTGTAAATCCATTTTGTCCCAATTATATTGTGGCCTCTTGGTTTAGGAACAAGCTCCCAGACATTGCACCTTCTGAATTGATTCAGCTCCTCTTGCATAGCATCAGTCCAGTGCAGGTCTTGGATGGCTTCTTCAAACTTCTTAGGCTCCATTTGTGATAGGAAACTTGAATGCAGAACTGTGCTTTGACTTCTGCTTCTAGTCTGCACTCCCTGTCTTGGATCACCTATTATCTGATCAGTTGGATGGTCTCTTAAATGTCTTGTAGCTGGAGGAAGATTCCCTTCTGGTTGAACATCTCTATCTCCTTCATTATGCTGAACCTCTTGGTTTTCTTCATCTTCTATTGTGTCTTGTACTCCCCCTAGACAATATCCTTCATTTTCCAATACTCCATCTTCCCTTGAAGCTTCAGCAATGGAGAGCTTGTCCATTCCTTTGCTTATACCTGTTGAGTCATTTGATCTACAAGACAACTCACAGTTGATTAATCTTGTTTCATCAAACACAACATGCACAGATTCTTCAACAACTTGAGTAGTCAAGTTGAAGATTCTATAGGCCTTACTATTTGTGTTGTACCCAACAAATATCCCATCTTGGGATTTGGCAGCAAACTTAGTCAAATATGACTTACCATTGTTAAGTATATAGCATTTGCAACCAAAGATTCTGAAGTAGGATAGATTTGGTTTTCTACCTTTCATAATCTCATAGGGAGTCTTTTTGTGGCTCTTGGTGATAGAAGCCCTATTGATCACATGACAAGTAGTGTTTACTGCCTCAGCCCAGAAATATTCTGGTAGAGAGGTGTCACTCAATAGAGTTCTGCCAGCTTCAATTAATGTTCTATTCTTTCTTTCAGCAATTCCATTTTGCTGAGGTGTTCTTGGTGAGGAGAACTCTTGGAAAATCCCAAAGTCTTCACATAACTCTGTCATGCTTTCAGATTGAAACTCAGTACCATGGTCACTTCTGATTTTGACCACTGTACTATTCAGTTCATTCTGAATTTGCTTTACAAAATTAAGTAAGACACTTGGGGTTTCAGATTTCTGTCTCAGAAAGAACACCCATGTAAATCTAGAATAGTCATCTACAACCACAAAAGTGTAGACCTTCCTACCTAGACTATGAACTGGCATAGGACCAAAAAGATCCATATGCAAGAGGTATAAGCACCTCACAGAATCCTTGTTTTCAAGGCTTTGAAAGGAGGATTTTGTCTGCTTGCCCTTTTGACAAGCTGAGCATATCCCTTCCTTCATACACTTAACTTGAGGACCATTCCTCACTAACTCTTTGATAAAGAGTTGGCTAATTGTCTTGTAGTTAAGATGAGCCAATCTCTTGTGCCACTTAACACAATGAGAAGCATTGTCATCAGCTACAAGACAGATGGGAGAAGCTTTATTCTCACATACAAAATTAAGACAATATACATTTCTCTTCCTATACCCAGTCAAAATGATCTCTTGATCACTTGACCTTTTGATATGACATCCATCCTTAACAAATGAAATGTCATATCCTAAATCACTCAGCTGGCTTATGCTTATTAGATTGTGTTTCAAACCTTTTACATAAGCCACTTGGGTGATAGTAATTAGGTTAGAAGAAATGTTACCAAACCCTTTGATGACTCCTTTTTCAGATCCACCAAAGATCACTTTAGGTCCATCTTTGACAGATGAATACTCCTTCAGCAGCCCCTTTGTTCTAGTCATGTGTCTGGAACAACCACTATCCAACTACCATATGGTTACTTGGATTCACCTGCAACATAGATTTACTTACCCTTAGAACCCAAGCAAGTCTTGGGTCCTTGGTTCAAGTTAGCATTAACAAAGCTATCATTATTTCTTCTAACAGGTAGACTATTGTTCTTTCTAACACTTGTGTTATACCAGCAGTCTAGTGCAAAATGGCCTCTCTTGCCACAGAACCAACATTCAAACCTATTGTATCTAGTTCTAGATACATCCTTGACAAAAGAATTTCTGTCCATTGCTGGTGCTGCAGCAGCTTCACCCACTGATTTTTTATAACCATTGGGTTTATGAACATAGGTAGGCCTGTTGGCATTTACACCCTTGTTTTTCAGAACATTAGACTTAATATGACCATGAATATTTTCATGATCATATAGGTTAGAAGGCACTTCCACCTTTCTAAACTTAATAGGGACTGAAAAGTTCAGTGGCTTGACAGGAGCTTTGCCTTTCCTCTTGAATTGGCCAGCCCTGGAGTTACCTTTGAATCCTAATCCTGCCTTACCCTTTTGATTCACAAATTCATCAATCAAGGGTAGGACAGACTTTGGCTTAGAGTAACTAGCCACTAAATCTTTTTCAATTCTTAGTCTGGCCTCCAGACTCTTCACTTGATCATTGGTATAATTAATTGTGCCCATCTGAATAATAGTTATATTCTTCAGCTTGGCAATTTCATTTAACTTTTGATCAATTACTTTCTCTAACTCAGTTGCAACTACCCTTAGTTCAACAATTTCATGAGCCTGAGATTTAACCAGGTTCTTGATTTTCTTAAGGGCCTGCAACAAGTCCCCATACTTATCTATCAATTGATAGACATCTCCTTCAGATTCAGATGCATCTACATCACTTGATGCAGATGTAGCTGATTCTGTACTTGTACTACAAACAGATTTCATAGAAGGACATTGTACCTTATTAGGACCAGACTGATTCTGGCATATGTCCTCTTCTGATCCTGCCATTAGTCCCATGCACTGATGATCCTCTTGATCATAGATGGAGTCTAGCAACTGCAGAAACTTCTCTTCTTCAGATACAGCATATAGTCCAATATATGCTTCTGCTTCAGATTCTAACTCTGAAGTTGACTGATCTGTTAGGCTCTTATCCTTCTTTGCAACAAAGGATTTCTCCTTCTTGCCCTTTTTATGAGTCTTATTCTTGTCTGAAGACTCCTTTCTCTTATCAGAACAGTCAGCCACTACATGTCCAAGTCTATTGCAACAATAGCAGACAATCTTTGAAGTAGTAGCCTTGCTGGGCTTTGATCTGCTCTTTTCTTTCCTTGATGACTTTTTCTTCTGATAATAGTCATCAACTTGCTGTGAAGTAGAGGGCTTAGACTTCCACTGTTTCTTCTTCAAGAACCTCTGGAATTGCCTTTGAATGCAGCAAAGTCTGCATCTGAATCACAGCTTTCTGAACCCTGATTATCTGAATTTTCTGAACTGACTTCTGCAATTTCCTTAGGATGGGATGGTGATATCCTCCTATTCTTTCTGATGGATTCTGCATTGAATGCCACAGTCTTTTCTCTATGCTCTCCTCTTGAATTCTTTTCCTCCTTCCTCACCAAAAGTTGCATTTCATAGGATAGCAGCTTTCCAAACAAGGTGGGAGGAGAGATCTCTGCCAATTTAGCCACTTCTCTTATAGTACAGATCTTTGTGTCCCAATCCTTTGTTAAGGATCTCAAGAATTTGTCATTCAGTTCATAAGTACTGAAGACTCTTCCATAGGACATTAGCTCATTCACAATTCTATAGAATTTCTCATAGCACTCAGTTATGCTATCAGATTTTCCTTGTCTAAAACTTTCATATTCCTGATTGAGCATAGATTTCCTGTCCTGTCTTACTTCTTCTGATCCCTCCATGTAGACAATCAATGTGTCCCACATTTCTTTGGAGGTCTTACAGTGAATCAGATTCTGAAATGTTGAATCATCTATGGCACTTACAATAATGTTCTGTGCTCTTTTATCCATGGTTGCCAAAATGATTTCATCCTTAGTTATTTCAGAATAACTCTTTGGAATTTGAATATTAGCATCAAGAACTGATACCTTCATTGGAATGAAGGGTCCTTCCTGAACTGTGATGTATATTCTTGGGTCAGATGCCTCCATAAACAACCTGACTCTTTCTTTCCAAATTCCAAAGATTTCCTTCTTGCATATGGGTAATTTCATAGACCCTAGCTCCTTATGATTCTCTCCAGAACCCATCTTCTTGAATCTTGATTCTGCCTTTCAGATCTACCTCAGACTGTTAAGTCCTTTTTGAGGAACCTCCCTCTAATACCACTTGATAGTTTTACTTTCAAGACAACCTAAACACCTAGAGAGGGGGGGGGGGTGAATAGGTTCTAATTGCTTGTTCAAATTTTTAGGCAGAATTCAATTACAAAAATTAAAACATCCAGCACAGCATTCACAGACAATTAATCATCACAGATTGCACAATGTTTTATAGTGGTTCCCCAAGGTCTGGGTACATCCACTTTCCCCCTTCACCTATCTAGCAGTATGCTAGATTCAGCCAAACTTCCACTATTCTCAGATCCTCAGATCCTACAGCTCAGAACCTGGATAGGTTCCTACAACTCAGGCACAACAGCCCTACCTCAGCCTTGCCACAAGGCCTACAACTCAGAGAAGAACCTTCTCCTACACTCAGGCAAATAGCCCTACCACTCAGAGATCAACTCTCCTACACTCAGCCTTTATATCACAGGCTTACAACTCAGATCTGTGTAAAACAGATCCTACAGAAATTTAGAAAAGAAGTTTTAATGTCTTGCCTTTATTGAGAGAGAAGAGGACAAGACAATTCTTGATCAGCTGATGAAATCAACTGAATCTGAGCTTTCTTCAAAGCTTCTTGAATCTGAACTTAGCTGAGTTGATTTCCAAACAGCTTCTTGAGAAACCACTGATGGCTTCCTTCTTCTTCTTCAAAACGAGTGGATCCCTCTCTATCCAGCACCTTTGATGATACTTCTGAATTCTTGTTAGAACTCTTCTTAGATCGATCCTGAGATCGTCTTCTTAGATCTTCTGATGAAGATCTTCTTTAGTGTATTACACCTTCTTGATTTGATTTCTCAATTTGATTGCCAAAGTTCAATCTTCTCATTACTTTTTTTTTACTTCTCTCTGAATCTGTCTATTTATAGATCTTCTTAATGGTAACCGGCTGATCCGGTTTATAACTGTCTTCTAACAAGTCTGACAACATCAGTTAACTGACTGCAACCCACAGCTGTCAAGTCTTCAAACAGATTCTGTGCCTTAGTCTTGGTCAGCAATGTGTTGAGACAGACTATCAGGAAGTGTCGAGACCAACTGTCTGTATGTGTCGACACAAGTAACTTTGGTGTCGACACAGCCTTTGATGATGTCGACAAGTTTGCCTTTAAGTCGACACAACTTCTTCAGAGAATAACTTGGTCTTGACTTTGCAGTGTGTCGACACAAGTCCTGTGTGTCGACACAGTTGTTGTAGATTCAGAACTCAGTATGTGTTGACTTAGTCTTCTGGTGTCGACACAAGTATTGTCGACTTCTGCCAATGCGTGTCGACTCTGTCTCATTGTGTCGACACAGCCTCCCAGTGTCGACACAAATGTGGTCGACTATCTTCCTGTGAGTCGACACAGCTTCCCAGTGTTGACACAAATGTGGTCGACTATCTTCCTGTGAGTCGACACTGCTTCCCAGTGTCGACACAAATGTGGTCGACTATCTTTCTCTGTGTCGACACAGCTTCCTTCAAGTGTCGACACAAATATTCTGAAGTGTCGACACTGTTTCTTCAGGTGTCGACACATGGACTTAGAATACTTTTCTGCATTCTTTAACACTTCTTCACCTGCACATGTCAACTTAAAACAACATAAAATACACCTTGATGTATATCATTGAGCTAAGTTGGGCTTCTTCAAATCAGGTACACATTTTCCAATGTACCCAACAATACGAGAATCATATTCGTGTCTTAATACAAGACATTCCCAATTCGGGAGGCATTGTAATCGTAGCAAAAAAGGAAAAGGAAAAGGTTGTTGTGCTCAAGGGCCCTAGTCCTTCTCGCCCGCCGAAGACTCCTCGTCCTCGCCATAAATCTCGGGCACGAGGTCCCGGGCGGTGATGTCCTCACAGTCATCTTTAACCACGCCCATCTCTCGCATCATCTTCAGGATGAGCTCGGCGGTCCGTATGTTGGCATCCCGGCAAAAGTCCTCGACCTCGTTGTGCGTATAATGCGCGGGAGGAGGAGTGGCCCGCAAGCGAGAGGTAGAGGCCTCTTTGAGCTGGGTCTTCTCTGTTTTCAGTTCCTTCACCTCTGCCTCCAGCTCCTCGACTCGCGAACGCAGTCTTTCAGCCGTCTCGGCATCCTGCAAAAAGAACGAACCGTTAAATCTAGCGGGAGAGTGCTTGAGAAGGCCGGCCCAGTATCAACTCACCACTCCGCCACTGGCCTTGGCGAGAAGGTTCTCGGCCACCTCCAGTCTCTTGGTGAGATCCCCAGATTTCTCGCGCTCGGCAGCGAGTTGGGTGTTTATCTCCTTCCAGCTTCGAGTGTTGTAAATGAGGCGGTGCGAGAGTCGATGAGAAAGCTCGAGGGTACGCAGTTGCGAGTGGGCCGTCCTGAAGATGAGATCTCGCGTAGAGGCCACGTCGAGCGCGTCAGGGGCGAGACCTTCATAGAGGCCGAAGCCCAAGGAGAAGGCATGGGCAGAAGACTCCACTTGCTCTCTCTCCAGGAGGGGAGGAGGGTAGATATGGATACCCGATGTGCCCCCTTATCCCAGATGAGCGAAGGCTCATTGGCACCGTCGGGGACAGACGGGCCCACGTTGAAGTTTAGGTGGGTGGATGGAGCGGGATACTAGAGAGGAGCCTCCCCGCGAGTAGGGGACCGGAGAAGTTGGTGAGAAGAGCTCGCGGGCGGTGCGAGAGGGGCCGCGTATTCAGGAAGCGAGACGGCCCTGTGCGGAGAGGTCAAGGGAGGCGAGTGGGGAGATTCAGATCCCAGATATATGGGGCTCAAGGACCCCGGCGTCGCCGCGGAGTCCGCAGGGACCTTGCCCTTCTTGGAAGAGAAGGAGACTACCTTCTTCAACATCCTTAGCTTTTTTGAGGGGCTGAGGCGAGAGGGGGCCGAGTCTTCAGCCTCCCTCTTTCGAAGAGGAGGGGCCAACGAATCTTTAGCCGCCTCGACTGCCATAGTAGCGAGAGCCATGTCTTTAGACGGCTTGATAATACTTCTGTAGGGGGGTGCACCGGCACGTTCCGCTCTCCTAGGAGAGGCGAGACATATTCAGGGAAAAGGTTCAGCGAGAGGAAGGTCCTGAAGGCAAGAAAAAGATCAGGGGGTCGAGCATACCTTCTCAAGGGAGCACGGGGAGCAGCGAGGCGAGCCCCCGTCTCAAAAACCTAACCTCGAAGTTCTTCCCAGCGAGGTACTCGCAAAGAAGCTTGTCCGTACCGCCGACCTGCGGAGTCACATAGAAGATTTCCACAGGCGAGACGGGCGCGAGAGGGATGCCGCCCAGGTTCCCGCGGATGAAGACAAAGCGGGTTAGCTAGTGATGATTCTTGTTTGGTGTCTCGCAGACTTTCAGATTCAGCCCGGTGAAGAAGGAGACCCCGTCTTGATTGGCGTGGTAGACGAACATCTTCCAAAAGACGGTGAGACTGAATTCTATTCTCTCTCGCCGCATGTAGCACGCGAACGCGACGATAACCGAGATTGCGTTGGGGTTCAACTGGGCAGGCACGACGCCGAAGTACTTGAGAACTTGCTTCACCTCGGGCCAGAGGGGAAGCTGGAGCCCCGCCTCGAAGTGCGAGACGGGGAAGGCGAGCTCGCCCGGGTAGAATGTATTCACGCTCTCGCAAACCTTGGGTAGGCGTGACTCGTAGCCCTCCGGTAAGAAGTCGCTCCGGAAGGCCTCGTATTCATCGGCAGAGAGGCGACCGGGAGGGAAATCGTGGTCGAAGAATCTCTTCCCACAGCGGCTGCGGCCCTCACCATCCTCTGGCCTCCTTTTTCCCATGAGTGTGCGAGACAAAGGGGAAGTTGGCGAGTGGAGAACCAGCGAGAGGACATGAAGGATAGTAAAGAGGAAGGGTGAGGGGGCTGGAGCGCGAGGCGAGCTGGGTAAGGAGGGGGAGCCGCGAGCGGAAGTCTAGGAAAACATGTTTCCAGTCGATGCACCGGGGGTATTTATAGCCTTCGTAAGAAGGATGATAAGTGGATAGAGACTACGCCGTGGAAGGGCAGGGGTCGGCCGACCCTCCTCCCTCCAAGCCTCGGGCGGCGGAACCCTAAGTGGGCCATCAGCCCAAGAAGGCGGTGAAAAGATGGATGCAGTGAAATAAAAGTAAGCATAAAAGAAGATATTAACGCGGTAGCACCATTTAAACAGGCAAGTCACCAAAGTAATAAATTTAATCCCGCATAAAGACAGGTGGCAAGTTCGAAGAGCGCACGGTTGGCGCTATATAAACAATAATTTCGTTACAGAGGCAAGGCAAGCGAAAGAGCGAGAAGCGAGAGGCGAAGCTCTCGTCAATTCTTATCCCACCTCCATCGTCCTCCCCCGCAGCTTCTCATGCAGGGAGGACGACTGGGGAGGTGAAAGGCGCGAGCCGCCTCAACACCACTACAAGCGAGGCGGAGCTGTTGGTCGACGTCATCCAAGATTTCCTGAGGGTTCGTCTGGTCCACCTCAATGTCGGCGTCTATCTCCGAAGACAGGCGAGCGCATTCCACCTCTAGCCAGTCGATCTGGTGGTCTGCGGCTTGCTTCCCTTTTTCCAGCGCTTGAATGATGCGCGCGTACTTCCGCAGCATCTCGGCCACCTTACGCTTCATCTCTATAGGGTCCGTGGGGTCGCCCAGGTAGTCCTCGATCTCATCTATAGGAGGAGGAGGCGAGGGGGCCAGCTGCCTGGAGTAATCGTCGACCGGCGAGTCGGCAGCCAGTGAGTCCTCGACAGGGGTTCCACTCGCACCTATGGAGGAGCCAAAGAGATAAAGGGGCAAGGAAAAAGCAGGCGGCAAGAAAAAGAGAGCAGGTGTAAGGAGTAGGGCCTCTTACCGAAGCGACGGGTGGAGCCCGTTGTGGTAGAAGGATCATCCCTCTTTGTCACGGGGGTGGAGGGGGGAGTAGAGGCTTGGGGCGAGAGAGGCCGGGAAGAAAGCTCTGAAAGGTTGATACGAATGGTATCAGAATGATGAGTAGGCACCAAGATTTTCTGGGAAAAGATAGCAAGTAAAAAGCGTGTGGTGCAAAGAGATCATAGCAGGTTTGAAAGACTCACCTCTTTTCCTTTGAGACTAGCTGGAGTGGGAGGTACATACCCCCCCGGAAAGGGGCGAGAAGGTTCTCCTGCCGAGAGGGGAGGCTCCGGAACCTTTGCCTTTTTTGGGAGAGAGGTGGATGGTGGCAGCGAAGGATAATCGCGTGCGGGGATCTTGTTCAGACCTGCCGCGGTCGCCTTGTTCCGTTGGCGCATGGCCGCGATGCGATCCCGAAAACTTTGACCGAGAGACATAGAGGCAGATGCGGGAAGAGGATGGCCCCTTGCGGGGAGGCGATTTCTGTATTTATAGACTACGCAAGGGGCCCACCCGAAGATTCCCCCTAATAAATTCGCCGTACTACCGTGAGCCTCGGTTGAACTATCTTTCCAAGCTTGTAAACAACCTCGAAAAGAACGAGGATTATGTACAACCTCAGACTCTAAGGCGAGCGGGAGAAGCCGAGCGAGAGGGCTCCAGGCGAGAGGTGCCAGAGAAGAGGCACCACACGAGAGGTGTCAGGGGACAAGGTAAGGAGTGAGGTTCACCGCACCAAGCGAGACGACCTAAGGGGAGCATGGCTTTCGATAGTCGAATGCCGAGACGGGAAGCTTTTCCGGCGAGTGGCCAGCTCCCCGCGCGAGAAGGCTCCAGGAGTGGAGCTCTCGCCCGGG
The DNA here is from genome assembly GCA_039513925.1 of Platanthera zijinensis. Classification (NCBI taxonomy): domain Eukaryota; kingdom Viridiplantae; phylum Streptophyta; class Magnoliopsida; order Asparagales; family Orchidaceae; genus Platanthera; species Platanthera zijinensis. The sequence continues at coordinate 71,235,732 of CM077078.1, read as the reverse complement.
GTCGCCCTCTCGCCATGTGAGGGGACCTTATGTGAGAGGACCTTATGGAGGAGCACTCGCCAAGTGCCACTTTGGTTCAAGGCCGATTCAGGTAGGGTCGGGCCCACTTTTTGGGCCTCAGGGAGGTTTTACCCTTTTTACCCCGGGTGGTCTGCATTTAGCCCTTGCGGACAGCGGAGTTTGGCTGCTGGTAGACCTAGCCAGGGGTATTCTGGTAATTTCAGGGCGGTGTAAATTGGTTATTTGCAGTCCCAGTTCAGAGGCCTATAAATAGACCGGTAAGGGGCCTTAGAAGGGCAAGCTTTCTTGACTCCTTCCACTTCTTCTAAGGCACCTAGCTCAGCATTGGCTAGGGAGGGGAAGAGATTTAGTCTCTTCCAGGTACGAGGTGGGACCTCCTCGCTGGAGCCTCCGGTCTAGTTCTTCGCCTCGAGGGTGATCCCAAGGGAGTAAGCGTGAGCTGCCCCAGTAGTTTCGAGCTTTAGGGGGAATCGACCTTGTTGGTTCCAACAGCTGATATACAGGAGAGGAGCTCGTGCAGGTACTCGTACTTACGATGACTCCACAACTCAAGGACTTCTACCGAGACTGAGGCAATTCACCCTATTACTAAGATGTTACAAAGGAATTAGCTGTGTCAATATTTTGGGGGACGAAGGAAACTTTTAAAGAGATGACGATCTTCTCTTTATCACATTGGGAGGTTGGCATCCAGACCCGTTCCTAATAGTTCCTCCAATTGGAGGAGAGATTCAATCGGGGGTGGCTAGGCCGACATGCAAGGGGGGAGCTTATCTCGACCGTCAATGCATGGGCCAGGTCTTACAAGGATGCTTAAATCCTGAAGCATCGTCCCATCGCCCACCCTGGGCTTTTTAGGAGATACAGGTCAAAGGCTCGTGTCCCAATCGACCGTGGAGATCGCTTCTAGCTATGATATCGGGCTATGAAGGCCAGCATACAAGCAAAGGGAAATGTCCCTCGGGGGGTCACACACGACACACATACTCGATCCCATCATCCTTCTGTGAACTTGTACCTCTCAGAGCTCGATAGGTTATCCTACTTTGGTAACAACAGAGATTAGTCCTGCTTTGAAGGACTAACAGTCACTAAGAGCGGGTCTTTTAGTCCTCTCAAAGACCAATGATGCCTTTGCACAGGTCATCACTTTGTGAGGTCGATCCTACATCGAGTTTAGGAGGTTAGCATGCAGTCCTGTTCCTGATAGTTCCTCAAGTTAGGGGAGAGATGTGATTGGGGGTAGCTAGGCCGACATGCAAGGGGGGGAGCTGATCTCGGTCATCAATGTAGGGGCTCGGTCTTAGAAGGATGCTTAAATCCTGAAGCATCGTCCCATCGTCCGCCCTGGGCTAAATAGAATAAACAGGTCGAGCACAGGTTTCCTAAATCGATTATGGAGTTTGACTTCACTGCTCCAAGCTATCTCGAGACGAATCAACACAAAGAAGACAACTTGCAACCACCCGTGGCTCCGGGGGCGAGGAAATGTATACATTGAAATGCAATTACAAGAGTAATTAAAGGTTCTCGCTTAGGGAAAAACATTTTCAGTTCATCCCCGCTCTAAGTGCTCCTGAGTTGCTATCTTTCCTGGTCTTGTAGACGGTAGCCCCAAGTAGCTAGGGGTTCCTGGATGATGAAAGGTCCTTCCCAGTTGGGATGTAGCTTGCCAACGGCAGCTCCCCTTCCCGTGGCATCCACCTTCTTCATGACCAGGTCTCATGCGAGGAAATGATTGAGGCGGACATTTTTGCCGAAGTATCTTGCCAAGCATCTCTTGATTTCCTCCTAGCAGACAGAGGCTAAGTCGCGAAGCTCCTCGATGTAGTCTAGCGAGAGTCTCTGGGCATCTTCATTTTCCAAGCGCCACTCTTCGCTACCTTCTCCTGCTGCTACAACCCTCAGACTCTGAACCTCGAATTCCACTGGGATGAGTGTCTCAGACCTATGGGATAACTTGAAGGGTGTTTCCCCCGTGGCTGAGTTAGGAGTTGTTCTCAGAGCCCAAAGGACCGAGGGGAGTTGCTCTACCCAATTGCCCTTCAGATTGGTGACTTTCTTCTTCAAGAGGTTGATGATCAACTAGTTGGTGACCTCCACCTGTTCATTGCTCCGAGGATGATGCACAGAGGCGAATCGAAGATTTGTCCCTAGTTTCTTGCAAATTTCCTCCATATCCAGGCTAGAAAATTGCAGACCATTATCGATGATGATGGCGAGAGGGATTCTGAACCTACAAGCGATATCTCCCCAGATAAAGTTCTTCACGATCTGAGAAGTGGTCTTGGCTAGGGCCTTTGCCTCGATCCACTTGGAGACGTAGTCAATCATGACGAGAACTAACTACCTCTATCCACTGCTTGGGGGAAAGGGCCTATCAGATCCATTCCCCAGATAGCAAAGGGCCAGGGAGCGGTGATTGAATAAAGATGATGAGTTGGCTACAACTGAAGAGGTGCGAAGAGCTAATGAAGGAATTGGATTCAAGATGTCCTAAACACCAAGAGGGGGGGTGAATAAGTTCAATTCCTCTTTAAGACTTAGACAGAAAACTTATGCAGGTAAGATTATATTCCTAGTAACTATCACAACACAGTACTAAAATAATCACAACCAATCACAGAATGCACACAGATTTATAGTGGTTCCCCAAATGATGGGTACATCCACTTTCCCCCTCCGCCTATCTAGTAGTAAACTAGATTCAGCCGAACTCCTTTTTCTTTTTCTCAGATCCTCAGATCTTACAGTTCAGAACCCAAAGATGGTTCCTACAACTCAGATTGAATCCACACTCCTACCTTAGGCCCTTACCCTACCTCAGCCTTTATAGATTTAGGCTTACAACTCAGAGAGACACCTCTCCTACCTCAGGCTCACAGCCTTATCTCAGCCTTTCCCTAGACCTACAACTCAGATCTATAATAGATCCTACATAACAATGATAATCAGATGTAGAGAATCTTCACCCCAAGCAAAAAGGATAATGGTAGAAGATTTCTTGGTCAGTTTTTGATAGACCTGACAACTTTTGGTTCAACCTGCCTTAGCTTTCTTCAAAGTTTCTTGAATCTGAACAAAGTAAGGTTGATCCTCTTGAAGTTGATCTTCTTGAAGTTGATCTTCAATCAGCTTCCTTCTTCCCTTCAAAATTTAATCTGAATTCTCTTTGCAAATTTGATCTTGATTTGCACTTAAAAACTTGCTGTTGATTGTCTCTTTCTTAACTTGGATACTCCCAGCTCTCTGCCCTTTTTGTCTTCAAAAAGTTCTCTCTTGTGTTCATCGTTCCTTTGGAATATAGTATCTGTCTTTATATAGACTTTCTCCAAGGTTACCGGCTGATTCGGTTCATAACAAACTTCTAACAACTCTGACACTTGCAACAACATTGATGATCATGACATCTGTCAAGTCACAAGTCATTACATGAAGCTTTATCTCAGTCAGCAAAGCGTCGAGTCATTGCTCCATATGTGTCGACATAAAAAAACTTAAGTCTCGACACAATTCCCTGGTGAAGTCGACACAGCTCCCATAGTGTCGACACAGCTTCTTGACATGGCTTCTGTATAATATGTCGACATAAGTCCTGTGTGTCGACACAACCTCTAGTCTTGATCAAATTTTGGATTGTGTCGACACAAGTCCTGTGTGTCGACACAGCTTCTTGTCTTGGTTGTACTCTTGAATGTGTCGACACAAGTCCTGTGTGTCGACACAGCTTCCATAGACATAATCCAGATGTGTGTCGACACTCGTCCAGTGTGTCGACACAATTGTTGTTGACAGATTTTCTGTGTGTCGACACAAGTCCTGTGTGTCGACACAAACGGTCTTCAGGTGTCGACACAGCTTTCTATAAGTGTTGACACTTGTACTTAGAACATTTCCTTTACAAATACTTAACCTGCACAAAGTAACTTAAAAAACCATCAAATACACATTGATGAATATCATTGAGTTAAGTGAGGCTTCTCCAAATCTGGTACACATTTTCCAATGTACCCAACAATCTCTCCCTATTTGGAGAAGTCATAACCCTTGGTCAATGATATACACCATTTATAATAACAATAAAGATTATGATGTCAACATAAATCCAGAGACATGAGTAATAATAATCACATTGCATGTAACATTAATTTCACAGAATATATTAAAACATACAGAACCTGCATCCACAGAATCTAAATATTCAACAACAGATTTAAGACTAAAATGATAAATTGTAATCAATGTTCAGAATTACAAAGTTTTAGTCCAACACAGTACATAGATTTACACAGAGTTAAAATCTAATAACACTATTCTAAGGCTGGTCAGGCTCCTTGATAACTATTCCTTTGCCAGATTGAATTTTAGCTTGTACACTTGGTTCTGTGTCTTCAACTGGCTTCTTTCCTTTCAGATCTCTCTTCTTGAGCTCTTCAGCCTTAATACTTTGTCTTTCAAAATAGTGATAAGGTATAGGGAAGTATTTACTTGGCTCAACAGCAGTAGCAGGTACCTTCCCAGCTTTGTGATTCTTCTTAAACTGAAATATAGCATCTTGTCTCTATTGATACTTTGACCATTCTTGTTCAGAATACCACTTGCCTCTATCACACATATTGTCTTTGACAGCTTGCCAGGCAGTAAGTATGATGTTCCTTGATGTAGGACTCCATCTTTCAAAATCTGGCCTTGACTCAGCCTGCTCTCTAAATCTTTTCTTGGAAAACTGAGCTTCTTGTTCTTTCTTCAAGGCAGCTTCAGACATTTCCACTTGCTCAATTATCACATTCTGAACATCTGAGGGAGGGCTATACATCTGTTGTAACATTTGTTGAATACCCTCAAAGGTAGAAGGAGGGTATATGATTTGAGCCACCGCTTGCTGACCCCCTGCCTGATCTTCAGCCTGGATGCCAGATTCAACTGTATTATTATCATCACATAAAGGAGGGTAGCCAAGAGTGGCTTTGATTGCATTAGTGATCCATTTAGCATGATCAGAGCCTGTAGAGACTAATAATCTCTCCCCCTTTATGACTTCTCTCTCTATATGATCCCGAAGATCATTCTTCTGAAACCTAACTTGATCAGCTAAGTAATTAGTGCCCTCTTTGTAGTAAGCCTTGAACTTTGTTAGCTGATCAGAGATGGTACTTTGAGATTTTTGAATAGCAGTTTTAAATGAGGCTAAGTCTTCTTGAAGTTTCTGATCAAAGTCTGATTTCTCTTTAGCCCTTTCTGCAGAGAAAGTTGTGGCTGTGTTCTTTAGTTCAGTAAGAATCTCATCATGTGACTGAGTGAGATTTTCATTCATCCTTAGCTGATTTCCCAGAACATATCCTTGCTTGATTACTAGATCAGCTATCTATGTCTTGGCCTCCTGTTGCTGTTCTGCTAGACAGACTACAGCATGGCCTCCCTTATGAAAGTAATCTGTCATTTCTTTCTTATTCAGATTGACTTCAAATCTAATGGATTTGATGTCTTGAGCTATGGTGAACTGAAGATCCTTGTGGATTTCATCCATATATTTTTCCATTGCAAGTCTTTGTTCATCCAATTTAGTCTGCAGAGCCACCAGCAGTGAGTTGTTGTTAACTTCTGGGGCTTGTGGTGGAGTAACAATCTTCAAGGCCTTCTTATAACTTTGGCTCCTTTTCTTAATCACCATTAATTTTCTTCTCTTTGCTTGAGTTGCTTCTTCATCATCAGATACTGATGAGCTTGCTATGTCAACTGAATTTTTAGTACTAGAAGGCAGCTCCTTCTTAGTCCTAGGAGGCTCCCCCTTAGTCCTAGGAAGCTCCCCCTCAGTCCTATCGTCCAGATTCTCAGAAAACAACATGTTAATGTTGAATTCTGTTGGACTGAGGACAGATGGAGTATCAGTTATTAGAGCAGCGGATGGAACATCAGCAGGTGCTGATGTGTTTATTAGGACTTGATCCTGTGTTTGGATGTTATCTTGGTTTGTCTGTTCAACATCAGTTAAATTTACAAATAGTGTATTAGACTCAATTTTTTTAGCTGTTCGATTAAGATCACTTATTACCTCAAGTATTGTTGCAGTGGCCACTTCACTCTCTAGCTGAGTGGGCTCTTGCACAGGATGATGCTTCCCCTGAGATTGATCTAGGAGGATGGTGCTTTCAGGTACTTATTCTTCCTGCACCCTACCACCATCTGTATTGGCTGGAGCATCCTCTTGGTGGTCTTCATCTGAGCTGAAAGTCACTAGTTCTTCTGAATCACTAGAGGATTCAGGTGTATTTGGGGTTGGCTTCTTCTTTTGCTGGGGTAGTGACTTTGGAGATGTAGGAATGTCTTTTGTGAGCACTCTTTCCCATCTAGAGAGAATCCTCAAATCCATCCTACTCATGTGATTGATCCTTGATCCTTCACTCGGGTGCATCACTTCAGGGATAGTCTCAGCTAGATAGAGACTTAGTATTCTCCCTAGATTTGGTTTCTTGATGCTCTCTTTGATCCTTTTAAAGATAACTATATACCAGTTGGTCTTGATCTTGAAGATGACTCTGGTCATAAGGCTGAACATGTAGGTAGAAATCCTATCACACCCCCTAGTCTTGCACAATATGACCTTGCCGATTATCTCTGAAAGAAATTTTCCTTGGAAATTCATCCCTTTCCTGTTTATAAAAGATCCAATCTTAGTGGTGGGATTCAGTCCACACCATTGGAGAGCTTCCCTGGTATTGGAAGATTGGACTTCATCTTCTTCTTCAACTCGCGGAAGGTGTAGAGTCTTTTATAATCTTTTCAAGGTGAGTTTAACCTTTGTTCCTTGAACGGAGGATTTTATCTTCAGTGCAGTCGAATCCAATTTTGCAGTAGCATAAAACTCAAGAACCTCCTTTTTCCAAATCTTTGTTGGTTCTGACACAAGATATTATAGTCCATTTTCAGTGGTTAGGGTAATCACCGTTTGAATTTATTGATCTGCGCTATCAAAGGCATTACAAACGAGTTCATAACCCTCATTAATGTTATCGTCATGTTTGGGTGCCATTGGGATTGAATGAAAGTTGGAATCTGGAAGAAGAAGAACTTGTCGACACAGGGATTTGGTCTCAAGAATATGGAGAGAGTGTCGACAAACTTTGATTTCGACCTATTTATATGTTTCTAAACACAGAAGGTGAAAAGGCGGGCTTAAAGAAACATAATGTGTCGACACAGTTGTACCGGTGTTGACACATACTTCTAAAGTCTTGAAAAAGGCATTAACTACCGTGAGTCGACACAGCTTCCTGGAAGTGTCGACATAGAATTACTTAGTCAATTTTGACATTCTACTCTATATTAAGCATTCCTAATTCAATTTTGAAATTATTTAATTTGGTTTCATCTAGGGGTTTGGTAAAATGTCAGCAAGTTGATAATTTTTATTGACAAATTCTAAACATATATCTTCTTTTTCAACATGATTTCTAATGAAATGAAATCTAATTTCTATATGCTTAGTTCTGCTATGTGAAACAGGATTTTTTGCAATAGAAATAGCACTTGTAGAATCACAAAATAATGGAGTTCTACTTACCATGAGACCATAGTCTTCAAGTTGATTTTGAATCCATAATAGTTGAGCACAGCAGCTGCTTGCAGCAACATATTCTGACTCAGCAGTAGAAATTGCCATACTAGTCTATTTCTTACTGCTCCAAGACACCAATCTACCACCTAGAAACTGACATGTGCCAGTTGTGCTTTTCCTGTCTTCTCTGCAACCTGCAAAATCTACATCTGAATACCCTGTTAGTAGAAAGTCTCTATTCTTTGGGTACCAAAGCCCAAGATTAGGTGTTCCCTTAAGATATCTCAAGATCCTTTTAACTGCAGTATAATGAGATTCTTTAGGGCTTGCCTGGTACCTAGCACAGACACATGTAGCATACATGATGTCTAGTCTACTTGTAGTTAAGTATAAAAGGGATTCAATTATCCCTCTATACAAAGACTCATCTACAGGTTTTCCTGTATCATCTTTGCCTATAGGCATACTTGTCCCCATTGGAGTTCTCATGGTAGAGGATGACTCCATACCAAACTTCTTAATTAACTTCTTGGTGAACTTAGACTGGGATATGGACAAGCCATCATAAGTCTATTTAACTTGGAGTCCCAAGAAGAATTTCAGTTTACCCATACTGCTCATTTCAAACTTCCCTTGCATAAGTTTTGCAAACTTCCTACAAAGGTTGTTTTCTATAGATCCAAATATAATATCATTAACATATATCCGGACTAGGATAATCTTGCCTTTCTATTTCCTAAGAAATAGAGTCTTGTCTATTTCCCCCTTGAAAATTTGTTCTCAATTAGTAAAGTAGACAATGTTTCATACCAAGCCCTAGGGGCTTGTTTTATAGGGCTTTCTTCAACCTATAAACATACTTAGGATAAAGAGGATCTACAAAACCTAAGGGTTGTTCAATATAAACTTCCTCTTTTAAGTCATCATTTAGAAATGCTGACATTACATCAATTTGAAATACCTTGAACCCTTGATAAGCTGCATAGGCAAGGAATAGCCTTATTGCTTCCAATCTTGCCACTGGAGCAAATGTCTGATCAAAGTCTATTCCTTCCTCCTGCCTATATCCTTTGGTAACCAATCTAGCTTTGTTCTTGACTATGATACCATTTTCATCTAGTTTATTCCTGTAGATCCACTTTGTCTCAATCACATTGTGATTCTTTGGTTTTGGAACCAACTCCCACACTTTACATCTCCTGAACTGATTCAGCTCCTCTTGCATTGCATCAATCCAGTTTGAATCTTATATGGCTTCTTCAAATTTCTTGGGTTCCAACTGAGACAGGAAGCTTGAACATAGAACTGTGTTCATGTTCTTGCTTCTGGTTTGAACACCATGTCTAGGATCACAAATTATTTGATGTGTTGGGTGATCCTTCAAATGTATAATAGCTGGAGGCAATCTGTCTACAGGTTGAGCTTCTTCAATCTCCCCATCATATTATACTACATAGTCTTCATCAACATCTAGTGGGTCTTGTGCTCCCCCTGGATAACAGCCAACATTTTCTTCATTCTGCCTTGCAGTCTTGTTTTCTTTAATAGTTAACATGTCCAGCTTTTCTTTTAAACCTGTAGAACAACAAGAATTGCTAGACAACTCATAGTTAATTAGCTTAGATTCATCAAACACTACATGAACTGATTCTTCTACAACTTGTGTAGTCAAGTTGTAGACCCTGTAAGCCTTACTCATGTTGTTGTACCCAACAAATATCCCATCATGGAATTTGACAGCAAACTTAGTTAAGTAAGACTTGACATTGTTAAGTACATAACACTTGCTACCAAAGATCCTAAAATAGGATATATTTGGTTTTTTGCCTTTCATAATCTCATAGGGTGTCTTCTTCAGATTTTTGGTTATGGAAGCTCTATTGAGAACATGACATACTGTATTTACTGTCTCAGCACAAAAATATTCTGGGAGAGAAGTGTCACTTAATAGTGTTCTTCCAGCCTCAATGAGAGTCATATTCTTTCTTTCAACAATACCATTTTGCTGAGGAGTTCTGGGTGAGGAGAAATTTTGATGAATTCCAAATTCTTCACACAAGTTTGTCATACTTTCAGACTGAAATTCAGTTCCATGGTCACTTCTGATTTTGACCACTGAATTGTTAAGTTCATTCTGAATTTGTTTAACAAAATTGTGGAAGATGGTTGGAGTTTCAGATTTCTGCCTCAAGAAGAAAACCCATGTAAATCTAGAATAGTCATCCACAACCACAAAGGTATAGACTTTCCTACCTAGACTATGAACTGGCATAGGACCAAATAGATCCATATACAAAAAGTACAAACACCTCACTGAGTCTTTGGTATCAAGACTGTGAAAGGAGGATTTGATCTGCTTGCCTTTTTGACAAGCTGAGCATATGTCACCCCTAATGCACTTAACTTGAGGACCATTCCTCACTAACTCTTTACTAAAGAGCTGTCCAATGGTCTTATAGTTAAGATGAGCTAGCCTCTTGTGCCATTTTACATAATGAGAGGCTTTCTCATCAGCAACAAGACAAACAGGAGAATCATTTTTCTTACTTACTAAATCTAGGCAATAAACATTTCTTTTTCTATAACCAGACAAGATAACCTGCTGATCACTTGTCCTTTTAATCTGACACCCATTCTTAACAAATGAAGTGTCATATCCAAGATCACTCAATTGGCTGATGCTTATCAGGTTATGTTTCAGACCATTCACATAAGGTACTTGAGTGATAGTAATAGAATTATTAGAGATGTTACCAAACCCTTTGATGACACCTTTTTTAGATCCACCAAAGATTACTTTGGGTCCATTCTCTATAGGAGTGTAGTCATTCAACATTCTTCTAGTTCCAGTCATGTGCCTGGAACATCCACTGTCCAAGTACCATATAGGAGTATGGCCACTTGGACTTACCTGCATTAAATAAAATTAATTAACCTTAGAACCCCAATAGTGATTGGGTTCTAGGTTCATGTTAGTCTGAAACCTGTCAAACTTACCAACAGTCTTACTGACAGGTAATCTGACAATCTTCCTGACAGTTGTGTTGTACCAACAGTCTATTGCATAATGGCCCACCTTACCACAACACCAACACTCATATCTATTATATCTTCTTTTCAATACAGTTTTAATAGTATTGCTGTTAGCAGTCTTTAAAATTGTAGATTGGTTGGTCCTTTTCTTGAGTGCTGGGGCTGGAGCATCAACCACTGATGACTCATGATGATCATGTGTGATATCATGATCAAATCTATTAGTTGGCTTCACAACTTTCCTGAATAAAATAGGGGGTTTGTTAACCAATGACTGAACTGGTACTTTGTCTTTTCTTGTGGAATTTGTATCCCTTGCATTTCCCACAAAGCCCAAACCTGTCTTACCCTTTTGAGGAATGAAGTTATCAATCAAGGGTAAGACTGATTTTGGCCTAGAGAATCTAGCCACTAGATCCTTCTCTTTTTGAAGTCTTACTTCCAGACTTTTGATTTGATCATTCTTGAATGTAATTGTACCCATCTGAATTAATGTAATATTTTTCAGCTTGGCAATCTCATTCATCTTTTGATTCAGCACTTTTTCTGAATCAGATACTATCAACTTAAGAGCAGCAATTTCCTTAGTCAAATTTTTGACAAGGTTTCTACTTCTCTTAAGTGCATACAACAAGTCACCATATTCATCAATGAGTTGATGAAAATCTCCTTTAGATTCAGATCCATCCACATCTTTAGATGCTGATGCTTCTGATTCTGATCCAGTGTAATAATCTGAATATGCAGATGGGTTGTTTACCTTACTGGAGCCAGGTTGATCCTGACAGTGATCTTCATCAGTCATAGCCATCAGCCCTTTTCAATGATTATCTTCATTATTGTTTATTGAGTCTAGCATCTGCAAGAACTTAGTCTCTTTTGAATCCTCTTAAGTTGTAAACAGACCAATGTACGCTTCAGCTTCAACTTCAGCTTCAGAATCTGATGTTGAGGAATCTGTCCAACTTTTTTGTTTTTTAGCAACAAAGGACTTTTCCTTCTTGTTCTTGTATTGAGGTTTCTTTTTGTCAGATGATTCCTTTCTTTTGTCAGGACATTCAGCAACTATGTGTCCAGATCTATTGCAACAATAGCAAACAATTATTTTTGAAGTTGATTTGCTAGGTTTAGTGTCATAACTGTCCTTTCTAGATGATTTCCTTTTCTGATAATAATCATCCTTGGACTGTGAGGAGGATGGCTTGGATTTCCACTGTTTTTTCTTCAAGAATCTTTGAAATTGCCTTGTGAAAGCAGCAAAGTCCTCATCAGAATTATGACTGTCTGATGTGTGATTGTCAGAACTTTATGAGACAACTTCAACACCTTTCTCAGGAGAAGATGGAGACATCCTCCTGCCTTTTCTTGTGGCTTCAGCCTTGAAGGCCACAGACTTTTCTCTGTGTTCACCCTTATTGTTTTTCTCTTCCTCTTTTCTGACCATAAGCTGCATTTCATAAGATAGCAATTTTCCAAATAGAATAGGAGGAGAGATTTCTGCAAGTCTGGCCACCTCCCTGATTGCACATATCTTGGTGTCCCAGTCCTTGGTTAGAGATCTAAGAAATTTATCATTTAGTTCATATGTGCTGAACACTCTTCCATATGACATCAGTTCATTTACAAATCTGAAGAACTTCTTATAGCACTCAGTAATGCTATCAGTTTTGCCTTGTCTAAAGCTTTCATATTCCTGATTAAGCATAGATTTCCTGTCTTGTCTTACTTCTTCTTATCCCTCCATGTAGACAATTAAGGTGTCTCACATCTCTTTGTAGGTTTTGTAGTGAATCAAGTTTTGAAAGGTTAAGTCATCTATAGCACTGATTATTATATTCTGTGCTCTCTTATCCATGGTAGCTAAGATGATCTCATCCTTGGACATTTCAGAATATTCTTTTGGTGTCTTGAGATTTGCATCAAGAACTGAGATTTTCATTGGAATAAATAGCCCTTCTTGAATTGTAATATAGATTCTTGGATCAAATGCTTTCATAAATAATCTGAACCTCTCCTTCCATATACCAAAAATTTATTTCCTACAAATAGGTAGCTTCATGGATCCAAGTTCCTTGTGATTTTCTCCTGAACCCATTTTGACTAACTTATTTCTGCCTTGGAGATCAGCTCAGACTGTTAAGTCTAATTATTGAGCAACCTCGCTTTGATACCACTTGAAGGAATTGGATTCAAGATGTCCTAAACACCTAGAGGGGTGGGGGGTGAATAGGTTCAATTCCTCTTTAAGACTTAGACAGAAAACTTATGTTGGTAAGATTATATTCCTAGTAACTATCACAGCACAGTACTAAAATAATCACAACCAATCACAGAATGCACACAGATTTATAGTGGCTTCCCAAATGATGGGTACATCTACTTTCCCCCTCAGCCTATCTAGCAGTAAACTAGATTCGGCCAAACTCCTTTTTATTTTTCTCAGATCCTCAGATCTTACAGTTCAAAACCCAAAGATGGTTCCTACAACTAAGAGTGAATCCACACTCCTACCTCAGGCCCTTGCCCTACCTCAGCCTTTATAGATTTAGGCTTACAACTCAGAGAGACACCTCTCCTACCTCAGGCTCACAGCCTTACCTCAGCCTTTCCCCAGGCCTATAACTCAGATCTATAATAGATCCTACAGAACAATGATAATCAGATGTAGAGAATTTTCACCCAAGCAAAAAAAACAATGGTATAAGATTTCTTGGTCAGTTCTTGATAGACCTGACAACTTTTGGTTCAACCTGCCTTAGCTTTCTTCAAAGTTTCTTGAATCTGAACAAAGTAAGGTTGATTCTCTTGAAGTTGATCTTCTTGAAGTTGATCTTCTTGAAGTTGATCTTCAATCAGCTTCCTTCTTCCCTTCAGAATTTAATCTGAATTCTCTTTGCAAATTTGATCTTGATTTGCACTTAAAGACTTGCTGTTGATTGTCTCTTTCTTAACTTGGATACTCCCAGCTCACTGCCCTTTTTGTATTCAAAAAGTTCTCTCTTGTGTTCATCGCTCCTTTGGAAGATAGTATCTGTCTTTATATAGAATTTCTCCAAGGTTACCGGCTGATCCGGTTCATAACAAACTTCTAACAACTCTGGCACTTGCAACATCATTGATGATCATGACATCTGTCAAGTCACCAGTCATTCCATGAGTCTTTATCTCAGTCAGCAAAGCGTTGAGTCATTGCTCCATATGTGTCGACATAAAACAACTTAAGTCTCGACATAATTACCTGGTGAAGTCGACACAGCTACCATAGTGTCGACACAGCTTCTTGACATGGCTTCTGTATGATATGTCGACACAAGTCCTGTGTGTTGACACAGCCTTTAGTCTTGATCAAATTCTTGATTATGTCGACACAAGTCCTGTGTGTCGACATAGCTTCTTATATTGGTTGTACTCTGGAATGTGTCGACACAAGTCCTGTGTGTCGACACAGCTGCCATAGACATAATCCAGATGTGTGTCGACACTCTTCTAGTGTGTCGACACAATTATTGTTGACAGATTTCTTGTGTGTCGACACAAGTCCTGTGTATCGACACAAACGGTCTTCAGGTGTCGACACAGCTTTCTACAAGTGTCGACACTTGTACTTAGAACATTTCCTTTGCAAATACTTAACCTGCACAAAGTAACTAAATACACATTGATGAATATCATTGAGTTAAGTGAGGCTTCTCCAAATCTGGCACACATTTTCCAATGTACCCAACAGCTAACACTTTGAACACTTCTTCGAGAAAGCCTCGACATCCTTCCGAATGTTCGTCCATAAGTAGTCGTTCCTTAGAATCCTCTACTCGAGAGTAAAGGTCCCTGAGTGGCTGCTGCACTCTCCCGAATAGATCTTCTCCAAAACTCGAGGAATTTTAGGCTCTGACAGGCATCTGTCTAGAGGGCCCGAGATGGTATTGCGATAGAGCTCTCCTTCCTATAGCAGGTAGTAAGCATCCTTGAACCAAAACTTTCTCTGATCTACTTCTCTGGCAGGAAGCTGACCCGTCGTTAAGAACGTAACGAATGGGTACCTCCAAGAAGCCCTCTACTCGATCTTCATCAACTCCCCTTCCTCAATGGACGGTTGAAATAACTCGGTCATTGTGCCCCCAGCCCGGGGACTATACTTGGCAAGATAATTTGCCTCTGAATTCTTCTCTCGAGGTACGTGCTCGACGAAGAAGGATTGGAAACCCCTGATCATGCCTTTGACCTTTGCCAAATTCTTTTGCAGAATCGTGCACCTCGAAATCTCCCCTAATATGCGACGCGACCACAATCGATTCGGTGAAGTCCCTGAGATCCTGTATCCCCAATTCCTTGGCGAGACACAAGCCTGCCACCATGGCTTCGTACTCCACCTGATTGTTCATGATGGGGAAAAGGAACTTGACCGCTTTCTCGATCCTAGTTCCCTGCGGGCTCAATAGCACTACTCCGACTCCCACTGAATACCTGCATGAAGCTTCGTACACGAACATCCTCCAGGAAATTGGGCTGGAAGGTCCTTCATCTCCTTCTACCTCGACCGAGAAGTTGGCTAGGAAGTCGGCCACTGTCTGAGCCTTGATCGTCACCCTCGAAGAGTAGGAAATGTCAAACTCGCTGAGCTCCACCGCCCACTTGGCTAACATGCCAAAATACTCCAGTCCATCCAAGATACTACGTAGCGGGTTATCTGAGATGACCTTGATGGGGTGAGCCTGAAAATATGGGTGGATCCTACAAGCTGAAACCACCAAGGCAAAAACCAACTTTTCCAGGATATGATACCTTGTCTCTGCCTGTCACAACACTCTACTCACATAGTAGATGGGGAGCTGCTTCATGCCTTCCTCTCTAACCAACACTGAACTGATCGCTTCTACTCCCACTCCTAGATAGAGGAGGAGGTCTTCGCTTCCATGTGGGCCTTGGAGGAGAGGAGCTTAGGTTAGTTTTTGCTTGAGCTTTTTAAAAGCCTCATCACACTCCGCGGTCCACTCAAACTTTTGGTTGCCTCGAAGAGCCTTGAAAAAAGGGAACACTTCTCTCCTGCCTTGGAGAGGAAACGACTAAGGCCAGCCAGCCTTCTAGTTAACCTCTGAACTTCCTTGAGATCCTTTGGGGACACCATCTCCAGAATAACCTTGACTTTGTCGGGGTTAGGCTTCACCCCCCTCGGAGTGAGGAGGTGACCTATGAACTTACCCTTCCATCTCCGAAAATGCACTTGACCGGGTTGAGTCGCATCTTATACTTCCTAAGAGTGGCGAAGGTATCCACAAGATCCTTTATGTGTTCTATGACGCTCCTGCTCTTGACAAGGAGGTCATCCACATACACTTCCAGGTTCTGCTCCTTCTGCTCTTTGAAGACTTGTTCCATCATCCTCTGGTAGGTAGCGCCCACGTTCTTGAGCCCGAAGGGCATCATATTATAGCTATAACAGCCATTGCTGGTGATAAAAGAGACGTCGCGGCAGTCGGGGGTATGCATCTAGATCTGGTGATATCCTGAAAAAGCATCAAGGAAACTCATTACAGGAAACCCGACAGTTGAATCAACCAGCGCATCGATTTGAGGCAAGAGGTAACAATCCTTCGGGCGGCTTTATTTAGCATAGAAAAATC
Source organism: Platanthera zijinensis (assembly GCA_039513925.1). Taxonomy (NCBI): domain Eukaryota; kingdom Viridiplantae; phylum Streptophyta; class Magnoliopsida; order Asparagales; family Orchidaceae; genus Platanthera; species Platanthera zijinensis. The sequence goes on along the minus strand of CM077078.1, from coordinate 71,219,502 downwards.
GATACATAAACTTTATCCCCCTCTATACTTCTTAACCATTACAATATTGGAGACCCAACCTGGATACTAGATCTCCGAAACAAACCCTGCCTCCAGCAGCTTCTCGACCTCCTTTCTGATCGGCCTGACCAACACGGTGGTGCTCTTCCTCTACTTTTGATGAACGGGGGCAATCTTGGGATCCAGGTTGAGGCAAAGCCATGCAACATCTGCATCAATCCCTGGAATATATACATCGCTCCAAGCAAAAATTTCCACGTTCTCCTGCAGACACGCGATAATCTACAGCTTTCCCTCTGTCGTTAGAGATCCTCTAACCTTCAACAGCCCCGACTCTCCCCTTCGAGAGATCACTTCCAGCTCCTCAGTAGCCCTCATGCCTTCCTCCCTCTCCAGCAGCTTCTCCAACCTCTTTACATCCTCCATCCAGCTGATGGTACTGACGATATTCAGGTAACAATCCCTGACAGCCTTTGGATCACCCATGATCCTCACTTGGACATCACCTCGACAGTACTTCAGGCACTGATGATATGATGATGGAACTGCCTTGAAGTAGTTGATGAGGGGACACCCAAAGATGACGATGTAGCAGCTCAGCGCATGGATGATGACAAAGCGACATCAGATTGAAGTCCTGCTAAGGATGACCAGAAGGTCCACTCCTCCCTCGACCTCTTTCTTCTCTCCTGAGAAGCCAAAGAGGGGTCCGTCCACAACTTGGACCCTGGATGCTTCCACCTGAAGTCCGACGAAGGTCCTCCTGAAAATGACATTCACCGAACTCTCATTATCCATAAGGATTAAGTCGACAGTGAAGTCCTCGATGGCGGCTTGGATGTCTAGGGCATCATGAAAGGGGTTCTCATTCCCTAGCATGTCCTCCTCGGAGAAGGTGATCTCATCCAATGGCGGCAGAACTTGAGAGGTCGAGGCGACGCTCTGAGAGGTAGAGGTGACGCTCTTCAGATATATCTGATGGAGGCTCCCCTTACGGGAAGATCTGAGTCCTTCCCCGCCATTGATCACTCCAACCTGCCCATCTCCTGGGTCGTGGATGACCTCTCCGCGACCTCCCAGGTCGATCCGATCTTTGTTCCTCCTCCTTATCGAAGCGTGGAAAACAACAGGCCCTGCTAGCACCTCTTGCCTCGGCTGCTCCCTCTCCGCCACCCCAGCTTCCAACCTCCTCCTTGCCTCCCAAAACTCTGAGCAGTCCATCGTCCCATTCCCCTCTACCCGATGTAGATTGTAGTAGAGGGAAATCTCCGCCTCCTAACGCCTCGCCCGTCGCGCCTCCTGCTTGCGAAGTTTATTGCCCTATCAGACAATGACCATCGCCTCTCCTCCAGCTCATCTTCGGCCTCTACCATGCTGGTGATCGTTCCTCCTCTCCTGCTACTGCAATCGTGGACTAGTTGGCTTCCCCACTGGGAACAATTCACTAGATATTAAAATTGCCTCCCCTCTTCTATCCTCTCCGGAGACTCCATGGGCCTCCTCTCTTCCTGCCTCCGAGGCCTCTCCTGCCTCCTCTGCTCTTTCGCTTTCCTGGGCTCTTCTCTCTTCCTCTGCTCCTCTCTCGTCCTCGGCTTTTCCTTCCTCCTCTCGACCTGCCTCTTTTGCAGCCTTTCAGTCCTCATTTTTAAAGGTCCTCCTCTCTCCCTTCCTAATGATACATCTCCATCCAATCGCACTAAAAATTCCTTGTTCTTCCCCTTCCCTAGACGAACGTATTCGCCCTCTCCACCATCTCCTCAAAAGACCTTGGGGGTTTGGATCCCTTCTCCATGCTGAAGAGACTTTACTTCAGACCAAACTTCAGGGCCAGCATCAGAGTGAAGTTTTCCACCTCCTCTACCTCTAGGATCTCCGCCTGGAAATGGTCGATGTAGTGGCCAATACTCTCGTGCTGCCCTTGATCGATATTGAATAGGGAATGTTGGGTACATTGGGAACCGTGTACTTGATCTGGAGAAGTCCCCTAGATAACTCAATGATATGCCCAAAGGTGTAATTGATGTATGCTAAGTTTAAATATGCAGGTTCAAAGTTGAAGAAATTATTCTAAGTCAAAGTGTTGAGACAGCATGTGTCGAGACAATACTTCTGTGTCGACACAAGGCAGATCAGTAGTCAACACAGAGAACAGAAGATGTGTCGAGATAATACTTCTGTGTCGATACAAAGCAGATTAGTAGTCAATACAGAGAACAGAAGATGTGTCGAGAGAATACTTCTGTGTCGATATAAGGCAGATCAGTAGTCAACATAGAAAACAGAAGATGTGTCGAGACAATACTTCTGTGTTGACACAAGGCAGATCAGTAGTCAACACAGAAGACAGAGTGTGTCGAGACTACCTAACTATCTCGACACAAGGCAGAACTAAGATATATTGACACAGATAAAAGATGTGTCGACACAAATAACAGATGTGTCAAAACAACTATACTATCTCAACACTTTCTGTTCTGAGATGAAAACTATTCTAAGTATGGAGGTGTTGGGTCTGTCAAAGATTTCTCAACATAGATTTCGAGACAACTTGTCTACTTCAATGCTTATATGACAGAATGTGCTGAGTCAACATCAATTAGGTCAAGACTGGTCAGATCATTCTGGTCGATACGGGAAGGCTTCATTTCTATAAAGACAGTTCAAGGAAGGATTTGCTGGCAGTTGCTGATGTCATCAATACCAGTCCAAGCCATCTGAGATTTCTATAAATAGGAGATGCTGCCTTCAGAAGAATACAGATTCTATTCTATTCATCAGTCTCTCTATATTCTAAAAGACAAATCAAGAAGTAGAAAGAGAAGAAGAAGTTGATCTTCAAGAAAGTCTTCAGATCAATTTTCTTTGGTTGATCCGGGGATTAAGTGATCAGTTCATCAACATCTTCAAACTATTCGATTTGATCTTCATCAAGAAGTTGCTGATTCAGAAGAAATTCAATTTAGCATGTTGATCTATCAAGAAGAAATCAAACTGCAGCTGAGTGAAAAGATCTGTACACACAGATCCAACAGATAACATGTTTTCTGTTTTTCTGTAATTTGTTTTATCAAATTTCATTGTAAGATTTCCTAGAGATCTGAGTGGGTAGGATATCTTATTCTCTAAGTTTTGTAAGCCTAATCTATAAAGGCTGAGGTAGGATTCTGGGTGAATCTGAGGTAGGTGATTTTGGGTAAATCACTGAGATTGTAGGCCTAATCTATAAAGGTTGAGGTAGGAGATTGAGGAGATTTCTGAGGTAGGAGATTGAGATATCTCTGAGGTAGGACCAGTGGGTCTGAGTGTAGGTTTCTTGGAGAGAAACTGAGCCTTGTAGGATCTGTGGATCCAAGTTGTGAAGGAGGAGCTATAACCTTATCTAGCACATTGCTAGTGAGGATGAAGGGGAAAAGTGGATGTACCCTAGATAGGGGAACCACTATAAACTTATTGTGTCCCTTGTGCTGTGTGTTGTGTTCTTTGTTGTGTATGTTGTGATCAATTCTTATTGTTCTATTGTTTATCCTGGGTACAACTTATATTCTGAATTGCATTAGGGCACATTGCTAAAGTTAAAAGAACTACACAGAATTTTAATAGGTCACCTATTCACCCCCCTAGGTGACTTTATACCCATAGGCTTTACTTTTAGGGAAGTTGCCTCCTTCTTCCCCGTCTCAGATGTCCCAAACCTTACCATAATGCCCCGATGCAGATCCGCGAAGCAGTAGACAGAACCGACCGACACTTAAAGGCATCTAATATGTTGCGGATGGACACCATGTCCTCAAACCACTGGAGATGCCTAACCGGGTCATCTCTGTCAGAGAAGTAGGTGAGGATTAGCTCTCAGAATCCCTCGGGGACTGGGGCTGCGAGGATCTTGTCACAGAAGGGGATCCTCCCTCCCTAACAGTTACAAGTTTCATCCTCGCTGGTATCATCATCATACTCACTCCACTGGCGAGTATCTTGATACCTCGCCAGCGGCTTTGGATCTCAGAAACTTATCACTTGGCTACTCGTCGGGTAGTGCCACCACTGCATCGGCCGCTCCTTCCTCTCCCAAGCTCGCTCCTTCCCAGGTCTCCTAGGCGGCACTTCCTCGTCTGACGGTGTCACGCAACGTGGTAAGGTCGTCATGACATCGGGGCGATAGGGGAGCCCTAAGAGTATGATCCTCTCAATCCTCCTCGCAAACTCCTCGAATGCAGCTACTGTCACAAACTCACTTCCTCGCGCCGAGTTACCAACTCCCACTGAGTTGCAGACTAACTTGCCTTGCTCTCCTACACTCACCATCTCGCCTACCAGCGAATCTTTACTTCCTCGACCGCGATCCATGCTCACCGCACCAAGTGTTGAAGCCCAAAAATTTCCCTACTCCAAAGATCAGATCAAGGAAGCGTAAGGTTACCGACTCAACGGATGGACTCGACGGCTAGCGGGCTAAAACATGAAAGTCATAGGACCCCAGATGCTGTGGTAGGAAGGTCTCACAACGTAGCCGGAAGATTGGAAGAAGCAACCCTCTACAACCAAAAATGACCGAGCAGGGTATGAGAGAGACTAGCTGGTAACTAAGTTACGACGACTAAAGGAAATAGTCGCAAAGTCGTGTCCCGGTCTTTATGAAAAAGGAAGTCACAGGCTCAGCTAGCGTCCAAGAAGAAGAGCGTGCGAGATCTTGGCGAGACTTCGAAGTGTCACTCCTCGTACCTCTAGGGTCCTATTTATAGGGAAATACAAAGGGAGGGGGGGTCTTATTTATAGCCCCACCTCCCAGCGACAAGACGACTTCCTGGGGGAGCTCGCATGACTGGGCGAG